>OZ012705.1:10760495-10873996 GCA_963942595.1 Cylloceria caligata | reverse complement strand
GGCGGTGCACGTCCATCCCTCGGAAATCTGGTACTCCGGATTCGGCCGACGATAGCACGGAAAGTATCCTGTGGGTTGTACGTGACTTCCGGCTTGACTGCGTCACGTCCGTTACCCCGGAATCTCCTCTTTTCGACATATAGCAGTTCTTTTTTTGTTTTTCTACTTATTCCGTTAGTTTTTCTGATTCTTCGTTTAACACGAGATAACTATTTTCGAAGTTTAGAAGAAGACTAAAAGTGGCGGATTGCCGACCAAGTCCTGCTAACTTTGGGCGTTTATCAGTTGATCCAACTAATTAGAGGTTTGAATTTATTACTTGCTCCAGGTAATCACAGATTTAAATGTATTATTTGCTGGAAAAACAAAATATTTATCGCAACTAATAAAAAAGTTGGTGCAACTAGTTAGTAACACGATCTATGGATTTGTTTCGCAATATTTTTTAAATCTTTGTCTCTATCGGTAATGTTTGTTCGTTCCAAGAATTTACAAGAATTTGTTTGATATACTGCCATTTCTAAACGTTGTTCCGTCGTCTTTTATTCTACTAAAAATGTACAAAGTTGTGTATCTCAGCTGAGGGGATATCGCACTTTCGACAAATTTAAGTTGCTTTTCTGTTTTTTTTTTTTTTGGAAAAACAGAATGTACTTTAGTCCCTGTACATTTCTGTGAATCTACGATCGTTGACAATCGCTTCATCTTTGTTTTCCAATCTCATTCGCCGTGCTATCGAGCGAACAACGATCTGTACTTCGTCCTCGTTTCTAGAATCACGATTGGCATGAAGTACACGAGAGACGAGCGCATTGTTCATCTCGGTGCAAGTGTATAGCCTTGTCGGCACGACGTCAGTGGGCTTTCAGGCTTTTCCAATGTAATATTCGGACTGCCCGATTCCCTTCTAGATATCGGTCATTGTTTCCGTGTTCCCAATGACAACGCTATCGCGAACGACGGCACGAGTGAGTCTACATCGACTCCGCACATGCATCTATGCTCGACTCTATAACCAAGCTTCACCGCAGATCAGATGCGTTGCTCTTACAATGATTCGCAACGTACAATGAAAACCTCAGAAGTGCTCACTAGTGAACTATGTTTCTTGCATTGAATGGCTACGCATCCACTGATTATATGGTCGCACCAATCAGTCTTGATTGAAGCTTTCGATATGATAGATCCAAATAATTTCCTTATCCTCACATAAATAATCTACACGAATTTACAATATAGGAATACAAAATTTCTCAACATTTCACCGTTCTTCCAATTAGTCTTTGTTATAAATAAATCCTTAGCAATTATGGGCAACGTATATCTTAATATTTGATTCAAACTTAAAAATCGTTAGTATTCATTAAGTTGTCATTTAATCACATGAAGAAAACTTCGAGTTACATAGTCTTCTAACTATGACAAATCAAATAATTTGAAAAATTCTATAATCCGGGCACAACGTAAAAGAAAATTATTAAATTTAATTAATAGTTTGTTAATCTTACAGAAAATATATTTTTCATTACATGGAAATTAATGGAAAGAGCATATTATATAAATAAAAAATTATTTTATTTCGTTCTAGATAACGTCGATTGCAATGGACCTGTGTTAGTTGTAGTAGTTTTCGATGAATTCATTATTTAATTAGTTAAATGTAATAATGATTTAATAACAATGTGGAGAACGTATTAGAATTGACGAGGAAAATTGTATAACTGCGCAGTTCCTATTGCATCGAACTAGTTTTTTTCGTCATCATCGTCATGATGATCTACTTTTTTTTATATTGACAGTAAAGTTGTATTTCGGAGCATCAACATAAGGATCTACCCATTTCGGTATCAAAGTGGAGACACGTGACCGATCTCTACGGGGAGCGAATGTCCGGTCATCCAATATACAGGAAGGGGTTGAAACAGATTGGAAGGATAACATTATTGGCACGAAAGCAGGTTAGCTTTCAATGTTGCACGTCTGGCAAAAGTCTCAGAGGGAGAGAGAAAAAGAGAAAGAGATAATTATCTACAGCCACACCACTAGCTCTGAGCATATGGCTGGTACACACAGCTGAGAATTCCGTATCGTCCGCTTTCAAGCGAAGATCTCTTTACCAAGAGTAGACTAACTTAATTAGGAGACCACTCTCGTAGGAAACGTGATATCCCAGTCCTCGAGCGCTTTCACCCAGACCAAACTTCCGTGTCAGTCGCGATAGTGCCAGTGTTGGACTTAGGGTTGTTGGAGTCAGCCATACGCCTCGCTTCAATTAGACCTTTCGGACCACTCTTTTCGGCGTATGCGTTATGCTTAAAAATACCGACGAGATCGAACGACCTCGGTTGCTCAAAGACTATAAATACCACTGGCACTATCTGCCCTGACACGATCTATACCTTTGGATTACAACAAATAGTACACAATAATCTCAAATGCACCAATGAAAATGTACTTAAGAACAAATTATATAAATAATTTCTGAAGAGGATAATTATGAAGATTAATTGGAATTTTCAAGATATAATACAAAATTGTTGTTACCCGCTCTCTTCAATTTCCATAGATGCATATGTTATCAGGTTCGAATGAAGTTATTTCTGCCAAAATTATAGTTTCTGTTCGATTCCTTTAGAACTTGGCTAATTTCGAAAAAAAAAACGTATAAGGTGACCGAATAACGCCCTGATGTAAAACGTTATCGTTGCGTCACATAACGCCCTGATCAGGGCTTCATAGGTACCCTTATAATGTCCTGATCAGGCCATTATATTATATTAGGGCCTTGAAGAAGATATGCGGGCTCATGAATGACATATTTCGCGAATTACTTTTCCTTTACTTCGAAGGATTATTTTAAATATTTTTATTATAGGAAAAAACCACGGATGCTCTACAGATGTTTCATTGCTGCGGTTTATAAAGTTCTAAGACACCGAAAGATTATAGGAGGTTCAGATAAACCCCGCGTCTACAAATTTTACCATTTTACATATAATGAATATAAATTCGTCCCGTGCGATGAAACAGTATTTGTAGTGGCGTCACCTGTCAATAAGTGTGAGATTTTCAAATCATTTTAAATATATTGACGAGAATCATTTCTATGCATTAGCAATTCCATCAGATTTCAGTTACTCAAAAAAATGACTGCACCTTAACATATTTCTACGTTTTGGGGTATCCGAGTGCAATAGGTTCTTCGCGTATTAAGATCGATGTGCTGTGTTCGCTAAATTACGCGAATTTCATCATTTTTTCCTTAAATAATGATATTTAAAAAAAAATTATTTATAGTAAAAAATATCTAAAAATTGTATTTCAGCAATTTAAATCTATTATTGAAAAAAAAAAAACGTAGAAACAATATTTTTTCCAGACTAAATGATTACTAATATACAGATCATTGAATTAAAAAAACATATTCTGCAGATAAAATATGAATTTCGTGCAAAGTCATCATAGCATGGAATATTCGGCTGGTTTTGGAGTAATAATTTTTTTATTCTTACGATAACACCTATTTCCAGAGATCTTGGAATGTCACGATATTAATTCTCCTCGATAGATCGTGATATTCCAATATACCATATGTCACGCTAAAATAAGTGTTCACACACTGACTAACGCGTTTAGTGCAATATCTCTACCGTTTTACACTCTCACAGTTTTGATTATTATCTCTCTATGTTATTAAAATTTCTCGCCACCGCCGCCGTATAGGAGAATCGAGACGGGGGCTCATGAAGTGCGTCAGGAAGGGGTTCAGGAGGGGTCGAGGGAGCGCAAGGGGGCGAGGTCCCCTCAGTACGATTATGTATGATATATATATATATATATATATATATATATATATATATATATTCAGTTAAAATATATGATAGAAGGATCTGCTCCGTATAATATTAAAAAAGTCGTGATGAACAAAGTACGAGTTTCCTTATCGCAAATTTTTTTTTTGACACCCGAGTGTAGTTTTTTATTAGCACAATCTTGCAAATTTCCGGAAATCCAGCTGGGATTAAATGCGAGTTTTCCCCTCACTCTCTTCCTCGTTCTGTATGAAAATGCGAAAATGCGCGGATATTAAGAAAGATATTGGTCTTGGTGAACAAAGGCCTCCACTATTTCTCTTTCTCCCTCTTTAGCAAGGAAGAGAGTTCTTGTCGGACGGAATCGCGTTGCGCCAGTATACAGAGAGTGGTTTGGCGTCTAAGCGATAAGGTATACACAGTCCGAGGTGTGGCTGGTTGCCGGTTGTTTCGACGGGGAAAACGAGTCGAATCCACGGGGATTCCCGACGGCATGGAGTTTTTATTTTTGCGAGAGAGAAAATGCTGTGCCGTGCGGCTGCTGGGGTAATGGAGGAGTCTGGGGCGAAAACAGAGCCGGCAGATCGTAACGCGCATATGGCTTGGCTTTAATAAAGAGGGGAAAGGCTGTAACTGTATTAAGTTGCGTAACGCGGCGTACCGGCATGAGGTACGGAGAGTGTGTATTACAAAATTTTGCACGGCACGTTCGGCGTCCTCCGACGGGATTGTACACCCCTCGCAATCCCGCGGCTATATAACGAGCCGACTGCTCTGCTCGCTCCTCTCGCTTGCTGCTGCACAGTTCGACCCTCGCTACCGCTTGCCAGTAGCTGAGGGTAGGAGTAACCGTTTTTCGGTGAATAAGGGTAACATCGTGGGACAACTTCGCAGTGAGCTCACGCAAAGTTCGGACCTTGTCGGTAGAATTTCCAAAGTTAAATTGTCGAGTTCACGTGCTGGCAGCTTCCCGTACGATATCCTCCGAGTTATACCGTCTTGCTCAACGCGCTCTATCCTGAGACCTCAGGGGTAGCCGATCCAGGACGTGACCCAGAATTTTTAGTAACTTTGCTACGACTAACCTCTGCTGCGCGCTTCCTACATCGGTTTGTCCATCCAGCACGTGTATTATTCCTTTCCATCACCCCATCTCGGCACTTGTAAGCACTTTATTTTTAACTTCCACAAGTGATTTTTCGCTGAGTTGTTCTGAGTGCTATCACGAGTAAAGTTGTGTTAGTCCTCAATGGACTGTATAATCGACTGTATAACATTCTAAAAAAAATGAATATACATTTTTTAATTCAATGATAAGGTCCAGATTGAAATTGGAGACATTTTTACATACATACAGAAATAAATTATTGATAGTACGAATAAGAATTTTATTAATTTCAATATAATTTTAATGTGTGCACTCAAATTTGAATACGAATGAACATTTTATTAAAATATTCACCAGAATTTTTAAGACTGATGTACACAGTACCATGGTTGAAATGAATTCACAAAACTGATATTTATTTTACAGAAATATTTCCAACCACATAACATCTTACAGATGCATCCATGTAAATAAACAAACTTTAAATAACGTTAGCTTTTTTTAATGAGCTCTCTCGTAGTTCGTAGCATCCGAATTCATTGTTCAGGACATCGTCCGTCGTATCGTAATTCCGAGTCTTCCCAGTTCGGGGGAAATTAAAAGTCTCGAGTAGATAAGATCGTAGGTACAGGAGTATACGTACGTTGCAGTATACCGAAGCTCTGTTGGAGCCAGAAGCTGTAGTAGCAACGGCATCGGTGCTCGTGGATGGGCACTCTTGCGCGGTAGTACAACGAGAGTGAGAAGCAGAAGAAGGCAGTGGTAGAACTGCATAGGTTCGTTCTCCTTTATTTTCATTTCTCGTTGCTTCCCTCGGTGCTGTTTCACTCTATATTTATCTAATAGCACTCTCCCGGACCTCGGTCGTCAGGCTTGCTCCTCTCTCATGCCGGGAGCTCTCCCATGTATCCTCTGTTCGCTTGCTTGCTCTCACCGACAACCACCCCCGAGCACCAACCGTAGCAGAGTGTAGACCGTTGCCGCGCGCACTTTGCGCCTCCATTATACGGCCAGTTTCCTCTCCGCCCCGGCATGTCCTCGAAATAATTAAGAGTTCATTAAGCCAAGATTGATTGCTCTGTTTAGAGGCGAAACAACCGCTCGGCCACCCGCTGGATCCTCACGCTCTTTCTCCTTTCGTCCCAACCCTCTGATGGTACACCGGAATATACGAAGCACCGGAGATACAAACGTATACGACGACTCGGCAATCCATGAATAGAAGACCGTTGTTTATCGGCCCTCTCACCAACTTTCTCTTCACTTTCCTCTTCTCCAACTCCCATCGCCGCTTTTTTTTTTCTTTGTTTCTTCTCACTTCCACTCATTTCCAGGAGAGTTCCGTTATCCTATATCTGCTCGGTCCCAGTGGTAGATCGTGCCGCTGCTCGGTCCGGCTAATGGGCTTCGAAACAATGCTCCACGATTTATGCATCGAAAGATAACGCCTACGGCTGTTCTGGCTGCTGGGTTACCCGGCGATCTTCAGTCGATTGCGCGTTCTCGGCATCTTCAATTTCCTCGACCCCTCACTGCCATCAATTTAACTTATTCCTTTGACCCTTCGATATAACACATTTAAAGACGAAGCATTTCTTTTTGATTTCATGAAAATATTTTCCGATCGTTACAGATGCATTTTCATATCTTTGCAATGACTACGGATTGTTATTTTCATTTATATTCAACGTTTAAATTGCAATTCCATCAGTTTTAGTTAGGTGATCGGTACAAAAACAAAGTTCTTAAGACAACAAATTATTTGTCTTTTTCTTTCTACAACTGCTGCTTTCTACAACTGCGCACTCCTTCCAAATAGTCCTTTCCCAATATTTAAATATGAAATTACCTTTAAAAAGAGAATAATTTTTTTAAATGTTGCTTGAGTTAGAACATATACAAGATTGAAAAAAATGTTACTTGTGTCATTACTCAATTTCTTATAGCAGGTTATTCCAGCGCATATTGAATCGAGGAACTGTAAAGTTATATTGAAAATAGTTTCGTTTCTAGGCACGTTCTCTTTCGATTACACAGGATATCACTATACATGAAGAGAACTCGAGTTCGCATAAGCGCAGACTGAACCCCCGTCGGCGCTATCCACAGTCTCTATGACGCTTTAACATAATAATGGGATATTATTTGTGCGGACAAGAACCGTCAGTATAAATGGCGGATGACGTCTGCACGAGAGCGTGCACGAGTACGAATATATCGTGAGGGATCTGCAAGTTTGAAAGGGACGCGTATTTGAATAATACACTTCCCATCCATTCGCCGGATTATATCCGCGCGTCAGACGTAATTTCGTTCAGGAGGATTGTACTTTAAGCAAAGGGGATAAAGTACAATAGTTATAACAAGAACCTGAAGAAAGCAACACAGATAAATAAAATAGAAAACGTGAAAGTATTTCAAATACAAACTGATTGGAAATAAAAATTTAAGATGCATCGACAAATTTTTTCTACTTTATAACGGTAGAAATTATTCAATGGGATGTGATAAGTATTTCGATCATTATAAGTATTGGGCAGAAAATAATGATACGATAAAATTTTTGTAATGCATTTGATCGTAGCATATTCCAAACTATATAAAAATTCGAAAAATTTCAAGTTTTTACAGTGTTTCGTCTTTAGTTTCTTTAATTCGCAAATCTTCTTTTTCGATAAAGTGCCATCTGTATTATTTTTCCTTGGCTTTCTCGTAGAGATAGTTTTGTAAATTGAATGAAAAGACGAGGAAGCAACGTAAAAATGTCAGATTTGCAAAATATTTTAGTATGATTAACATTTTGTAAATGTGGTTTTTGTGATGTTTTGGAGCATTCTGATAACATTTAGAAGTAAAACTTGAAAAAAATATAATCGTTTACGGAATCGAAACTTACCATAATAGCTAGCAAAACAAAAGTTAATTTAGTCTAATGAGAAATAAAAAATAAAGTGCGTCGTAAGACTGACTAAAGAATAAACTAATTTCGGCAACCACAGCTAGGAAACTGGTGAGTTTCCTATGACTATGCGTCGGTTGGTACGCCGCATAATTTATAAGCACACAGCATCTTCGTGATTAATATTCGCCCGGCGGATATACAGGATTACCGAGTTAGTAACTACCACCACTACATCTACTGTAACTCGTAGTACGAAGCCTATGGACTCGGTCTTGCGGCGCGAGAGGCCAACTACCGTGAAAATTCAAGCCTCTTGAACGCGCGAGTGTGAGGTTTAGGTATACACGCCGATGGTATGGCGAGCCTCGCTCATTCCTCTCTATTCGCCAGTCAACCGTGAAAGAGAAGCAGTGAAGAGCAGAGAGAAGCAGTAGAGTATAAACGGAGGTGGAGAGATAAAGGATAGCGAACGAGACCGTCAAGAATTCCGAGAAGAATCGATGAACGACTGAACGAAAATCAAGCTAGAACCAAGCGAGAACTGGAGGAGGGTTGCGCACGCCGCGAAGAACGACCCTCATGAAAGGTTATTACTCGTCCTAGGGGAGGTAACAAGAACCGGTAGATTACTTCGAATCACCGTTACGATCCGCCTAGCAATCAGGCTACCCGATCTTTTGCCCTCTCGCTCATTCGCTCATTCGTTCACTCCTTCACTCACTCAGACTCATCCCTGAGAGCCGCTACGTTGCACCATCGGTCTCCCCCGCGCGATTCTCCGCCGATTCGCTTCTCTTACTCTGACCTAACCTCGCTCTACTCTAGCTGTCTCACCCGCTCGAGCACTTTATACCGTATCCCTCGTCGCCGCTACCGTTGTCGTCGTCGCCGTCGTCGACAGCGACGACGAGAGTCGAGACTCCGAGCTATCGATCCTCGCCTCGTAACGAACTTTAAATTGATGATTATACCAACGACGGGGCGATCGGCTGTAAACCATTTTCAACCAGGAGACCCCTATAAGAGAAGTAGACGCTGGGAATCAGCGAGAAAACTCGATTGCACTATGATGCCACCGATGGTTCTGTACCACTTATTCTCACAATTGTACGTCACTCCCGTAAAAACCGGATGCAGAACGAGTTTTCATTGTTGTCATTCAACGAAAAAAACAAAATGTTAACGATAATTCTGATCTTTATTTTCATTATATACGAATGTAATTGCGAGTTTCGGCTTTATTTGAGAGATATCCTTCCTAAGCTCCACGCAAATATTTCGTTATTAGTGAATAGTGAAAGAGCTTCATATACATTGGACAATATGAGAAATAATCGAACTCGATCATTTTCATTTAGGTGTGAAAAAATATTTTTTATATGTAACGCACAGTCCCAAAGAAAAAAAAATGTTTATATAATAAAAAGAATTGCTTACATCGTCCAAATGTATGTGACATTACATTGATCGTGCCGTGAAAAGTTGTCCATTTTACCCGGTGACCTTTTATAATCTCACTCCCGTAACCCTGTAAGAAATAATTCCGTGAAAAATGTCCTGGAAAAAGGTCACCCGGAAAAAACGTATCCCAAAAACTGTCGGGTGGAAAAAAAGTTACGAGAAAAGCAAGTCCCCCAGGAGAAAGGTTACTGGAATAAAGGTCAACGGAAAAAAGGTCATTGGAAAAAAAGGTAACGGGAAAAAAAGTCACCGGAAAATGACTTCCCGGAGATATCGAGTCCGCGGTGGGGTACGAGAACCAGCTAATTTACCGAAACGTCGTTTATCATTGTCACGTATATAATAGGCAACAACCATCGTACTGTCGTTTTCAATTACGCTCTTGGGGACAATTTTCACGGTTTGCACTTTTTTCCAGAGATCTTTTTCCCGACGCCGTCCTACCTAATACCGTCCACTTCTCAAGCTCTATATACTTGAATCTTTACAGTGAACGCTCTGTTAATATATCGATAGATGATATATGTAATTAGAAATGGATACTCTCTCATCTATTCCTAATTACAAACTGTTTTTCTGTTCGTACCAAAGATGGGACTCGAATGAAATATCATAAAAGTTATAATCTAAACGAAATAATTCCTATAAATAAAAATGTACAGTTGTCATTATCTCATTTAAAAAAAATAATTGAAATTATTATTGGAGAATAAATTTTGAACGTTTTTATATTTTTCCAGCTTCGAGCATAATCGATTTCACAAAATTGATGACTATCAAACATAGATTTATAGTCGTGATCATGTACCAGAATGTAGTACAAATATTGTTCAGGCTATCGTAACATAAATACCATTTTTTATTTATCGCAAATTTGCACATAGATTGCTTTGAAATTCATTATTTTTCGATTACCTGTGCAGACATTATAAAACACATTTATTTTACGATTACGAAGTATCGAAGAACCGAGAAGAGAAAAAAGAACTCCCAAAAAATATATGGTAAATATCTCTATGAGCTAACGTACTTTGGGGTTGGTCGCGCGAAATTGGATCGGTCTCGAGCTCTCGCTACCAGGGAGAGAGAATAGAAAGAGTGTGAGTGGATCGAGTACAAAAAACGAGCATCGGTTTCGTTTCCACCAGATCTCGAAATACACAGAGAGATCGAGTGCGAGAGACACGGCGGTATCGGTAGAAAATAGTTGAGAAATGTGTGAGAGGGGGTTGTGCGTATAGGTCGGAGGAATATTATTTTCGTGGGGTGTGAGGGGGTTGTGTTTGGTCGGGATGGCAATGGCGGGCAGTGACGGTTCGTGGCGTCGTATAAACTGCAAATTGAAAACCGAGCCAAGCAATTTCGGCCTTTTTCCATTTTCTCCCTTCCCGCGCAAACACACTCGTTCACTCGCGGTGACCACTGTGCGCAGCGAGTGTAGCGATTTTTTTTAGCTACCCCTTCTCTGCCAGGTCCTTCGTATATATACGCGTGATTGTTGCTATTTCGTGATTATTTTAATACCACGTTGAGTGCCGCACCTGAAAGGACTAGGTGAGTACACGCCGTATCGTATTTACACAGGCGGTGGCCGTTGGCGGGATGACAGGCACGCGACTGAAACATCGTTATACGCGTACGGTACGTATAACTATATTATGGCTGGACGGTTAATAGCGCGATGGCAGACTCGTCGGCCTCCTCAAGCCATTGTTCTCTACTGGGTCACTACGTCGGCGATGAACAGTGTGTGGATATTCGCGTGTTGGTGAGTGTCAACGAGAGAATACAGTAGCATCGAAGCCCGTTTCGAACTTACTCGATTAAGAGCGCTTGAAGCAAACTCGGATGGACTGTGTCCCAACGATGTTATGCCTCCGTATACCGTGTAACGTAACATTCACGTTCAAGCTCAACTTCGTCGACGGAACTTGTCAATGATATAGGAATAAAAAGAAAACGGAAAAAGAACCGGAGGAAATCCATCATTTCCGAAAATTGCTTAGATCGAACATTTCCTCGAGGGTGCACAATATTCAGCTGCGAAAATGGAGCATTGGTCTTCGATTCTCAATTCGTAGCGAAGAATAGATAGTAGCGGTAGGAATAGTGATAGAGAACGGGGTATGCTGCAAGAATCGAGCTCGTACACTCTTTCACGGTGACAAATTCGAATAGAGGGTATTGTAGGTATCGGGACGAGGGAATCGATAGGAAAGGGAATAGAATTTCCAACGAACCAATCGTGGCTTATCGTCCGGAGAAACAGCGACCACGATGGAACGAATTCTTCTGGTTTGCGAGTTCGCGGAGGGAGAGCGCCGAGTGTCGGGGACTGTAAGGTGGTACAGAGGGTATGGGTGAATCGGCGAACAGAGAACAGGGGTTCCTCGAGAGTCGAGTGTGCGATTTTAAAGGTGTGTGCCTGTGTGTGTGTGTGCGTTAGTGTGTACGTTAAGGGAGGAGGTTGAGGAGGCACTGCGCTTACCAGCGTGATAAATCACTCCCGATCCTCCCAGCGAGATCTTTTCGGGTTCTTGTTAGCGAACCGTCGCTCACCCAAACTCTACCGGAGCATTCCCTTGCGTACAGCCAACCTCTTCCCCTCGTGCATGATGAGATGCGCTTCTTTGGGCTCAAGACCGCCATCCCCCTCCCGGGACAAAACATTACAAGATTCAGGTGTCACCGACGCAATCCAACTTGTCCCGGATGAGCTCACGTCTACGATATTTCGTAAGTTTTATACGTTAAAGCCGTCAAACAGTGATCATCAATGATACAAAGTTGAAAATATTTTTTAAAATTATTGTGCTAATAAAGAAGTAATTCAATATTTGTTGCAAAATCAATTTTAATCACGATTATGCAATATTTATAAATTATTGCCCTCAGCAATTGTTCCGAAACAAGACTAGTTACGATTAACGATCATCCGTGAGAGCTACCAAAGTGTTAGTAAATGTAATACATTTATTTATTGAGGCATGGTTGATAGAAAAAATTATTGCGATTTAATGCGATTATCAATTGATCATTTTTTCTTCGTGTAAATATCATTTTCAAAGATAACATTGATAATTAGTGAATCCTAAACTTTCTACCCGAGCTCATTATAATTCTAAAACCGCATCAGACGATGCTGTTTCCATTGAGCACGTGCTGCAGAGTTTTTCCATCAGGATCATTGCTGAACAAGGGAACTGGTTGAGTAGTGGACACCTGACAGCTTCGGTATAGTTCCGCAACTCTTGTTTATTTTTCAGCGCCCCAGGAGTCGGAGACTCGGCAACCCCCGTTGCATCTGAGGTCCACTTTGCCCGAAGCTTTCTCGAAAACTTTTCCTATGGAAACTAGGCGGAGGTTATTATTTGACAGAGCCCCACATCCAAGGAAGTACGGTGTTGCTACGAAGCTCTTGGTCTTTCTCTGTGTTGGTCCTGGAACGTAGAGCGACGAACCGAGCGCCACCAGCTGCGACATTCTAATGTGCCTTTCAAACTTAACTCGGTGAATTGCGTTATTCAAATTTGTCCTCGGGCTCCCGTGGCTTCTCCGAGACATTCACGAAACCAGCTCCCCCGCGTGTGCTACTCCCGCCTTGCACGCTACAGTTGGGGTGGATTGGTAGCACAGATGGAACAACGAGGTTTCTCCAGAGCTATGAGTTGTCGCGAAACCGAAAACCCTTAGGTAGGAAGAAAAAAAATTAAAAGAAACTAAATGAAATAATAAACCGGATTTCTCGTGGTCCACCAACACCGATGAATTTTCGTTCCGTATAACGGTATTTCATAAGTATCCGACGCGGAACTGAATTGAAAAATAAAATTGCAAAATACGCTATAACTTGAATGTTTATTAACGATATGACTGTACACGCAGTTGTTGCGTAAGGAAACCGGTTCTCGGGAAATCTCTGGATGGAGCAGAACCAAGCAAACACGCATTTCATTCAGACATTACTACGAATGTGAATTGACTTAAATTACGAAAGGAAAAAAATGTTGAAACAGCGTGGCTCATAATCCCGAACAGACATTTAATACAGGCTCCCTAGTTTGTATTAAATTCCCTGTATCTGTGAAAATCGACTATTCGGATCAGGGCCTGATTTCACTTCAGACAAAGCGTGAAATAGTTTGAATAGAAATTCAGGAAATCTAAATTCAAGAGTCTCAATCCCTATTTTTCCAGATCAGCGATGTACGGAGGTAACACTTATGGCTCTGATCATAGGCCGGATTACAATTTAATCAGGTTCCGACTCGAATAACAGTCTGATAAGGAACTAAAGAAGTCCTGATCGGAGCGCGTAGTTACAGAAGCCACCAAAACAGTTTAAAAATGTCATTGTGTTAAGTTAACCGACTTAATTTCCCCTTAAAATGTGGTATACCTCGATAGTATACTCATAGATACAATTTAGATACAAATTAATCTCTGAAAAAAAAAATGTCTCAATAGCTGAAGCTTTCGGGATTCGATCCTGCGAACCTGTATCCCATAGATTGCGACCGTTACAACTTAACTCGCTCGTCTATTCTTGGCTCGGGATTGATAGTTTTAAATTGGTACTTTAAGTCTGTAGAGAGGTTATAAGTTACGACTGTATCCATTTACGATTTTCAATTACGATTTCGACTTTCTATTGCTTCACGGAAATTTAATTGATTCGTCTGCACCGTATTAAAAATATCAAGGATTTCACGATTACCGATCACTTTGATGTATCTGTACATGTAGTCTATAGTTGTAGTTTTTACATGTGCAGAACCGTTAGTTAAGATATATTGAATAATTGTCTTCTACTAATAGTTGGTTAATAATTATTGGTATAATATTGCTGTGGCTGTTTGTTAAAGTATATAAAGTGGTTCTTCAGAAATTAACCATTGCTTTAGGATCGTAAATTCACCCAGTGAAGCATACGTTTTTTTTCGTTATTCAAACTCCAGACTGATTAAATTTTTTATCGGATCTGACCTAGATTCACGTGAAATTCATAGAGCCTGATCTGACATGCTTTACTAATACCGGAAATGATTCTGATAGAAGAACCGGCAACTTAAATAAATGCCTGTTCGTGATATTTGCGTAAGGATCGGTCAAAAAGATATCATCGATTAGGGAGGTCAGATGGATGTATACTCAGAAGCTACAGAATCGTTAATGAAGGTGCCTGCATATATATTGCATAGACGACAGAGTACACACGGACCGTTTCATTTTCTCGAGGATTAAGTAACCTCCTGCCGTGTACTCTCTCGTTACGTACATACGCGGTCGCTATTAACGGTTTAATTAGTGTAAGTTTTCATCTGCGGGATTACACCCGGGTTGTGTTTTGCACCGGTGCATATCGCCTCCAGGTACAGCTGCGGTAATACCAGGAAGCACAGTAGCCATATTCTCGTCATTGGACGAAAGAGTGCAGGGCCATTTTTAATCACCACAACTTATTATTATTGCTTACCGGAGAATTAGCGAAAACCGCTGGCAATTAAACGAACCGCGAGACGCATAATTATTCCACGTTTCGAGTGACCGAGTATTCTTTTCTACGCGCATGACTCTTTTGTTGATTGCTGCTGAGTGAGTTTGAGGGTGAATGCTTCACGCAGGAGGTACATGAAAACCTTACACGAGTCATTAAGAATATTGGCAAAAATGTTTATAAAAAGTGCACGACCGTCCTCAGCACTTTTTGGTTTTATAGAGAAAATAAATATTTGTTTATATTTAATATATAAAACTCGACGTTTTATTAACATCTGTCAATTGCTATTTTAACCGAGGGAGAGAATGCTAAACTGTGATTAATTTTCTACTGCGAGAGATTCTCGAATTGGCTAATCAGCTTCTAAAGTAAAAGATGTTTTCATATAAAATATTTTCTAAGCCTTACCGCATTTAGGAACATTAAAATAAAATGTGGCATCATTATTTTATCTCAAAATATTTTCAATATTAAATAAAATTAAAGAAGAATAATATCTTTAACGATATCTGTCGTGATAGGACTATCGTGAATTCTGGAAATTGTATATTCCCGAAGAATATCAAAGAGTGCTCTTCAGCTTTGTTTTTTTTTTTCGAACTATCGTTAAATATACTGCCATTTGCATGTATCAATGTACACAAGTTATCACAGTGATACCTGAGGCTCGTTGTGTTGGTGAATCTTTAACGAATGAATCAGCAAATGTTCCACAATAGCGTCGATCATGTGTCTCAGTTGATAAAGGCCCTCTAATCGCCTAATCTAATAGAATAGACGAAAATACAGCATTAAAAAATACAAATATCTCGACTAACATTACATGTCCATCATCCATACGGATCACATTATTTAATGTAATGTTTACTGATTGTGAAAATTCTGTATTTTTTGTTATTTTCATTGGTTATGTTTGTAATTATTATTGAAATTTTAATGGAAATGTAACCAAAATAATGTAGTTTGTATAATTGTTTATAAAATGGTGAAACAGACATTTTTCTCCAAGAGCAATCGAATGTGCCAGCGAAGAATGTAGTCTGCGTGTCACTATTTGATCCTTAGTAACTTAATATTTTATTTGCGTCGAGTAGTTATATAATTAATTGTTGACATAAAAAAGCATATTGTTTCCGTTCGTGTATTATTTACGATCTACGTGTTTTCATTCTTGAAACCATAATTAATCTATTCCTTACCAAGTTGGAACTTTCATAAATTAAAGCAAAAAAAATTGGATTTTTCTTGAATAGTACCAGGAAGGAGAAATCTTTTACAAAATTGATTCATCGGTGTACTCTGGAAAGCCATTGCTGTAAAATATGAAGAAATTAGATTCCATAATTCCAATATGTCGTATAATCTCGAATCATCTCGAGGACAGAATCCTTCGTGATGGCTGGCCATCCCTTGAATTGGAAGTAGAGCGAGAGAGCGGAGATCGAGCTCGCTCGTACAAGAGAAATTTTCGTAGTAACGACGTCACGTTCGGTACGTCCAACGGTAGACGTGCCCGCGACACCAAACTCGAGTTGGATGGCTGATGCGCGGTGAGGAATGAAGCAAGCGAGAGGTATACAAGAGGCAAGAGCAAGGACAAAAAGAAGGAGAAGGTGTGGGTCTCATTCTCTTTTCTCAGCTAAGGGAACGGGGACGAGACAGTGAAAGAGTGAAAGCTGAGGGTTGGCTATACTTCCTCCCCTCTCCTCTGCGACTATTTATTCCGGCACAAATCGCATTACCAACTCCAACTGCAAAATCGACTTGGGCAACTTTTACGGCGCCTTTGCCCTTGCACCCCTCACAGCAGCAGTAGCAGCAGCAGCAGCACAAGCAACATCATCCAACGTACAGACTGCGAGACTTTCTTTCGACTGGCTCTCAGCCGACGAGAAGGTCTTCGACGCTGCACATACCTACCCCGTACGTTCTAACTTTGACTTGTACGAAGGTTTACCAAACTCAGTTTAAGAAGAACTGTTTCCAACGTAGAAGAGGGTACCGTGCTAAAGGTGGGGTAGATGGGACGCAGTTTCACCACTGCTGCTGTTGCCCAGACTTCCCTCGTGGATGGAAAATCGAACTCGCAATAGAGCGACCCCTTCGCTACTTCACAGTTACATGCTTTCTCTGTCACGTATACATGCACCCACATACATACCCTCCTTGCATCTCGAGGCTGTTTCTCATGGAAGAAAATTGCAAGTGTGTATACAATGAAATCGGTTTCTCATCTACAATAGTTGATTCCGCATTTCTCAACACCACTTACGCGATTTCGTTGATATTACACGCGTAGCAATGACTGTTGGATTATACCGCAATGGTAAATCATAGAAAGAACGTTCCCAGGTGCATATTCGATTTACATCGCGTATCGCCTCGTCTCGTTGTATGCATAGCACTCTACTTTGGCCCTTCGGTCAAGTCAGATAGCTCGGGCTAACGGCAGCTCGATAAAACCTAGAGGGAGTCTGGATTAAAATTGAAATTAGCCAACCATCAGTCTCGCAGAGTTTAGCTTAAGCTGAACCGAGTGATTTATAGCTGTGAACGTGACGTCCTACGGTACAGATGAAAGTGGCCTGTTTGGATATACGGCAAATGCATAATAGGTACAATTCGAAACCACCGTCTGCACGTACACAAGGCAGTGGAAGTGCATATGCCAACAAAAAATTGAATTCCACTTGCGATGAAAAGCGAGTAGACCCCGCTTATGGTCGTGTTGCGTGCTCGCTGTAATAACTGTGGGAAACCCCTTATTCTCTTTCCACTACGCCTTCGCGTCGTGCATGACCGCAAGAGTTCCGCCTCGCTAGCTTGTGCTCACATCATTATGTTTTTTTATCACCGACATCGTCGGTATTGCAGTCAGTGTTTTCTACGTTGAGTGAAAAAAAAATGGTACTATCAACTATCAAAAGTGACAACTATTTATTATAAATCCATGCGATTTTTTTTATAGTTAACGTAACTACCTTTCATCGGTTTCACTACTAAAATAATTCATGTAACAATAAAAACAGTTGCATCGACTACAAATGAATAGTTGTCAGAACTATCACGCTTTCGCCGAGTGTACTTTACGTGTTTGTAACACGAGCACGATAAATTCAATCGATCCTCATTATAAGGGCACACTATTATTTTCGTTTACATGAATATTATCATGAGGGAGATCCGGTTTATCCAGAATGTCTCTCTGACAACTCGTCTCAACGTTTATGATGCGGAAATCATTCGATTGGTGCTCGGTTTCGTCATTTCGAGAGGTGTGTCCCTGGAGCACGCGGCCACGCGCGAATCAACTCATGCGTAACGTAACCGGTCAACGGGAAATTATTCTTTCGTCTAGCATACGCTGTTTGTGCTCTAGATAGCATCAGATGCTGCTACGTTGAGGAAGACATTCTTGATTTAGCTGTTGTAGACAGAGGAACTGCAGCTGATTAATAATTGGTTAGCCATCAAGGAGAATCTCTTAAAAGTTATATTTTTTCGCTTTGTAAACTTGTGCTCTCTTATGCAATTAAAAATTAATATAATAATTAATATAGGAAAGTAAATATTATCAGATTTAACGCTGATATTAATATAAAATTTTGTATCATAAGAATACAATAGAGACCTGAAGATTCTTTGTTACGTTTTAAAAAAAATCGCCAAAATGTGTTACTTTTCGTAGGCGAAGAATGTAGTTTTCATTTTTTAATTTAATATTAATTTGATTTTTTTTTTAGTAATTACGTTTTCCATGAATATTAAAAAAAAATGTTATATTGAGGTGAGACACGTACGGGTTAACGTGCGCGAATGAGGACTGTACATCCGTTGGATAACTTATACACAACTGTGGTATCATAAAAATAATATTTTTTGTATTTGCAAACATCGTCATCTTCTGCAAAGACGCACGTGAAACTGGTTTCTTCAGACAAATATGGAAAATGCGTAAAACTTTTTTTCCCAGTATTATTATAGCTGACGCCGTAAAAGTAATTAGTGCGATGCCCTTGCAGAGACTCAAAACAAGAACGCGAGTACCCTTGGTCAGCGAGTTGCAATTAGCTTCAACTTGTGAAGGTTCCTCTCCCCACGTCATCTCGTTTCATATCTGATTCCTCGTTCGATGCGTTTCTCGCGGATTTTCTTGATTTCCTTTTGTATCTTATACCTCCCCGAGAATCCAAAGAAGGAATCTCCAAGGGATTGTTGCGCATCGTGAATAACGACTGCGATACACGTTTAAGTAAACAGATGATAGGTGCATGCGTTCAAAACATCTGGCAATTGTCCAGCGAAGGAGGTGAGTCAGAGCTTGGGATTAGCATAAACGAGAAAGTTGGTGATTCGGGTATATTGGCGCGGCAGAGAAAAATATATGTTTTCGCACCAAGTGGGAGTATGCGCATGGAGAGGGGTCGTATGGTACGTGAGGAGTGAGCTCCCCATACCGATATACCGACATGTAATGCCTTATTATTTCTCACGTACCGCATTGCAATGCATTTCAGTTCCGACCGTTGTCCGGGTCGAGGCACGAGTTGCCTCCTTTGAGTTATAAATCAAATTTCGAATCCTGAAAACAAAATTAATCGAATTGATCATTCTATTTTGGTTTGGTGATTTTATTCTCAAGATGCGATACGCGTTGGTGATATCAGGACTGCTGTGTCTAGCATCAGCGGCTAGTGGATATGGTCTGAGTGTCGCTTATCAGTGGAAATTTCTCGATTGGACGTATCCCAACGTTGAACAAACTACAAAGCCCTTCATTCTCGGGAATGCGTTTACTCAGGACATGGATTTGGATGCATCTGGACGAATTTTCGTAACCAGTCCACAATGGCTTGACGGTGTACCGATAACATTGTCGGTACTGACTGACGCTCAGGGCCCTGGTGGTCCCTTGCTGACACCATATCCAAACTGGTCCTGGCACACTCCCAACGACTGCAACAAACTCGTATCTGTATATAGAATAGCGGTAAGCAAACTGTTCTCCACCCCACGGGAGGTTTTATTGGAGAATTGTGTGGCTTTCCATTTACTTCCAACTTGAATGACCGAAGACAAAATATTTGTTTGAATGCCCTACACGCAGATCGACGGGTGTAATAGGTTGTGGCTCGTGGATATTGGTCGGATTGGTAGCAAAGTGGTATGCCCTGTAAAGATATTGATATTCGATCTCTACACCGATCAATTGATCCACAAGTACGTCGTGCCGGCTGATCAGTCATTGAACGGCAAGTCATCACTCGTAACGCCGATTGTTGAACTTGGTCGTACCTGCCTCGACGCATATCTCTACGTAGCCGACGTAATGTCATACGGAGTGCTGATTTACGATCTACGAAACGATCGATCCTGGAGACTCAACAACACCCAAGGTAATGCGTTTGGTCCGGATAGCGACGCCATGAACATAACGATCGCCGGTGAATCGTTCGATCTGACCGATGGAACGCTTGGAATGTCCCTATCACCGCCAGGATTTTTCAAGCACAGGTATATACGTAGACCTCGTTTCACGTAACAAAAGCAATCGAGCTCTGTTCACAGGAGACTCGAGCAACCCAGTCGACAAATCGATTTTCGATTTCGATGAAAAATGCATGGGCCGTACGTACCTGTAGTTATGGTGTGTTCACGGAGCACGTGCTATTTTGAGTATGGTGAAAACGGGATTCGTGTTAACCATCTCGCCATAAAAATCGCCTTTGTCAACGATATCTATCGCCGATACTCAAGTTACATTCGTTTATTTTTCTTAGTTATTCACAAAACTACTTTGTTCGACTATTTTTGATCTTTGACTCTGCTCTAAAAATTATTTTTTATATTTAGTTTTAATATCAGATATGGGTTACCAAGGTTTCGAGCAATTCGAAGCGATAGCGTGCCTTACCATTTTTTTGTGCTCGCAAAGTTAATTTACACGTTCTTCGCGTGACTATCTAGTATTGCATATAAGTAGATAATGAGAAATATAATATTGCCGGAAAAAATTGTTGGATATATCCTAGTTTATTACTTGTTTATGCCGACAGATTAATTGCTTCGCTGAACCAATCAACTGATTGGCAAAAAGTAACTCACCTAGGAAATATTTAATCATCAACCTCAGTAAAATAATAAGAAAATAATATGTATGCTAAGCATAAGAGATTGCCTTTTGCAAATTAGCGAGATACTTTATCTCTGCCTGACTCTGCTTCTCAAAAGTCAGTATACCACTCAAAGCAAACCTGTTGTGTCGAAACGGTTGAATGTATAATTCGCGGACTCGAGTGCTCTTACTGCTCTGCAGATCATTGATATTTTAGATTTCGCGCTACTGGTGGATGCACGTGTTAATTCGTGCAGCTCAGAAAACTCACATTCGCACGATAACTCGTTTATTCGAGATGGCGCAAGCTCATTTTTCATCCTTTCACCTGCCTTTTCGTTTTATCTCCACAAACTAACTCGTGAGTTTACTATTTAATAACGAATTCCCTTTGCAGATATCTCTACTTCAACTCGCTCGCCAGCTTTTACCAAAAATTCACTGACGTCAATTCGCTGAAGCTAAGTCAGTTCAAGGAGCCTCTGATATTTCAGTCGATTATGAAGCGCCCCAGTCAGGCTGGAGTTCAAGCGACATCCCGCCGAGGCGTCATATTCTTCCAGCTCGTTGAGAGAACCGCGATAGCCTGCTGGAATATTGAGAAACCCTTCATTTCTGAAAACATCGTTACTCTCGCTGTCGACGAAGTAACGTTGCAGTACGTCAGCGGCATTAAGGTCATCACGAATGAGCAAGGAAAGGAGGAACTTTGGTTCAACACGAATAGACTTCAGAAAACAATCAACAAGACACTTAAGCCGACGGAAGTTAATTTTAGGCTGATACGAGGTCTCGTCGATGACATAATTAGAAATACGAATTGCGAACCTTCCGAATTGTCTGGATCATATCCAGACATCTCGTCATGGCAGCAAATATAATAGATCATTACCATAAATTACCAATTACCATAAATTCGATTATTTGAAATTTAATTGAAAATAAATAATATTTTTCTTCGCTTCGGAACAGTTGCTGTTGAAATCCAATTGTAATGAAGCAATATTTGTTCTGGGTCGAATGGAACCTTAAATTATCGATTCTTCTGATTGAGCGAGTACCGGTTAACAGTAACCCAGGAACCTCGTAAAAATCAGCTGTGAATGAAACGAGGAAGGACACGATGAAGCGCGAGCTCGGTGATTCTGGGTCGGAAGTCGAAGCTGTTGGAGCGGTTTGTAAATCAGCCATCGGGTACTGGTGTATCTGTCGGTGACAGGTGGAATGTAGCAATTTAGTTAACCGTTTCATTGCTGCCTTTCGAAATGTAACGATGAAGTATGTCGCTGACAGGCCTACGTCGTTGCCTTAAGCTCGCAAATGTTTCGGCAAATGGGAGAGAGGTTTCGTGGGTAAAGAAGGATCCGCAGCGACCTCTTCCGCATGTGGATTATCCTGTCTCGAGTTTAACTTGTCGGTTTAGTCGTTTATTTTCGCTGGCAAAGTTTTTCAACCTTTTTTTTTATTGTTTGAAAAGAATGAGGAACGTGCTGTGGTGAATCATCGTGAGGAAACTACGAGTTCACGACTTTCAACATACACCTGTGTGTTAGGGGCAAGACCTGGAAGATTCTGTGCGAGGTCGTTCTTTTATCTCTTGACCTAGCTATCTCACGTATTCGCATATTGCTTCGTCGTCCCGGAATACCGTCGGCATACTTCTCCGAGATAGGCGACGTGAGAGTTGAAGGGTAAAGGGGCTTTTGCAGGCTTCCGCCTGCGAGAGATACCCCAGCCCAAACTTACATGTATCGCTGCATCTTCGTAACCCAGTTGTTTAAACTATCCAACGCTCACGTAAAATCCCTGTCGGATGAACAATATTTTGCTCCATTAGGTTTGATCTTATGAAAAGTTGTAGAATGCAATTACTCGTAATATAATCGTATATCTAATGTCACCATAATTTTTGTTCACGGAGTTGTAGATTGTGGAATCCCTACGATATTTTTTTTACCATAACCTACTATATCCTTTATTTATAGCTCTAAATAATTATAAAGCAATTTGGTTACATTTAATCTCATAATAATTATTGTTTTTATTAATAAGCTAAGGTATGATGCGATACATTCTATAGTTAATGGTTCATCCAACAAATATCTACTGTTAATTTAATACATTTATCTTCCTTATAGACGAAGTTGTGTTTTTATAAAATATTTTTTATATTTTAACGGACGAGTGAAAGAATTATTTCATGCTATCGAACTGAAACTTTTTCCACAAGTATAGCTACGTCACTAATTCGTACAAATATCAAGCTGTTAAACTTTTGTGTATTCTGTGCAAAACAACTTGCAAAGTAGAACCATTCACACTGCCTCCTTATTATTTTTCACGTTTTGCATTCCGCATATTTGCTTTTTTATAAGGAAGCTAAAATCAATCAACTCGCTTCTTCATAAATGTGACTTTGTTAAATGTCAAGAATAGTTAATAAGGAATGCGAAAGGTTCTCTATTCCAAGCTTTTTTTTTCAAGTTTCATCGTCTCATAGATTGATTTATCTCCTCAATTTGAATCAACAAAAGTATTGGTTCGAGCGATTCGAAAATGATTAAAATATGTTAAAATGGATACATCTTGAAAAGAATATTTCATGAGATTTATAACGACATCGTTCAAAGAGATTACTAAGCGAATATAGTATCCGTAGTGGGGGATGTCGGCAGGAAACTGAGACTCTCGATCGCTCCATTGCAATACGTGGACATGGGCAACGTCCTCTCGAGCACCAACTCTTCCAAGAACAGAACTACAATCGTTTTACGATGGTACTTTTAAAACAACTTTACGAGAGAAAGAGAGGACACGAACTAGCTAGCCCCGGCGGAATTTCGAAATAAATTTGCATCAGTTTTACGGCCTCTAATATACATAACTACCAGTGTTTGGCACTGATACCCTGTTTGCCGTGGAGTAGTCGTCGGAGTGTTGGGCTAAAGCCCAGCTCGCATTCGCGCGCGTACTTACTCGACGGTGCGGGTGAGCCCCTTCCTCTCCATCTCACTCCTTGGGCCAGTACAGCAACGAACAAGACGGGAGCCACAACCAGAGTAGGATTTTGTAATACAGGAAAGTTGCGAGTGTGCACCCACCCCCGAAAGAAAAGATATACGGAGTGCCTTTTACGGCCCGGAGAATCGAGCGAAGTCGGAGCTTCACGCTCCCAAGTATAGAGAGTTGCGGAGTTCCTCACCTAGTAAACGCGTACTATCCTCGCACCCACTTGGCTTGAGATTCGTGGCGAGAATCCTTAACCGATACTTGGCTCAAGGTCCACTCGCCTAACTCTTCCCTTTCTCTTTCTTCCTATCTTACTCGATCTCCGTCTCTACTTTTAGTTCTATAGGCAGAGGTGAATTTACAGTCTCGTCTCTTGAGCACCCTGCGCAATATCTCTTTCACTATTGCGTGCAATCCCTCCTATCCTTCGTCCTACGCTTCACCTTCACTCGATAAGAAACTAGTGCGGAGAAATTATAAACGAGCGACACTCATCAGTGTAGGATCTTGACAAATCTATTTGGAAAGTTTAAGGCCTTCCAGTTTACCTACAAGCAGAGATGATGTGTGTGCAGCTTTCTTAATTATTCGATTTGAATCAGTGTATCGAATGAGACTAAATAAAAAAGTTGGTAAACGTAAGATCGATATTGTACGTCTGAGTAATTAAATGAATTCTCCATCAGTCAAGTAGAAACTGACGAATTCTGCTTTTCATCACTCATCGACGTCATTTTAATTCGAGTCAATAAACGCTAACGGTTATAAACGTTTTGCTGAATATTATTTTTTACCAATTACGTATAATATTGGTAGTAGTCAGAATTTTATTCATTAAGAAATCTAATATGGAATATTCCGTCAACTTTTAACAAATTTCCACAAAATTGGGAAAATCGTATACTGACTGGAAATTAATAGCAATAATTGTGTACCTGAGCAGGTGAGCAATATCATCATTGATAAACCATATAAGACGTAAATATGCAGACTATAAATCTACAGCTGCTAAACGAAAGAGTCAAACATTGTTAAATAATGATAATTAATTCATACACCAAATAAATTGCTCAAGTCGGTATCAACCAAGTTCCTTAAACCCTTGTGTGCTGGGACTGTATCCAGAGTTACTGCTCGGGTACGCTATAAATTAAGTCAAAATGTTCATTGCTGCAACAATTGACAATCAGTACGAGAGCATAACATAAGCTGTTCATCTAGATAGGCCGTGGGGTGTGAATTTCCGAGCGTCGAGAATTGTACATAACAGCCTAACCCTGGATCCCCCCGTCTCTTCCTCGTATACCCACTGTCTTTATTAAAGCGACTGTATAATTCATAGGCATGGACCGGGGTTGACAGTAGCGAGCAGACCTCCGGAGCTGCCATAGCCAGGCTAACACATAAACAAACGCACTCACGTGTGCGGGGCAGGGGCGACTGTATGGAAGGACCTCGCATGCTGTAGTACATACAGAAGCCACGCGGCTCGTGAGCGCATTGTGACTGTCAGCGGCTCTAGTCAACGAGTAATTTACTGGCCTACAGCAGCAGGCTGGACGTACGTATGTACCACATACGTACATGTAGTACCCGTTGCGAATGCAGCGCTCGTGGAGGAGGGATCAACCGCGTTTGCTATCGTCATGCGACTATGCAACGATTCAGCCGGAGGAGAGAAGCATGCGTCTGTTAAGTACAGGGAGTTACCACTGGCGGAACACGACTAGTGGTTCTATCCTGCACGTTTGGTTGCTGCAGCTGCAGCTGCCGGAGAGGGGTCGGTGCGCTGGTTCTCTGGGAAGCCCAGCTATGAACCAGACGCCCTTGTACTCTCGCTCGTCGCACACTCGGAAACCCCGGCGACCGCGAGACCGCAATAAACCAGCACAACACTGTCCACCGCCAGAACTTTGGAATCGCGCCTCCTACCAGTTCTTCCTCTACTCTTCGTGGGCAACAGACTTCGTTGTCTTCTCTCTTCCCTCAACGACTTTGGTCTCTCCGTTGATTGTCAAGCTTGTTGGTCATCCCATCGAGGCAAGAGTTCCGAGAGGAGCAGCACAGTAGAGTGTAAGACTCATTGCCAGCTGCGTAGTGAGAGAGAGGGAGGTCGCCCTTGAATTAAGTAAAATGCTCGTGTCCTGTTTCGATTTCTGCAGTTAAATACAGAGCTGGAGCTGGAGAATGTGAGCTTTTGCGTATTTAATCGTTTCTCATTTCCTTGATCGAACGAGAGATGCACAAGGTCGATGTGTCTGAGTAGAGTTAACGTAAACGGTGGCCTTGTGAGCAACTATGAAGAGAGAAAGTGACATATAAACCGGACAGGACGAAGGATGACGAGCTCTCAAGTAAAAGTTTTCGACTTCGTAAACGGATGTTCGAGTTTTGTAGATAGGCGGGAGAAGCAGGGTATAGTGAACAGGTTTACGAGTGTTCCTCGAGATACTCCCAGAATACGCAATATCAGAGACTCATCACGACCGACGACACCTGCACAAGTGCTAAAAGAATATTGGCTTTTTCGCGCAATAAGATAATAATAAAACTCATTTTTTAAATGAATATTCAACTACTTCTCTAATTTTTGTACTAGATCACAGCATTTTGGATTTTGCTACAGATCAATTCATACAAAAGCAAATGACGGTTTTTCAAGTAATTTTTGGTGTCCCGAATGTTGTCTCAAAAGTCCAAAAGATGGGAGTGTAAGGATAAAATTTGTCAATGCTGTCAAGAGCTAGAGTCGTACTCCAAAAATGCATTTTTCGAGTTATCTCGGTTTTTATTGACTCTACGACAAAAATACACCAGAGCAAAAAGAAATCTATGAAAAAATTCTTTAAAAAAACATGGAAAGCCATTTTTTTGTAGAGGCGATCGTTTTTTCAAAATCTTGCATTGGATTTCAACTTACATGATATTTTTGATAATTTAAGTAATCGATTCAACACCACATTTGAGGTTGAGTATTAGGCGCATTTTTTTAAATGTGGTATCCCCTGTAGGCCTACTCCACGACTGTCATACTCATTGAAGTCTTGTCAAATTTTCTTTTTAATACTTTCCTTCTTTTGTAAATTCATCGATAAATTGTTCGAGGAAATCTGTTCGGTCAATCTCAGAACATTGAGTTTTTGTTTCAGTAACGGTTTCTTTTCCTGACGAGCCTTCGATCGATTCATTGTTCAAGCGAGATGCAGCCATAACTATATTGCAAACAGTGGTGCATATCCTTTTTAGATGCTTCTCTTTTCCTTTTCCATTTATCGGCAGAAGCTCTTCCAAAAAAAAAACATTACAGAATCAGAAATAGATTTATTTACATCGTCGAACAAAGAGGTAGAGATGCAGCTATAACTATATTGCAAACAATGGTGCATATCCCTTTTAGATTCTTCTCTTTTCCTTTTCCATTTATCAAGCAGAAGTTCTTCCAAAAAAAAAAAAAAAACATTACAGAATCAGAAATAGATTTATTTACATCGTCGAACAAACAGGTACTGGGTGGACAGAAATCAGCTTCAAAAATGTCTATACGTATATCTTGGCGCAAAATTTCTACCGATGTACCGATGATTCTGCGTCGTTCTGCCTCAGGATCACTATCGCTTTTATCGTACCATACTTGATTAAAAATATTCAAATGAGTCTCTCAAAGGAAATTATCGTAAATCCTGTTTTTTTAGAGGTTATAATAATTTTGTCTCCGTATCTTTTGCCGATTTTTTAAAAAATAGTTTGATCGTCAGGTGTATAATCCGTTAGTATTGCTTTCAATTGAGTCGATGTAAACTGAGAGTCTTCATTGTTTTCGACAAAAGAAAAGATTTATTCCATTGTTCTCAGATAATTTTCATAAACATGATGACCTACCTTCTTTTTCTCAGACACTGACCGGCAAGTTAAATCTGCTGAAACAAGTTGAATGATATTTAGTTTCAGCTGCAATCAAATCTGTGTCAAACATAACACGTTCTTTAACTGCTTTTTCTCAGTCATCTCCTCTTTTTCGGTCAGTGCCGTAATATCATCTTTAAAAGTGAGGGTTCAAACATGACAGATTGTTTTACGTTGGTCTTTTACTTTTCTTTTCTCTTTTTCTTCGTCAGCTTCGTTTTCACAAATGAAACGATAGGTTTTTAATTCAAAAAACGGTTGGCTCGATCTCATTCGCCGTTTCAAGGGAATTGACGAAATAGCAGCCTCTTTACTTTCACGTTTTCTTTTGGCCCCTTTGATACTCGATGGACGATTATTGTCTTTACGGAACTGAACGTGAACCGTGGTTGAGGTTAGTTTGCTCAATTATTCGTGTTTTTCTATTCGACTCTCTCAACACTGGTATTAACGAATTTGTCTGACCCACGATCAACCTTGACGGCAGGTCTATCGTCAAGCTATCCATCACTGATGAAACAACTTTCACTCATTTTGCACACAGTTACACACTGCACGGTAAGCATTGCAAAAATACGATCGTATGCCACAGTGAACTACTCAATACTGCTGAATTTTGTGCCCTTGCCAGTAAGAGGTTAGCTGAGGTATAAGGGTATATATAGCTCTGGTACCTGAACCGATCCTACCCGACAAGCCCGCCAGTCTGAAATGTATGAGGAGAAGAACCGATCCGTAGTCTGAAACCCTTGCGAGAATAACGGTCTTTGTAGCAGTTACGTTACGGTATGGTATTATAAGGATAGAGAGTTGGTCCGTAAGAGGGAGAGAAATGTAATACGCTAGCGTTTAGGGAGAACAAGGATAGAGAGTCGGTGCGTGGAAGGAAAAGAAACTTACAAGGCTACGGATAGCGTAGAAGAGGAATAAGGATAGAGACCTTTATGCCCTGTATCGAGGCATGGGTTATTAATCTAATATTGATTAAAGATGATAGCCGAAATAAAAATACGAATTCTTAGTTTACTGTTTGTTGAAATATGTAAACAGAGATTTGTTCGAAATATGAAAAATAAATTACTCTTTGTTATTTCTGTGCAAGAAGTTTCACTTCATCCGTGCATCGCGACGCGTTAGTTTTTAAAAAATATTCTATTCCTCTGTGTAATAAAAAATGCTACAAATACTTTTTTTTTCTTTCAAGTATGACTTCACTCGAATTTTTCGAGAAGAAAAAATGACTCTACGAAAAAATGATCTTTTAACTTTTTTTTAGAGATATTTCATAGCTTTTTATTTGCTCTGTCATATTTTTGTCGTAGAGTCAACAGAAACCGAGATATCTCGAAAAATGCATTTTAGAGCACGAGTTTAGCCGTTTACAGCGTTGCCAAATTGTATCCTTACACTCCCACATCGGGGACTTTTGAGACTTCATTCGGGATATCATAACTTATCTGAAAAATTATCATTTGCTTCTGTACGAATTGGTCTGTAGTTTCAGTTTGTTTTTCACTAAATGCAGTGGATTATATGCTTTAATGCATACGATAACATGATTTTGAAAAATATTAGTTTAAATTCACTATCAGCTACTCGAGAAATAAATTTTTGTTCAAATCCTACTGCATGCAACTACTTTTTAAAATTAAATTTCAATAAAAGTTCCATTAAACGTGACACTTATTTAATTTAGTTCTGTTTCTTCATACGGAGAGACACAATTAGTTGTGGTTAGCAATTGTTAGCAGGTACAATCGTAGGTTAATAAGTGGTAGATCCTAAAATTTTTTTATATATGTAAGCGGAGATTATGAATATTATTATAATAAAATCAATCGTTCTTCATAAGCTGACAAAACAAATTCAACAGCTGTGTGTGTCGGACAGTTATATTTGTTTGTACAATATTATAACAACGCGGGGCTTACCTTCTACCCCTCACATGTCGATCCACCACACTCGTTCCTCGACGAACCTTTTCCACAGATTCATTTTTCTATACATATTCAATATTCACACTCATCTTCCACCACATCTCGATTTCACAGATTACGGATATGCGTACTGTTTTCTACAAAAACCCGGTTCTGCACCTGAACTTTTCTGCACAAACTGATTGTATACAGTCCCGTTACTACACAAGCCTCCTTCACTAATGGTATTTTCAGATATTACACGCTTACTTTACACACAACGCGACCGTCTACAGTCCTATTACCATTAAACATCCGACCCAACACATATTTTTACAATACATCTGATTGTACGCAGTAGCGCTGTCGATAAGGTAGGGCTCGGAACGGTGCTGTTGCGAGCGGTGATTCTCAGGGAAATCGCTACCAATCATATGATAGCAGGCAATGCTTCTCATCGATTCGCGTGAGAATCACTGTTCGCAAGCAGCACCGTCTCGATCTCTACCTTATCTGTGTGAGGACCTCACGTGCATTAATGTTGACAGCAATACTGTGTACAATCAAATGTGTTGGAAAAATATGTAAACAATTGGTGTGGTGGATGAGAATTTATAGTAATAGAACTGTGGACGATCAAGTTGCGTAGTAAAGTAAATGTGGGAAAGTAGATGTATGCCATTGATGTGTATTGGACCGAGTTTTATAGTACCGGGACTGTGCATAATCGAGTTGGTGTTGAAAGCAATGTGTAAAATGTAGATGTGGTGGAGTAAAGTGGATACGTGAAAAAATGAATGTGGTGGATCGAGGTTGTGGTGGATCGACAGGGAGAAGATAGAGAAGTTGCCCTTTACGGTTGTCGTGGTAGCTCTTTTCCTCGAATGTTATTTGATTTTCACGCATTTTCATTCATCAGTTTCAATGTCATGTATACACTAAAAACGATTTATTTTCATCACTAAATAATGTTATTTACGTGAATATTTTTTCTATAGTTTTTCACAATACGGTGCAGCTGGTAAATCGCTGTTTGACTGATAAGCGAGCATAACTGTCCAATCAGCTGGTTATACATCAAAATGATGATGGTGTTGGTCAAGCTCTAGCTGTAGGTTAGAGACAGCCAACATGACGCTTCCATTTTACCACTGGATTCTACCTATCATGTCGGGTGCATATAGTACACGGAGCTGCTGCAATCAGCGCGATGATTACCAGTATTACCGCGTCAACCCAACCGGCGCCTGATCGAGCCCCTTAATCCCGTGGGTTTATATCCGCGGCAGGGTATATTCCTGTCTCGCTCGTTCACGCTGTTTTTATGTACGACCTTCGTGTCCCGTGACGCGACTCCACTTGTATTTTATTTTCCCGTTATTCTCATTTTGAACTCTCGTGTTCGATACGCATTTCCATACTATCACACACTCGCGCAGGGATGCTGACGTTGAAACTACGTACCCCGACTCTTCGGGTCTCTCTCTGTACAACGGACCTGAGCCGCACTCTCCATCTCCACGAAATATTGCTCTCGACAACCCTCTCTCCCTTCTATTGCTGCTTTTTAACCCCCTCACAGCAACCAGGCGCTCTACAGCGCTCGAGTTTTCACCAGGACGACCAAGGAGGATGTAACTAACGATACCCACACCCGCGGCACTCTGGGTACGTAACTTCGAGGCCAACATTTCCTCCTCACGATGCCGTACAAAGCGAACTTTGAGATCTACAGTGAGCGCAACCAGCAACACCGCACACTTTGCCCTTAGCGGTGTAATCTTCTCCCTCCACTCTTCCCACAGTTGTAGATACGGACATATAGCTACAACGTATCTAGTCACCAGTATACAGCACCAAACCCTTCGTACAGTAACGACTACTCTCGGTTTCCTTTGCAAGATTTTTGAGAACTATCCTTCTGTTTATTGTGGTCAAGTTTGTACTATAAACTGGTTTAGCGACGAAACTACCGCAGAGCATACGTAGAGGGAATGGAAACGGTAATACCGGCGGCAAAAGCCGAGGAGGTTGTGAGAATTGCGGATGCTTTTAGGGTTAAACAAACCTCACGTTCTCGCTTACTCAGTTGTGACACGTGCTCGGATTCCCACGTATACGTGGTTGCTTGCGTCACGATTTTCTACCCGAGCTTATCTCACCTGGGAGCTATGCGGGCTTATCGTGCGCAGTTGCGAATTATATAGACAAAAAGTTCCCGAGGCATAAAATTAATCAATTGCAAAGTACATGATTGTAAAATTTAAGTAATGTCCTATCACCTATTACCAGTTTTATTGGTCCGATAGACGTAACACTTGAGCGGCCAATGAACACACCCTATTCTTATACGGCCAATGAACATTTACCCTATTCCAATATGGCCGAATGAATGTTTCATTTTTTTTACTGATCATAACAGTACTCAATTAAGATTTGTTATATTTCTAGTTATTTCTTTAGTGTGCATCGGTTATTTGCAAATATCAATTATTCTTGCGATCCAGATGTAGCTATCGAAAAATGTAGCTATGAATATCAGCTCGAAGTGTTAATATCAAAAGATGTTGTCAACTTTTGAACGATGTACCCCGATACCCACAATGCGGTCATCGAGAACGACCTACCAGAGTACTGTAAGGAAGGAATACTCCCAGGAAAGATATTATCATCCGAATGTATTTCCTATTTTAAAAAATCGAATGTATCGTTATCCGGATGATTCGTTGAAATATTGAAGGAGATATAAACTTTATAAAAAATTTGCGTAGCATCGTATTCTTGTTCCTCGTCGATGGAGGCCTCTCAAGCGACATAGATGACGAGGTACGTAGGAGTAGTAATAGTAGTAGTAGTAACGGAATAGTAAGTGCAGGAAAGGGAATTTGCTGGACCATGTCGTCCTCTCCCCGGAGCCCACTCTAAAACCGGGGGTAGAAGTAGACCTATCGACTCGAAACGAGTGTGCTCGACGTTAAAATCCCGGTCGCTGCTCCCGTTTCACAGTCCGCCTTCACCTCCTGCTCCATTCCATACCTCCGTTCAGCTCTTCCACGTTGGAACTTCCAAGTCTGTCTCTACTCTTAGACCCCTCTCACTCACTCTCTTTCTCTCTCTTTTTTTTCTCTCTCCATCCCTCGTTCTCGGTTCGCATCGTTTCGTTTCACCGTATGTCCAGCTTGGTATCGGACGTAAACGATGCCACGGTGCGGACACGGTCCATCGAATCGTATGACTTTTCGGTCGAGACACGAACCGGCGAATGAACTTGGAGAGAGCTATCCAGTGCAGCAGCAGCAGCAGCCGCAGCAGGAGCACAAGAAGAGAGTTAATAAAATATCGGGTATCGTCTCTTATTGACGGGACACTCAGCGAAAAGAACCCAGAAGCTACTACGCTTTCTTACCTCGATTGATCTTTTTTTTTTACTGTTGTTTCGTCTATGTGGAATTATATTCCGGCAGAAATTCATGTACAGATATGAACGGTGCGTTGTACGATTAATCTTATAGCTTTTCAAGTATAATAAGCTCAGCGTTATCAGACACTGAAGAGAAATATACAGGTGCATTTAATACTGCCCCAATCAGGCCAAGATGAATAATTCCGATAGAAAATTTACAGCGTTAAATCCGGCTCAGATGACTTCGAGCCAAGGTATTCTAAGAATTCGTATTTTCTTTGAGAAGCCTGGCCTGCCTCGGATGTGACGCTGAAAATTGTCTACTCGGATAGTCTATTTCATACTTTGGATCTTTTTTTTTCTAATCCAACAAGTACAGGAATGAAAAAGGCGCGCGCTGTGTGTGTCTCCAATAACTTCGATGGGAGTGATAATGTTATTCTGTTTCAGGGTGTGACGGGCGACCGGCTGGCCGGGGGCGCCGCACACCTCCTTCATCTCTTCTTCTTCTTGCCACGACCACAACACACAATGTAACAACAACTCTACTACCACTTCTAGTCGTCCACGCGAACCTCGTTCTCAATGTACTCGATGTGGTACGTCATCAGCAAACCCCCATAATCGGTGTCTCTCAAAAGTGTCATTATTCCCTGTTCAGTTTATTACTGCCCGTTGTCTATCAATATATTTTTCTGTATATGTTTACATATATGTGTATATATATAGATATGTATATATATATGTGTGTGTGTGTGTGTATTTATACGTTTGGACGTTATTCTCGATATGAAAGCTCTGCGTTCTTGTCTCGCGCACGATGCCTTCGACAGGCCGCGCGTCGAAGTATATTCCGTGTCGCTGGGTCCTCAACAAAATTTTAAACTTCCAGCAGAGGTTAAATGTTGAGGAGTCTGCGAAATTGGCCAGTAAATGAGGCGCACCAGCGACACTGGAAACATCCTTTTGAGCACGTACGTATGTCTATTGTATCCCATTGTATTATCTTCATCCACCATCCGCATATATCTTAAATTTATCTATGTGTGTAATTCGATATATGGATGATTCCAGGCCAAATATAATTAGCCGTGAGCCTCGTATGCTTCAACTTTGATTTTCCAATTACTATCTTGCACAGAATATCAAGCGCATAAAAAAAATTTCATAGAAATAACGATGGCGGAAAACGCTTTTGATATATTTTAACTCAAATTACAACAAAAAATTCTTTGTTTAAAAAACCATCTTCGGGAAAGTTAAAAAAATGTTACCTTATCTGAAAGAAACATCCTGACATTTATAGCTCTAACATTAATATTTTGAAAACATCTTTACCAAAGTGAAAAATTGATTAGTTTCGATAAGCAAACACGTCGTTGAATATGCTCCAGCAATTTAACACTCACAGCGATTACTATTTGATCTGTAATACCCCGTATAACGGATATATTACTAATATATATATCGTTCGATTGTGTCCTCTCACTGTTCGCTGAGTTCCGTTACAATGTGACTTGTGGTTGGTTTAGTTTCGTTGGTTTATCGGTGTTCGATGTTGGCTGCTGTTGTTCGTTGTTAGGTGTTTAGTGGTCACTCTGTGTTGATGCCCTACTTCCCTTTGCCCCTCCGATACCGCCATCCACGACTGCTCCTTGCCTCGAAGTTCCAAACACCCGCAACCGTTCCATCTACGCCACCGCACCCTTGAATCCTAAACTTGATGTTAGAAATTACATTGTCACGGAAACTGCCTTGTGCAACTGCCGCAAGTTTTCACAAGAATGGTAAGACTTGTGAGATTAACTTTGAAAATAGTTTTTCCGTATACTGTGTATAACTCTCGGGAATCCTGAAGGTATAAGAGACACCCGGACTGAAAGGAAATACCCAATGTTTACACGGATAACGCGAAGGAGACGTCGGGGTCATACGATTTATATGCAGAACTTGTTCTGCTGTGGGGATGCTCACCATTTGATTAGAGGGTTCGCTCTGACCGAGCGCTCTTGGACATGCACGACTGCCACAGCAGCCTCTGGACCCTGCACCCTTTGATCCTCAGGTCGAAGATAGAATTGAGATGTGCCCGAGAGTTTTCTAACATACTTCTCCAGTTTGATAACACCAGTAATGAATTTCACATGAAGAAAGTGAAAGATCGAATAATGTTTGTTTAATCAATGTCTGCCAACCGGGAAGACTATTACACGGGTACTCTATACGGTACACTCGAGTGATAACATCGAGTTATAAATTATTACATCATTCAACGTGTGTCGTTTCCATTAGTTTCCGCCAGGGATGACGATTATGTCGTGGAACCCAATGATACATTACCAGCGGGGTGGGTTGAGTGCGGCCGTGCATACTCACAGAGAGCGAGAGAAATAAAGAGATAATGACAGAGAGGGAAACCGACCGCAACAGCGTGCAGCATTGCAACCACCAACCACTACCAGCAGCCATTGGTAAGCTCGCGGTTCGAATCCGTGAATTCTTAAAAAGGAGGAAGCAACGAGGAGTCGTTTCTGTTTGCCGCTGGACGTCGAATACATATGGTAAAAATAGGGGCAACCACAGAACCCACACTGCACCGCTAACCCCCCTTTACCCTTCCCCTACCTATTTACATCGCTAAACAACGTTGCCCAAATCGACGTCGAAGCTTTGTGCCAAAAACGATAAAAGTTGGTGCTGTCGGTGCCGGCGCGGATCGACAGCGATAGAGGGAAGTAGGAAAAAGAAACAAAACAAGTTTGCATTGATATACAGTGGCATCATCTCTCTATCGTACACATAGAGTGTATACAACGTGGCGGATTGAAGAGGGATAGGGTATTTTCAAAAAAGATCAAACTTTACCGTCTGTTTTCCTATACTTTGTGTGCCAAACTGTGCATATCCACACCATTGATATGCGCTTTCATTTGTAGGAATTTCACTCTAATCCGTGTACACATTCGCTTACCGAGCAAGCTTTATCACAGACATTGAGAATATTAAAAAATAATTGGATTTCGATTTCTCGTTGTTGCTTGCTCGTTTCTCGGTTGAGAGATACCTACTGTGATGCCTGAAAGCGCGAAGAGGGTGCGTATCTGTATGTACGTTCGGTAGTTGCTAATACGTATACGATTGCAGACTGTAATAATGGACAGTCGTTAAATTTAATTGGCACATAATTATCGGTACTGGGGAAACTGGATAGTCGTGTGCACACGACCAATCGTCGCAATCCCATTGTCGGCTTTAATATCGAGAAACTCAAACGTAAACGGACGAACAGTTCGTTGGCGGCGCGCGTGGAGTTACCTGGAGAAGCCTATATGACCGTTGCCACCGCCGATGCTACAGAGCGGTCTCGGCTTAACGACTCGAAAAACAAACCGATCCAAGTCTACGGTTACTCCATAAGTTTTCTCCCGAACATTGTGGAAGGGATGCAGTATCGAACGAAGCTTCGCATGCCACTCTCGAGTCAACGTAACCGCACAGTTTGAAAGAAAAGTGTTTGTAAATTGACAAACATATGGTTTTAAGAATTGTTTCAACGCATGCGTCGTCAGGGAGATTGCGTTTTACGATATTACTATAATATATTTCAACCCTCTGAATACAATGGATGCTTCTTCATCTTTACATGATAGAAAATGAATTAAATGTATTTTGAATATTTGAATTGAGAGCGCACAAGTTCATTGGTGAGGTCAATTTTCATTATTAAAAAATATTATTATGACTGGGACATACTTTCCCATTCACCCAAATGAAAAGATCCTAGTTCAGGTGTACGCCGTATATATACACGACTCGTAACTTCATGTTATTTAATGATAATTTTATCCCACGTCACTCGTTTAATCATTATTGAGAATAATATTATATTAGCTAATTGATCTAAGCTGGTCGCCGCTAGTAGCAAATCGATTTATGATTCAATTAGGAAAATCGAGTCCAGATAGGTCGCTGTTGGTAGGTGGAGGCACACGTTACATAAACCAGCCAGACGAGTTGGACGAGCAAGCGCGTGTTGAGCGTGACCCTGATGTCAGCCCTGTTCCAATAAATAAGCTTGTGACCGCTGATAACATCTTTCATTCCGATAATTATTGTTCGGTACGGTGTTAATTAATTAAGGACTGGTTTGGCAGGTAGGACGTCGAGTAGAGAGGGCGTCCGAGAGCTCGCTCGTTGAATAGAGACGCGACGCGCGATGTTGGTTCGCGGGACGATCGGACGAGGCGATAAGTCCTCGCTGCTCTCTGGCTAATTACCGGATGAAAGAGCTATCGGTGAGCGTCCTCGAAGCGTCGCGACGTCTGGGTTACAACGAGTGCGCACGCGCCACTTACCGCTCGCGCGCCGTCCTGATTGTAATTATAACGCGAAACGCGGAAGCGCGTGCGAAACTGAGTTCTCGATTGCGATCTAATCACCGCGAAACTACTAAATTCACTCTCTAATTTGCAACTGGCGTGTACCACACACCCTTGCACCAACGCAATCTGTTAATTAGAGGCGTGATTAAAAATATGTCCCGTTGACGTATATGGTAAATGAACCTATCAGAGACACGAAGGAAACTGAAATCATTGCATGAAACGGAAATAGATTAGAGGTCGAGTTGTACCGGTTGTACCGTGTCAATTGCCACGGTATGACGTTTCAGTGTGTCTTTGACGTACCGAACTCACACGGTCTTCTATTAAATTATACTGTCTGACCACTTGACGTTGCAACAACTACTCGCTCCGAGCCACGACAACCTGGAGTTGATCTACTCGCCAGAGTACCAATGTAACGTATGATACATGTTATGCTACGCATATTCCTCTGTCACGCGATTCAACGATCCTTGCCAGACATCGCTAGCCCGTATCATTTGCCCCTTCCTCCATACTGCGCGTTTTGAATCTACTGGCGCAACAGTTTCACCGGATTTCTACCATTTTCAGTCGTTAGAGGAAGCGGGTGAGATGGAAGCATGGGTACAGTAGGGTTGAAAAGTTATTGGACACGGTAGTATCAACGACTCCCCACGGTGGTCGGGCAACGTTCTAGGCATAAAAGCACATCGGAAGAGAGACATCAGGATCCCGTAAGCTTTGCCATTCGGCCCCGAGCCAAGGGAAAACTTTTATAATTTATTAATTTACCCTGACTTTTTGGGTCAGGACCGTATCCAAACGTTGAACGGCAGTGGAGTGCACGGCGAGCTACAAGAAGAAGCGGGGAAAGGGAGGGGAGAGAGAGAGAGAGAGAGAGAGAAAAAAAAAGATAGGCCATAACAACTGCTGGCATGTTTCCTAACCGGTAGGGTGAAGGGATAAAAAAATAAATATATTTTTCGCTGTCGCCACTCGCGAGTCTTCCTCGTTGCGGTTGCTGTTGGCGACTTTCATCCACTGTACTATCGTGACTAGGTGCACTCTTTTCGGCCCTCCTCTCTGCGCCCACGGGTTGTCACAAACAAATAAATAAGGTACGGTCCACCATGAGGGACGAGAGTGGAGGCTGCGCTGAATATTTTAACGCTCTGCCGGACGCTATACCGGCTGACCGAATCACCACACGGGTCGAGCGTTATGCTTTGCTTGGAGCATATGTAACCAAACCCGGGCTCTGGACATGTTACTCTATGAAAAAAGTTTCACGAAACAGAAAGGTACTTGAAAGTTCTGCGGTATAACTTATGATTACTTTACTGTTCTGCGCGAATCGAGTTTCTGATCAAAATTTCATAAACATTCTTCGATATAAATAGTATGATAATAAAATCAATAAACAGTTTTTATAAAATAATTAGTATAAAATATATTGCGCAGTGAATATACAGAACAAGTTAATTTCGAAGTAGCCGAGGTTTCATCTCGATCACATGTCTGCTCGACGATATATGTCTTACTTCTGTTCTTCATTACGAAATCTCTTCAATCTGAAAGTCCAGCTATCAGAATTACAGAATCTCTCACGAGCATCGTCAGCACAGGTAAATGCAAATAGATGAACTTATCTAGCAATGGACAGTAGGTAACACTCTCGCTCTATATCGAAGCTCGAGGGGTATCGTTGCCGCACGAAATTCAATAAGCAATGGATCCATGGGATACATACGTAAATCGAAAAGCACTTGCCGGAGGGCTGAGAGGTGCGGTATACGAGGAGCGAACGTGTACTATGTGTTTAGGGATGGATATCAAGCAACCCCATTCAATTTAGCTGCTCGCTGCGTCCTACGATGTAATACACATACAGGAAACGGGGGATACCTTTTGCCTATCTAAGCTGGTCAACCTGAAACATATATACATATACACGTCACATATATGCGCTTGCCTTCGCCTCACCACGAGAAGGTTACCGTACCGGTTGACACGGAGAGGATGAGGTACCGAAATTTGATTTACGCATAAAATATTCAAGTTCGCCCGACGATTTTGTTAGAGTTACGAAAGTTCGAGATCGTGGAGCACAAACAGGGGGTGCTGCAACCGTTCACCCGGCACCTCCCGTACTATCACGTTTTAGGATGACTTTTCCGAAGAAGAAGAAGAAGAAGAAGAAGAAGAAGAAGAAGAAGAAAAAGAAGAAGTAAAAAAGCGTAAGAGGGAGTGAATAAGTATGGGAGACTGAGGCGAAATGCACACTTTAAGAGGTTTTCGCACTTGGAAGAATTAAAATATCATTTTTTTTTAAATGAGACTTATGGGAGATCATGTTTTATGTATTTGCCACCCAAAAAACAAATACGTCACATTTATTTTGTCTGTTTCGGATAAAGGGGCTAAATCGACGGCGCTTCAAATTAAACGATTTTTTTTTACATAATATCTCATTATTTTGAGAAAAATGATCTTCAAATTAATTAAGGTTATGCTTTGATACGGTCAGTCACGTCATATCTCATCCTTAGATCTTTGTTATCTTAGACTTTAGCAATTTCTATTAATTTATATTCATATCCGCTTACGACATGCTACATTTTGAAAATATTTTTCAGTGCCTCTTTGATTTTTTTTTGGTTTTAGGAGACTCAGAAGGCCGCTTAATATTCTTCACTAACAATTTTCGGTCATTGTCAATGTCTTGAAATTAATATTTATCACATTTTATATTATTTCGAAGAATGTCATTTTTAATTGCTTCGCTCAGTTTTAGACTTAAGAGTATCCATTTGCCCTGATCGCTCGTTTAGCTCCAGTCTCTTATACAAGGCGAAGGTAGCCCTGGCCCTTGAGATTTACCCTCCCAAACGAAAAACTTGGCCTCGAGCTAGAGAGAGAGAGAGAGAGAGAGAGAGGCGGAGGGCTATAGAGGGAGAGAATAAAAGGAAGAGAGAGAGAGAGTATGAAAAAATACATCATACGACGAAACGTGGAAGAGAATACTGAGGCTGTGGTAAAAATTTCATACTAATGCTTTCTCTCTCCTCCGAGAGAACAGACAGAAGAATACTTTGTCGGCAGGATGGGCGCATGCGAGCGAAATCGAATAAATCACTAAAAGAAGGTGCGACGTTCGCGAGGTGGGGACAAACCATCTCTCCGCTGCTGATGCTACTGTAATACTAAAATACCTTACTACTTCTGCAGTATGGTTTGCAAAAGTTGAGACACCCGTTATTCAGGCGATGGCCAAACCCACGACGAAGGACGAATCTTCTCTGGCGAAGCTACGTGCTGGATAAAAAGTTTTATCCAAATCGCTGCTGTATTCGTGGGGACTGGACTACTTCGTAATCCTATCGATGCTTCCGAGTATCGTTCGGTCTAGTAATCTTGTAAAATAGATATTTATTGATATTAACATTTTTACCAACGTGTAAATGAATACTGGAAGTACAAGAAATGCGTTACTCACGAATAATAGGAAATGCAACGGTTGTGGACAAACCATAATTTTTCAAGACTTTAAATGATTTCGCTTACGGAAATAACTTCTGAAACTGTTGAGATATTTTTATACTTTCTTATAGTTTCATAATTGTATACTTTCATGACGGGAATAATCAAGTTTCCGTGTAAAAAGAAAAGAATATAAAGTAAAGAAAAAAGTTAGATGTACCAATTGCGGACTTAAACTGCTAGACTATTATCATTATTATAAAATGCTAAGAAATACCATGAAATGTTAAGTATCATCAAGAACCATGAGAATTACAAACGATATATGGTATCTAGTTTATTAACATAGAATTACATCGAATCCTGGTAAAACATTCGCAAAGTATAAACTTAATATCATTTTTACAATTATTCTTTCGATAATTATTTTGGTACTGGATAGAAATGTAAAAGAAGAGTTGAATAAATGTTTAAATATTATGGATAAATGGAAGAATCAAGTGCTATTACGATATCGCTAGTGGATTTTGTTAACAATGTTGTCTTCCATTACCCAATGGTCAATGCATATTCGTCCTGTTCTTCCCTGCATCCTGGGTACTCGGTTTCAGTATTTTAATCCTACTATCGTTTCGCTTTCTTTGCACGCTGAAAGGTTTGGTATGGGGGGTGAGTGAGATTGAGGGAGAGATGTGTATGTTCAGATACTTAGGGAAAGCCGTTACTTCACCCGCTACAGTCCAACAAGCAAGTTTCCACTTGTTACCACATAATTCTCACATAAAGATTCTAGCTTCTCCCAGATATCTATGATACTGTGCTCTGCAAAATGAGCGCCTAGCGCTCACGATACACCTAACGCTTCAGAGAGTAGAACAAGGATTTCCAAGAAATATATAAATGGATCGCCGGTTTCTTGTCCAAAAGATACCGGAGAAAATTGTTTCTAATGATTTGGACTCTTCTCTATATATATATATATCTCGCTCTTCACAATCAAGAAAAAGGAGAAATAGAGTAGGAAATAAAGTGCTTTCTTAGTATAAAGGACGACAACTGGAATGGATTGATGAAAGTATAAGTATAATATTTTAAAGATCTCGCGGGCCTTTGCGTAAAATAATGTATCTCATCTATTCCAATATATTTTTTTCTGAAAATTGAAGCATTTTTATGGAATGAACATACATGCGCGCGCACTATTCGATCATCGCATAACATAGTGTAGTGTGTGCGCTATATACATCGTGGAAAGGTTCGTTCGCCCTATTGGTTTCAAAAGACGCCCTCGATGCGTTCCTCTGCTGGCAGCAGCAGCAGCAGCAGCAGCAGCTCCTCTATCTATTCCATTTATTCCGTATACATAATACATCTCGTTTAGTTCGCGAGGCAGCAGAGAAGCAGGCTGGATAACCGGTCGGACGTATTCTCATTTCTTTCCTGCTCGATTAAACCGTTTCTCGATAGAAAAACCGATTTCCTTATTTCCTTTTTCCAGGCGACGAGGGTTCGTTCTCAACGAATAATACTGCGTGGCCTAACGAGAAAATCCATTAGAACTCCGAGACTCTAAAGATCACTGGAGAGACAGCAATTTCTTTACTTGTGATTATCGAGCTAATGCAGAAGAAAATAATTTTCATTAAACGTTAGAAGAATCCCCCGAGGGAAATTCATGCAGATTAAAGAAGAAGAAAAAATAGCCTCTCAGTTTAACGTCCCAAAATCTATCAGCGACCTCCTGAATAACACAGGGTTCATTATATATTTCGTTCTAAGATTTTTTGTGCATCCCCTGTGGGTTATAGCTGAGCTCTAAACCCAAACAGTGCCTTCGTGAGGAATCCCTACTGTGGTTATTATGGATGGCCCTATTTGAGACTTTAATATTATTAGGGAAGCCTTTACAGATTGTACCATGGCTCTAGTTTGGAATCCTTATTGTGGAAACCTTGTCAAAAGCTAACAAAGCCCTTCCTTAACCGTCATTGCCTGACTAAATTACTATACGGATCGGAGTATTTTTATGTATACCACGTTGATTGGTGTTGAGTTAATTCTGTGTCTTGTTTGCGCTTAATCCATTTTCGCAGGATGTTTCCGACGTTGTTTCGTCACATATCGAAGCGCTCTGACAACGGCGAGGCTCTCACTTTCGATGTACACACGCATTACTCATTCGAATTGGTACTGGTTGCATGAATATGAATGTCGACGAATCCAGCCCTCTCGAAATCCCCCGGCTCCAACTCTTGGCTTCCGGCTCGAACCTCGTACACCATAGACAAACACATAACTATACATATATATGTGGTATATCGGTGGCGCAGGACGAGCGCGCGTTTACCTTAATGCATTGCCCTGCATGTATATGGAATACCGATAGAGAGATATGGTCTATAATATATGCACAACGGAATATAATCCCATTGAGAGCTGGGTGAACCTTCGCGCTCACCGCAAAACCCCGCGACTCCAGTACCACCCAACCTTATATTCGAGAGCATGAGGTGCGCGTGGGTAAACTCGCGTTCCAACGAAATCACACGGCTGGAATCCGCGCGCACGCGTGTCCACGAATGCATCCGAGCGGCCTATACCGCGAGCTTTACGTGCACAGAGAACACCGACAGAGCCGCATCGGGCCGCAGAGCTGTAATTACTTTACGCGTTTACTGCAACCCTTTGGCCCCGATCGGACGCTTCGCATAGGCGTATACCCTTTGTCGCCGCACACGCTGATTCACAAACGAGAATCTGCAAACTGCGAATGGGGGGATCATAGCCAAAACTGGACTACGTGCGGATCGCTAGAAAGCTTTGCCCTCAAAGCGCATACGTTTTGCGCGTACTGAAAATTCAACGTGCAACCAAAGGGACAGCGAAAAAATACGGCAGACCGAGGGACACTGCAGCGTCGGCCATAGACGAGAAAATATATTTTTTATACTTTATTGTCATGGAACATTTAATTCATTTGTTTTTTTTTTAAATTTTATTTTTGTTAATTCAATGATTTACTTCGTTATGTTAATAATTAAATTTTAACGATGACATATTTAATATTTTAAGTGGCCTCTGTAGTTCGCTAAACGATTGAGCATTTTGGACAAAAGTTTGAAAATATTTTTCCGATTCAATTCGTCTAGTTCAATTTATCTAAATTTCTAAAACTTATAAAATACATTAACAGGGAGAATGACAATTCAGATGACATTTCAATAACTCAGTCACGTGTATATAACGATGAGGTATTTAATATTTACCTGGCATTGTTGTTACTCTGATATAGAACCAGTACTATCAAATCTGTGGCTTTTCTTCACAGTTTGCGTATAAATATTTTATCATCATTTTAATTATCACTTATAGAATATGAAGTATTCAAATAAATATAATATTGAAGAAAAAAAAATCGGCATTACTCAAATGTCGTTTTCTACTATAATACTATAAGATCCAAGTGTAAGCTTTAATGTACGACAAATCAAGAAGTCCGATTAATATTAAAAATACCCGATTTAAGAAATATTTTTTAACATTTTATTCACGAAGCTTGCCTTTGTCAAAAAGGCACGAAGATTCACAAATAGGTAAAGGTGGATTGGCATTGAGACGGGTTGCTCGTAGCCGCGCTGAGAGGGTATATAGCTGGTGCTGAGAGTGGAAAAGAGCGATCCCTGGGGTCGAGTGGACGATTCGCGCTCGATCGGTGAATTTATTCGTCCGGAATAAAGTTGGACTCGCGCAGGCTGCAATACACATGTGCACCAATAACAGAGCCAGCAGCAGCAGTCCGATCTCTTTCTCTATCTCCCTTCCTCGCTCTGACGGTGTGTATCCCCGAAATAGCTCGCTCTTGTAGTGTCGTCCGCTTCGTCAGGGGTTGTCGGGGGTTTGGGGAACGACGGTGTGGCACTTGGAGCGACGAGTGCGAGCTGGCGAAACGCTGAGAGTGTGAGACATATAGAGTTCACGTAGCCTCTCGCCTCTCACCTTCTACTTTCTCCAGGCTGTAGAGGGCTTCAGGCAAAGAGGTATAGGAAGGATTTCTCGACGAACAGACGATTTTCCCTCTTTCCTGAGAGTTCGCTACGTTAAATAGGTAAATATTCGTTCGATCGGAAATCCATCTGGCATCCTGCTGCTGTTGGAAAGATGACAGATCGAACGCTGGAAAGTGATCTGCGATTTCATCCGCTTGGTTCCTTATTGGATTATTCGAATATTGTATTCTCTCTTCGTCGGTGTGTCTCTCTTATCGGGGTTCTAGTCTAATATCCATGGTAGCATTATCCGTTGATACACTAACGTGCACAATACCAACTAGTATTCGACACACATAATTTGAGTTTACGAGTAGCCGTATCTGCATCACTCGCGCCTCGTATGGCGAATTACCGGAAATACGATTCCCAAATCGATAGTCCGAGCCGAGTGGTCACGGCAACCCCCTACTCCGTTGTACGGTCCGTATGCCACAATGTACATATATTGCCAGCAATTTTGATGTTTCGAACGTTTCATCATTGATAACGAATGTTACGATAATTTTTTTTTCGTGGAACTGTTTCGGCTTTGGGAGTATTATCTGTGAGTGTCAGTTATGACTTCTTAGCATTTATCATCGACACATACGAAGAGAAAGAGGCTTGAGTGAACTGTGTGTTGAATTTACGCTGATTCACCTGGTCAGTTGATAATATATCTGGTCAACTGTTACATATAGTTAGAAATAAAAATTGATGCAAATCAGCGGAAACGTTGACGTTAATAATCCTTTCCATGAAAAATACGCGAATAAAAAAATGTTTATACAGAAATTTTATTAAACAAAAGTCCGGACGATATCGGGTGTCGCCTGAACTTATATCAGATGGTGATACTAACAGTCTTTCTGGTCCAGATCAGAAGTGTAATGCACATGTGGCTCTGATACCAGGTCGGATAACAACCCGATGAAGCTCCGATAAGGCCCGGGTGAGGACTTGATACGGATCTGTACAAGTCTTGATGAGGAGGGTTATTTCAAAAAGTTACCAAAATGAGACTCCTCCTACAATTTTTTATATTCGGATCAGTAAATTTTTTTACACGATCGTACCAACAATCAATCGTATGTGGTTTTTAATACAATTTTATTACCGATAAAAAAATGAAAAACGTCTTTTTTACTGAAATCCGTGACCTTCCATCCCCTTCTCATTCTGCGTATGAGAGCGCCGCAGCGTAAACGGCATTTCGGGTGCACGCTTGTGCACTACCGGGCTAATTGATTTAAAAAATCTATCACAGTTACATATACAGTGTCTTGGCTTAAATAATGATCGAATACCATTTTCTGTTCAATCTATTCTTGCGTTTTGTAATATTGCAAAAATATCATCACCCTTTTGGTTATATACAATTATTTCCGGTTGAATTTAGGGTGAAACTGAGGTTGGGGATAGCAAGGACGGAATGCGTTGAGAGTATGGCCCGAATTTTCGTGGAGTCTGAGAGAAATAGCGGAAAGTAGTGAAGTTGGAGTGGGTGGAGCGGTGCTCGCACGAGTCTGCCACGTGAAGCGGAATGAATCTCGCAGCCGCACGTGGCTTGGCCGCGATCCACCCCGGCCAGCGTGCTCGCTTTATGCTCTGTCCAGCTACGTACATACCACCAGCACCGCGAGCTTTTTATGCCGAGAATTTAAATTAGATACAACCACTCTCGGTCTGCATAGACACAGAGAACGCGCGTGAGACTTGTGGCAACCGAATAGCTCGGGGAAAGATTTTCTTATTCTTTCGCACTCATCCCGCTATATCTTAACCATACTAGTTGGCACTGTCAATCATAAGAAAACCGTATAGATGAGACCGGAGCAATGGGAGTCACTGGCAACGGGAAGACCTCCAATTGGCATCATATGTTAATCGAGTCATCAACGAAAGGAAACAACGCATTTCAAATGGGTTATTTTATGTATTGCATCAAACACAGCATTATATTTTTTTTACTTTATAAGATTGTTTATCAGATCGTACCATAAATTACATTTAACCTGATATTTTAATGCGGGTATTGATACCTTCCTGATGTGACACGAATTACCACTGAACGTACTAGGAGAAACAGTTGAAAGTAGTAAATCGGTCGCTTCATTTCAAAACCTTCTCGAATGTTATGCTAAAAAGCGCAAAGTTTCTTCAGGGCTTTTGTTTCATTGAGAAAACTTTGTTTGCGGAAGAATTATACAAATTTTCCTTTAGTTGGTCGTCGTTTCTTCGATTTTCTTCGACCGACGTAGCATTCGTTGATTTTCGCCAATGTTTCAACAGAATGTCATTGCAATTCCACGAGATACGAACAGATAGTGTCGGGAGGGAACAGAAGGCAGGAGCGGCAGACGAAGGTAACGAACACTTTCAACAATTTCTTTCTTTTTCGAGGTCGACCAGTCGCATTCGCAATTCGTATATACACCACCGTTGAACGTCCAGTTGCAACACCTTGGTTTTGCAGGCGCGCTTTTCATTCCCTTGAGCATATACCAGGAATCTGGGGGCGTGGGGTCGGCGATGCTGCTGGTCTGTGCAAAAAAAATTGTAGGAAAAAGCTCACCCAAAGCGTACCAAATTAAAGCGCGTGCTGTTGCTGGTGAAATAAGAGAAGCTCGACAGTTGGGCTTCTTTCTCCTCGGAGGGTCTTTGCCGGACGAGGTTTTCACCAGAGGCGTGCCAAAATGTGATTGCGGCAACATTGCGTCACCGCCACTACCACCGTGAGCAGGATAACATTGGCCGAAGCAGCAGCAGGTCCAGAGGATATCTTCGCAGGAGGCTCGGCTCCTACTCGACGTGGTCCTCGTCGCCATCGTCGTCGTCGTTGTCGTCGTATACTTGCAGAGAGAAAATGCGAGCGAGCAAGCAATAGATAGAGATAGTATAACGGCCGAGTAGCAAGGCATGGGATTCTCTTCCTTTCGAAAGCGTCGTTAGGGACCCCTGGCACGAGGCCAATCACATCGACTAGCTACTGTGTATGTTCCACCCTGCACATTGAACACTCGAAGGCAGCACAACCCCGTGAGTTCGCTGGATATGGCCCACAGTAACGCCATCTCTGTCGAAGAGTGGCGCAAGCAAGTTTAGCAACGGTCTGGGATAGTCTCTGCTGGTATGGCCTCGTCTCTAGTACGGCACCCTGGGGGGGGGGGGGGGGTGAGGATATTCTCGTTTCTTGTTTGCACCTATACCTCGTTCACCGAAGAGCTGAACAGGACCAGCAGCACGAACCAAAAGCAGAGGCTTCACAGTGTAGCAATGTACCGGCTCGACTCAGTGCCTCATCCTCCACTGCAAACATTGATATGGCGACCAATATATTGGAATATGAGCGGGATATTGTGTACGGTCCGTCGAGACGTTGCTCGTCATCAGCCGCACGTATTATCGGATAACCATGCCGCTTTCGCCGTATATACCAATGGTCAATTCTACAAAACGTATAGCATGGCATACTTTCCTAAAGGACAATCGTATGTTGCCGCAGGGGAAACGAAATTCGTTGCTACGATCGGGTGCAGCAGAATTTTCGTGCCTCGTTAGACCGATTCTCCTTCTCACAATTTCTCTCGGTCGATTTTCAGAATCGTCGAAAGTAGTTAGAAGCTGGACGTGTTGTTTGCACGCTCAAACCCTCCGCTTCCTGACTGCCTAGCTGTCTGCTCGCCCAGCTCCCTCGCTCGCTTGTCTGACAGAAACTAGGGGCGCGAAGATCTAGTTTCCCGTGGCGTGAATTGTAACGTTCTCCAACCTGCAATTCACTTTAGTGTAGGTGTAGAATGGAGATAGGGCTGGAAGGTGGGAGACCTGCCGCGGAAGAAGTACCACGTCGAGTTGGTTCGTAGAGTTGGTGTGTAGAAGGGTGCGAGTGAGATATTTGTTCAAATAGAATCGAGAAAGAGAGTCAGACTACGAGAATGGAGAGCGTGAATGCGTTAGTCAGCATGCTAATTCCAGTGTGGAAACACTTAAATTCATTACACAAACTACTAATTGCTAAGATAATGAGCCATTGCTAATCACCGAAAGAATTACCAGCTTCAACAAAACGTTTATTCCGGGACTTACTTACATTGTTTAACATTCGTGTAACATAGTACAACAGGGCGGAGTTTATATCGATACGATTTATTGCATAGTGTACAAGAGTTTATTAAACGAGTCGAGATACGGTCTAAACTGTGTAGTAGCGATCTAAAATGAACACAACTCAATTAAAATGACAAACCCTCTGGATTACACAATTCAAAATATATCTCAACAATCGTTCGTTCAATCTTAATTAAATAAATAAATACACCAATCATTTGTTTATTCTACAAGGTCCCTCTTAGGACGGAAAAAAGTTGATACATCGAACCCCGTGTACCTGGGGGGATGACTACTCCAATGGAGACTTAGAACAATCAGGGCCTAAGGGGTTCTTTAGGTTATTAAGGTTCTTTGTGTAGCAAAATGAAAACTTTAGCTTGAAGAATAATATGATCCCCTAAATGATGGTATTCCTAAAGAGTCAGTTATGTTATCAAACATTCCAATTGTTTTTTTACAATAACTTTGGACAAAAGTCATGCACGAGTTTATTATATTATTAAAGAAAATCATCCGTACGCCATACAGCAAAATATTAATTAATGAAAATGTTCAGTACTAATTACTTTGTTTGTATTCTGTACAAAATGTGCTGACTGGAGCAGAGCGAAAGCTCATTTGTGTTATCATTTCTGCGAAGACTTTTCAAGTGCTGCGCAGTTATTAAACAAATGAACTTTTGAATCGTACAACTCGTATAGTAACTATGCACATAGCTGCGCCTCAATTCCGTTATTTGGTAGTGGTTATGCACTGAACGCTCGAATTCTTTTTCATTGGCGGAGCATATTATGCAGAAAGCATACGAAGCTCCGATAACCGTATTCGGGCTTCGTGAAAAGCAGGGGAGGAAAGTAGCCGGGAGAAGAGAATATTGCACCACCCTAGAGGAGAGCGCCGCATGATCGTCGGCCTTTATGTTGATATTATTCCAAATTCATGTGGCCGAGCGCCCCGAGGTAGGCTCCTAAATTTTCACGAGAATGTCTACTCACGATGTAAAATAATCGGTACGCATCGGGGTCTCTCTTTTGTTTTATCGCATCGTGAGGAAAACAAAGAGAGGGTAGGAAAAGACTTTCGTAACCTTAGTGCTTTCGCATATTCTGGGCGTACGACCCTATCCCTCTTCCATATGCGTACCGGTAATAGAAAAACGCCACAGGAATACTTGAAAGAAGAAAAAAAAGAGCATAAAAAGTCATTTATATCTGTATGAGAAACGGAAAAGAAAATTGGAAAAGAATTCAAAAATTTCATCAGTAACAGTGCGATTGACCTGAATTTCCGTGCTGAGCATTTTTCCGCCGCAGCAATACGGCATCCACGATGTTAGAGCACAAACGTAGGATGGTTGGTAGCCGTGCTGGCGTACGCGTCGTTGGTGTTCCGGCTACCGAATCCAGGGCGAATAAATAGTTGATGGGGTCTAAGAGGACACACCGTGTCGGGGGTGCTACGTGCGGGACTGACGGGAATGGCCCCAACGGATCAGCGATGTATACGCATGGGCCTTTGTAGTTGCGCCTCCGCTCAAAGCAATGACAGAGGGCAGCACTGGAACAGAGAACGGTGTAGCTGGGGTGCGGTACGGTCCAGCAGGGGCGAGAGAGCGAATCAAGTGTAGAATCGGTATAACAGCATTCTGGGGCCAATGGTAGTAGCAGAGAACGTGATCGGCTTGCCAGGGGTGGCATTACGCCTAGACGAAACCAGCGGATCAGTGATACGGCGCCAATCCCTAACCGTAGCAGCTCTATGCCGCCACATCACCGTGCGACTCTGACAACGCGTTCCAGTAGCAGCAAGCCCCGCACATCTAAATGCCAACAATCCCCTGACCCTCTGTCACGTATATCGTTACGTTCGTGACACCGTGCGTCCATCTCCCTTTTCCCGTGCGTGTTTACGCACACGTATTGCATTGAACTAGCTACACGCGAAAGCTTGAGAGGGACGATACGGGGGACGCGTATTGTATACGATATCGCGTAGGCGCGATTGTCTCATGCTCGGCCGAAATGCTACTCGCAGCAGTTTCTGAAGCACGTGATCGTTCGTGGAACAGCTCGGCAACCAGGTATTTCTCTTGCATATCCCTCGGAATCTCCGTGAATCCTGATCACTCGGTGTGTCCGGTGGAGAACAAATAGATAGATTCAAGGCCGTCGATTTCACAGCGAGCACGCACACACTTTGATTGATTGCCCGGCCAAATATTTCCCGTATAGCAATCAATGCTGAATTTAACCCAAAGTCGTCAAAGGATTCTCACCGATACAATAGTCATTCAGCCCTTGAAGTCGCATATGTGTTCGACGTTCAAGTCCGAGTCCACCTCAAACGTCGTTTACATGCAAACGGTCGCGTCTCTCGGTTACTTCGAGACGCGCGTGCGTTTCAGCAGCACCACGCCTCCCGGTCGGTACGTGGTGTAAAGAAGGTTCGCAAAATACGCTTTCCGATGGCAATTTTGATCGAACCTTAAGATATGAAGTTAGCGGGTCCGCGAGAACTGCAATTATCTCTCTTTTCCTGGTTCTCACCGCGTTTGCTGCTTTCTACTTTACTATTACGTGTACTTGAGCATGACGCGAGCTACACGGAATCTAGACTTAGTATGTGATGCCAGTATGCCTCCACATGGTACGGTTATACTCTGTTTACTTGCGAAAATGCCCCTACCGAATATACCAAACGCACTCTGCTTATCTCTACAAATTTTACGAGCCTCAGCCAAATGTGCAGTTGCTTCGTTGCTACATTGATTATCAGCGCGTCCACTAGTTTATAATTGACCATTTACTTTATGATTTCGACGAATCGATAGAGGCGTTGACCATTTCCAGGGAATGTATAAGTATCGCGTAATTGCTCCAAGTGCAAACACATCATTTCTGTCCCGCGCAGCTGAAGAATACAATTGAATGTGGACAGAAGGTATTGTAAATGTGCGTAAAGGAGTGTGATAGAAAATATCGATATTTTTTGTTAACATACACTTTTCATCATACTAACCTTATGGTAAACTGAAAATTAAAAAATAAAATGTTCACTTAAATTATTTCCTCTACACTTACTCCATCAAGATTGGTTAAACATAGAACATTTTAACATTTTCTACGTCATCGATTAATTCAAAGACTTGCAAACAAGACATGAAAATGATTGTCTTAAAAATTAACTGAAAAATTATTTTAACGTATGCGTTATATTATTTTTTATAATACATGCACAAAAAGTCACCTTTTTCGTGCCTATGAAGTGTGGCGAAAGTGGCTCTTTTTAGTAAGGCGTACGGAAAAAATACTGCGCATTCGTAATTCATACTAATTACTTTTTCGCACACTTTTTAAAATACTTTCGTTACTTTTTCGCACGTTTTTACCACACTACAGGCATGAAAGGGGAGTTTTTATGTATTCGCTAACTCGACGACGAGTGTGAAGTAGGTCCACTCGCGTTTAGCTCGTGCAGCCAACTTCACAACCTTCATCGAAAGTCCGCTTTTTACGCACTTTTATCAGAAAGTACTGTTTCTTTGTGAGGTTCATAAATCATATTGTCCTGTATTTATCCTTTTCATTTTTTTCGATACATGAGCTGTGGTAAACGGTGAATGAACTAGGTTGATGGGTTGCCGGGATGTAGTATAATTGAATTTATTTATTTGCAATGGCCTCAAATGTGTAGTTAAAATTCTTGAACTTATGTACACGTAACGTCATTAATCCTCTGAAACTTACTCTACGTTTTATTATATTTAGTCAGACCTCAAGGAGCACAATGCAGTGCGGTGTCACATGACTGCTCTACGACTATTCAGCATTCATTATATTTTGGCTCGGTGAATTATCGAAGTCTTTCACTCAGCTCTTATTAACACTGTGATTTCGCATTACAGTAATGTCACGACTTTATTTAACCAAGAACAGGGAGATGACAGATCGAGTTTGCCCGAGCAAACTCAGCGAACTTTGGAACGCCTTATTCCTTGTTTGGAAGAGTTAGCTGCCCAGGAACACGATCGTGGGTTACAAAAGCAGCGAAGGAGAGTGAGAAGAATCAGAAAAGCGACGAGCAAGTATATTTGTCCGCTCTTTAACAGAGGCAAGTTATTCTGAAGGAAAATAGATTGGAGAGACATGGAAGAAGAAGAAGAAGAAGAAGAAGAAGAAGAAGAAAAGGAAGATGAAGAAGATGGAGGATCGGTGCACATGGGAGCAGGAATCTAGGCGACTTTTCGAGATTCGGTTCCGCGAGCATAACCCCGATGCCACTCGTTTCTCTGGAGTAGTCACACTCCTTCGTGAAGTAATGAATATGCAGGCGGAACGCCGAATAGAAAGAGAAAGAGAAGCGAGCGGGTAACGGTTTACACACTCGACCCATTTCCGTCTCTCGTGACCAAAACTCTTACCGTGGAGCGCATAGCGTTTGTCCTTCCCCTTCAATGTCAACTTTTCTTTTTGCAACGACTTTCCGAAATTTTTTAAAAGAGACGTTGCACGGGTGGAAGAAATCGACCCTCGTTGCGGTCCACGGCAAAGCAGTATAGTGTGTCCTGAGTAAACAGAGTTAAATCGGAGCAAGCAAATTCTACGGGTCGTCGAATCAGTCTGGAAATCATAACGAGATATAATATTCTGGCACGGTGTTGTAGCCACCGAGCAGCGTATAATCTCGTTTAATATTTCACGAGTCTAGCAAGATCTTGCGAGACGTCGCATGTCCAAGACGAATGTCAAGTATTCCAGAATGATATATCGGGAACGATATACTCGTATACTTTCGGGAGAAGGACTTTCGAATTGACATCCCTAAAAACATGGATCTTAGGTATTTACATTAGCAGTTTTATATTATCATTGTTGTACACTGACCTGAAGTACGTATATCCAACCTGACACCGGATAAAGACAGTAAGAATAACAGTTCTCGCTGTAAAATATCTACAAGCAATGTTCACTTTACTAGAGCGAACATAATCATTACTTAAATATCATCAATTTTACCTGTAGCGTACCGAAGTATCGGTAATCCGTTAAACTCGGGTCTCCTGAAATCCGAATCTGTACGTTTGTGGAAATTAATCACGGACAAATGGAATTATTATCCTCCAATGAAAAAGGTCTCAGGGGTGGTTGGCAGTTAACGTTCGGAAGATTCTCGTTTTGAGACGGTGTCGGCACGAATACGAAATAAATTTTCAGATGTTCTTCACTCTGAAGCGTTCTACTGTGCTCTATTCTTACACGAATCTGTGTGGGGCCGCGTGGTATTCACGTGGAAAGATAATGTCGGACTTCCGCTGTAGGAGACGTTACCTCCCTGCTGAAGTCATACTTAGCGCTAAGTAATGAATATGCAGGGGTAATGCCGAAGCGGTAGCTCGGTAGAAAACCAGTAGTATAGTACAGAGCTCGCGATGAGGGAGCGCCGCGCACCTACTGCTTTGCACGGGTTAACGAAACACGGCATAACGGTGTAAAACATAATTATCAGTGGGAGCGGACTAAGGAGGAGGCTGAGGAGACGGAGAGGAAGACGTACGAGGGGGTTGCATTATTCATGGCCCCACGCGCTCGGTTTGTTCACTTTTAGAACGCGCTGCATCGAGAACGAAGCCTCTTGTATGGACTATATTACCTCTGACAGAATCGTCAGGCTTATACGACTCCATTTCGATACACTTTGTATCCTCACGTGATTCGGAAAATGGGTTTACCGTCATTGCGACAAAACCTCGAAACGATCCATTTTACTCGAATGTATCCTGTAAGTGATGATGATATCCAAGTCAAAAAGACGCATATCAAAGTATTTATGGGTAACAATAATGTTATCGAAGAAATGCGCAACGTGACTTGACGAACATGTGGCAAAATATCTTTGGAACTATCGATTTTATCGATAAGAGCCTCGTTTGATCTTGAGATGAAAGGATTCGGTTTTCTTTACTATCCCGGAAAAACGTTGGCAAGTGAAGAAAGGAAAATTAAGAATTGGAATGAACATCGGAGCCAGAACTGTATAGATGAGAAGGTTTCGTACTTTGATGTGCCATCGTTTCTGCAGTTTGATCCCCCGTGTATCTTGGAAGATGAGTTACCGAGGGTACACCGAGAAGGCCCCGGGGAGGGGTTGTTCTTGTCGGTGGGATAATAGAGCTGGGCTGTCAGTCTGTCGGATAAGATAATACTTGGACCTATTTACAATCCCCCATTCCTATCGAGCTGTGGGTCTCCATTCCCCTATTACTCTGCCTATCTCCGTTTCGTTCGTCTATCTGTTGACCTCTCTGTTCCTTCGGGCTTCCCTACATTAATACCAAAACGCAGATAGAGACCAAAGGAGCGGGCGAACTGTCGGAATATACAAGGGCCGGAAGTTCCTAACCACTTAATGGAGCCAGAGCTATCGAGCTTATAACAAGGGTTATACAAACTGTGGTGAATGTACGACTGTATGCTTTATTTTCGTTGTTTATGTAAGACAATTTACTTTTACATTATCCGAAGTTAGAAACAATCAGTAGGCCGAGCCTTGGAGTTTATAAGCTTCTGAAAGTACGATCAAGTTTAACGCTAAAACTGGTGTAAATAAAATCAATCCATGGGAGATTGGACAGTTTTCTTTAACGGACTATCACTTTGTCGCGTTTCAATATAATTAGGCAGCCTTTGGAACCTACAGAATGTATAATATTACCCTCGGTGCATGACTGAGAAAAATACGGGAAAAAACGGTGCAGCTGAAAAATAATCCTACTTTCAAGGAGAGATGGGACAGATCAGGAGATATGGGATCACAAAATAAAAATAGTTTTTAATCAAATTATGCCTTATATCATACGCTTTTAACTTAGCACAAAACGCGATGATATATACTCCGTGTTTACGCAGACTCGAAAAAACTAGGCAACTGCAGTGCCAAGACATCAAGCGTGTTTGCATCACGCATCTCTCCTTGGCGAAATCGGTTACCATAGGACCGACTAGGTTCGTACTCGAATATAAAAAAGCATACTTGAAACGTTACTAATTATTCTTCTTTCCACGATCGTCGAGAAGAAATGAGAGAGCTGTTTTATCGTTAACGAGTTACTTTAAAAAAAACCGTGCAAACGGAACATTTTATAAACATATTAGTCCCATATAGGCAATAACGTTTTGTTAGATTTTATCTGCAGAACATGTAATATATTTTTGAAGCCTTAAATAAATAATTGTTCTTGGTGCGAAGAACCTGCACAAACGACAAATTTATTTTTAAATCCCAGTGGCGTCTATCGAAGAGACCCTAGGAAGGACGTACCGATTCGTCTATTCGATTATGAAGTGTTTAATTGTTACGTCTTCCTCGGTCTTCACGTACACGATGTACAGGTGTACTGATCGCCGATAAGGTGGCAAATGTAGTGCATGGTCTATATAACCTGGTAACAACATACACCAATGGCGCAGATCACCATTGTTCTCTTAATCGCATCGGCTGGTGGATTCCGTTGGGCGACATCCGGGCGTCGTTCGACCGTGCACGTCGTGCAATGCGTCGTCGAGCACACGGGGTGAGTTATTAACGCTGTGATGCCAGCGCCCATCACCCTACCAAAAGGTGGGAGGGAGATGGTAGAGCCCCATTGTTTCGTAATGAAGACTGATGACAGTATGTACCAGGAGCCACGGAGCTCATGGGCCTTCTGCAGTCGCGGCTCACGGGCGACAAGAAATCACCGACAGTTTATTAGATGGACCTACGCGCGAGGGCATAAAAGAGCTCGGAGTATCGCGTATACGCATCGTGCAAGTAAGTTGACGGGATAATGATACGCGAACTCGTTATTTGAAGTTCGATTCCTCGCCCGGGGGAATTAATGAATCTGTACACTGAAAAAAATCTGCGGTGCAACGGTGTGAGTGGTGGAAAAAAACCGGTATTAAAATTAACACCATTTCGTTGTTGATAATACACCGGCCATGTGATATACCAGTAATTCGATGTAAATCTAAAACATATTAACACCAAATGGTGTGATCGATCACGTTGACCATTAATAGTGTTGCTTTTTTAAAAGTCGACACAATTCTTTGTCAAGTCGTAGTATGCTTGATGGGACGTACTTCAAACCACTTATAAAATTTTCAAATATGCACTTATCAGTGTCAAAAACAAACTGAAGGTGTCCTTACCTGATCTTGCTACCCTGGAAGTTCGTGTAAAATATCATTTTTTCGGTGTACGCAGTCTCCGTGTTAATCATTAACACCGACTTTCTTACACCAACGATTGGCACCGAAGTAACGGATCTATTGGGACTACACAATGGTGTTGAAATGGTGTTTTTACAGTCGTATCGTATCTAGCGAGAATACGTCAATTCTACATCCCCTACCTCTTCTTATATTATAAATGCAACTATAATAACCAGCAATAAATTTCTGATAAGACACGACGAGTCCTTTTGAAACCCACCTGAAGAATGAGTGCGGAATACCAAGGATCATCGTCTACTCTTTGTTCACAGAGCGAGTGTTTATGCAAAAGGGTACCTCTTACTTAGGCGGGTAAAAGACGATAAAACGAGACACAGTCCCACGAGCATTTAGCTCTAAGACTTCGCTAATTATCGTTGGACGAAGCTTCGGGGCTAAACGTTTGAGCGAACATGCAACGACGATGACGTGCTTGGATCTGTATAGGAAATATTTATTTTCGAGAGAAAAGTCATCGCCGGTAACCGCTCTCCTCTGGAAGAGATAATTTAAGGAAATATTTTAATTATTATTTTTTTTTACTTCTACACAAATATCGAAGGTTAAGCAGAAAATTCGAGTTTCCGATGGAGGCAGTAATCTCGTCTAGAAATGAGGAATGAAGACCGGTAGAACGTAGGATTGATTTCAGAGCTCACGATCTGCGGATACAATAGATACTTTCCCATATGCCTATCAATTTCTTATGTGTACTAGTATTTTTCGCTTACGTACTCGTTATAAGAAGAAGAGAACATTAGGAACGTGAAATTTAAATATTGTTTCGCGAATCGAATAGAAAGACGAAATTATCTGTCGTCGGGTCGAGTCGTTTTGCGTCCGCACCGCCGTATTCTTGAACGATAGACGGACCAGTGTATATACAGTTAATTCTACTCGGATATATAGACACCGATACAAGAGCCAGGAGTAAGTCCGAAAGGGTAGCGACGCGTCGCACCATTCGCTCGGTGGTAATGGCCGAGGATTTTGAATGTCGCCTGGAAACGATAAGGAACGGTAAAGCGACCATTATCGTGCTACGTGATCTTCGGATCGGGCGTGCCTACCGAGCAAGACGACTACCGCGACAAAACTAGCTACCCTTCTCGCCGTTATATATTATTAAATACATAGAGTGAATTGGGACAGAGACATCTCAGTTTAGAGTTTTTGCTAAATAAAAGTCGATTTAAAAAATAACAATTTTGTGTTCATCCTTCATAAACTTTTGTGTCTTTTATATATCATGCAAAGAAAATTTCTAGACAAAACGACCTATGCTTTGAAGAAAAAAAAGCAAGTTTAATATTTTATGTTATCAGATAGAATTAATGATTATTAGACCGAAAGGGCTATTCCTCAAAATATAAAAGTTAGTTGGGTTTTCTTATTTCCAGTGTTGTCTCTGGAAATGGCAATTAAATAAACTTTAGATAACAATAATAAAGTCATAAGTCTACAAAAGTCATAGATCAATCGATGATTGACTGAATCCTTATTCCCAATCAAAGACTCGATGAAATAATCTCACTTGATTGTGGTAAAGTATGTTTACGGAGATCGTACATCACCAATAGTCACAGACTGAACACCCGTCTAATCATTAACAAATCGTTTAACTTAAATTACCGATCTGAATTTGGAGAAGTCAGAGGTAGGAAACGTTTTTTAAATCGACGGACCAAGCACGCTTAGACGATGTTGCGCCGGGTCTGTGAACGATCGCGAGTATCATATAGTATACCCCGCAATCAGTTGCGTTTCTTCGTCTCCTACGTTCGTTCTGCCTGAACGATGCTATATTCAAACAACTTGGGCAGTTGACTCTTTATACTCCAAGTTTCCCGGCATTTCGATTTTATGTTAATTTCAATTCAGCTACGTCGGAATGCGAAAAGGGAAAGAGTAGTACACACGGCCGTCAGACTCATAAGAGCTACGCGTTGCTGACTTTCAAATATTATATGCATATATACATATACCCCTATACATTTTCACATAAACATAGACATATATACATATACATACATATATTTATATACGTGTACATATATATGTGAGCTGGATCGTGGGCTGCTGGTTCTATCGGTAGGTCTGCTAGCTCGTCGGTAGTATACTATATCCCTCCTCCGGGCCAAGTTTATCCTCGACTACCGAATGGAAATCGACGAAATATCGTCCCGCAGCCCCGCTGACTGGGATTGTAATTTGCCTTAAACGTTTCCTCGCCGAGCGTGACTCTCGATTCAATTTTCTTTCCGAACTTGAAGGGGAAAGTGCCTTTCCTTCTTATTCTGCTTCAGTTTCTTCCTCCATCCTCCCCTCTTATAATTCTCGACGTGCATATACCATCGGACCCCATGTTTGATATGTAGTTCAATGTATTATCTCGAAGTATTCGAGCCACCCGACTCCAATGCTTATGCAATATGGCTACAATTTCACTCGCGTATCACATCTGATCACAATCTTTTTCTGGCAAGAAACTAAACACCATCTTTTGGATCGATGTATAGAATGATATATTCGTGGTGAATGAAATATTATTTCTCGAGTATATCTGACAACAATCAACTATATATCGTACTCGTCACCTGTTGATTCTCGTGCCGAGAAATAAAGCCGGTTTTCATATTATACAGCTTGCTTTTATCTTTTTTTTCTACCCAATATTGCATGAACTCTGTATAAACTGATTTCTTGTGGAATAAAAGTTTATGCCTTATTCAGGCTGGTGGTGAAGCAAATCGAGCTGGCTGCGCGAGACAAACAGTAGTTCGTGAGGCGCCGCTAGACGGCGAATGGTCAGAGTATTTCTCGCACGCGATACGTCAGCCCTAAGTATGTAAAGACTGTCAGAGATTGGATAGCCTAACTAAACTTTTGTGAAACTACCATTTGCCGATTAACTCATTAGACTAACAACTAGCTCTTTTCAGTGTGAATGGTATCGACTGTATACAAACTTTGCAATTCGTCCGCTAAAATATTTATTATTAAAATGTGCAATTGTACAATAGTTAGCTCTCGCATTCAGTAATACATGTAGCTATATTTTAATCTGATAGACAGACGATATTATTTATCAAATACGTTTTTCGATTTATGTTATTTTCAAATGTTGACAAAAATATAAACGACAGAGTTTCATTACATATCCTGGCACTAAGTTCAAATGCTGCACTTGACATTACAGGGTTCAACGCAGACAATTATAAGCTGTCTGAGAAGCTTACTATTCATTTAACCATGGTGCGTTTTTATTCGATGTTGAGAAAGCCGAAAAAAAAGAGAAGAAACGTGAGAAGAAAAAGTGGAATAAAGAGGCAGAGAGGGATGAAAAATGTAGAAAAGCAAAAGGTGGGAGCTGGAACAGTACTGCTACTGTCACTAAAGCTTGTGTGCTGGAAGGTACGGTATAGCGTTGGGGTGGCAGGAGCGTGGAAATGGAGGGTGGTTACCGGGCTGCATCGAGTCATCGCAAGGTTATTATTTGCTCGTCTCGGGTGGCAGATTCAGTGGTGTATGTATGCAAACAGTAGGTCCTGGCGGTAGAATTATCTGTACCTTGGTGGGAGTGAGTGAGCGAGAGGACAAGGTAGAAAGCTCGTTGAAAACGTGTGGTTGGACGCGAGGGTGGACTACCAGCAGAGCCAGGGGGTTGAATCAAGGGTGGCGAAAGCGCACAGTGAACAGAGTGGCGAATAAGAGAGACAGAGGGAAAGTCAGTGCGACCCTGAACTTGTCGCTGGTCGATCGATACCAGGTTCACTGTCCTGTTCTTCCTTCTCTCTCCTCTTTCTGATCCTACGGCACCATATCCGAAAGAGCCACGTGCGCGCATATAGCACCGAAGTCTGTAGAAGAACTGAAGAACGGAGGGTTTGCCTCCATAAAATCCCCCAAGACGCGCTTTCGCCGAGGATCTTGTTACACGAGCTCGGCTCTTAGCTCGGCGTTAACGAAAAGCTCGACCGAGCGTAAAGAACCTTCCCTCTAGGCGTAAGGATCGATATTCTCGACTCTTCGACATAGTACTCGTAGTAGTAGTAGTAGTAATAGTAGTGGTAGTCGTAGTAGAAGTCGTAGTAGTAGTAGTCGTGGTGGTAGTAATATTATTATTATTGTTAGTAGTAGTAGTAGTTGGGGTGGTAGGGGTAGTAGTCGTTTTCTCTTTCTCCCTGCTCACTCGTGTGCGTACTTACTCTCCATACCCTGATGTTAACGCCTGATCCTTTCACTTTTGTCGATTTACCACCATGGACGCTCGACTCGAAATGTTTTTCTCTCTCTGATCTCTGATAAGGTATGAGGCGGTATATAGCTTTACGACAGATTTTCTTTGGTTTTCTGCGCATTTCTCCCAGGGCGGCGAATTGGTGTGAGCGCAAGGTCGTATTCAAGGTTGTACCAACGGGCTGTGGGCTCTGAATGTTTCTGATGCAAGGGCCGGGGTTTTCCTGTACTCTCGAATCTCGAGGTACAAAGGCAAGAAATTTCGTGGTGCATATACAGATATAGAAAGCGAGGTCACTCTGACTTATATCGGTAGAGGTTGAGGAACTCACCGTGACCCTCTGGTCAGTTGGGACTTCGTGTTGAAGTCACGTTATCGTCATTATCCCCGTCAACGGGTTCCGGTCGTCCCGTTTTCGTTGCCTCGTGAAAGGAACTGTGGATGGTAGCCGATAAACCAGGATCGACACAGATATTGAACACACCGTACGTGTAATATATCGAGACTCTCCCAACGGCTTACGTAGATATAGACGTGAGAAACTCAGCGATAACCGCTAGGGATCAATAGGCACTGAGACATGAAAACCGTAACAACCTAAACTTCCAACTGAGACCAACAATAATAACCAAATGAATTAAAGTCACAACATTCGTATATTTTTGTTACAAACCCAATTTTTTCTGTATTAAACAAAGCTTTAAAAGAGTTTTCCGATGTCTACTACAGAGATCTCGAAATACTTTTAATGCAAACATCTTATTATGACACTTAGAGAATGATTTAGCGAAATCAATTAAATCTGCAGTTGCGAGTAGTGAAATAAACCTCTGAGTAATTGAACGAAATCCATTTTTTTTTACAATTAAATATTTGATTTAAAAAACATTGAATTCTTTCGATCGGCTAAATGTTCGTTCAATCAACTAAATATTTTGTGCGCCACATTTAATCGCAGATTTAGTCGATTATGCTTAATTCATCTCTTATTGTTAGTTTATAGCTTAATATCAATATTCGAGTATTACAGCCTGTCCTTTTTCCCTACCTACATTCCTAATCATCCCGCTTACTATTATTTCTAGTTAGTTATACGTTCCCCTCGTTCTATGATATATTATCATCTTTATGATAAAAATTTCCTTCTTCTACTACTCTCAAACTTCAAATATCCATCAAAGGAAATTGATATTTAGTTTCTATCGATTGAATCCGCTCGCGAAGTAACACAAATCTTCAATATATTCAAATTAATTTTATTCCACCTCCAACGGCAATGCGACGTTAAAAATACAAGTATTTAGTCGCGCCGGATACTAAAAAACTAATTCCCGCGTATTCAGATCCACACGCGAATAGTCACGAGCGATCGACTTTATTTCTTTCCATCTTACCATCGCTTCATCAGCATTCTTGGGCCGCTTTATGGTCCGCCTAACCCCTCACTTTCTCTACCACTCATGCTTCCTTCGTTCATTCGATCAATCTTTTTAGTGACTCTTTATTTCTACTTGAAACAAATAACTACAAATTAACTATTCGAAAATGTGTGTTTAACCTTTAAGTGTTTAAGTGTATTAAGTGTTGGCAACTGCGGAATCTATCTTCGACATTGTAACCAGTGCATTAAATACAAAACGCTTAATAATTCAGAATTTGAGTTTTAACTCTCAATCGAACTACAACAACAACACCAACAACAATAACAACAAACAAACTAATAGGTAGAACAACGCCAGCTTCAGACGTAACAGAGTCAACAGGATTTTTTCACAAAAAAATGAGAATATGAAGGAATACATGTAGAAAGTATAATGGATAACAGTTGGCAATATATATTTTATAAAATAATCTATAATGATCAATATTAGATTTTTTTTTCACGGAGACTGCTATTAGGCTGAGAAGCGGATTGAGATTTTGAAACGTATGGAAACGAAGGTTTTACAACATTTCTATTTTTACCAACTTACCAAATAGTAAGTTAGGATTACTACCACCTTACAGTACATGAAATTATCATAAATTCATGTAATGTAGCTTTCTTTAAGTGAATCTAGTCAGACAAAAATTAATTTTTAAAAAATTCTACTAAATTTGTCGTCGCGTTGTAGAGCGGAAGCTACAAAAAGTAAACGAGTTAAAAAGAATAAATTTGTGAGCAGTATGGAATCAATATGTATGAATGTATACTGTATGGCAGTGCATATACACCACCGATTATAGACACACACCGTATATAATCCGATATAACTAGAATTTTAATGTAGTAATTAGAATGAAAATGTACGTTAATCATACGAGCGAATGATTGTAATTGAGTCAAAATGACGTTTCTTCAATCAGGGTTCGTATCTATTGAAAGATAAGAACGACAACTTGCCACACCGGAAATAAATCACATAAAGATTTCCGAAATAAGAGATTTTGTATATAGAATTTGTATGATTTTCACATTAGTCGGTTCCCTTAAGTACAAAATATCCAAAACTATTATTCTGTCTAAAATAACTTGAGGAACAAACCAATGATAAATAGTTTGAACTAATGGATCAATGTCTCATTGAACCTTCGTTGACATTGACCCGATTTCTTCTACTTAATATTTTCTTGCCTGAGCGAAATCTGTCGAATAGCTTATTATTTTTTATCCAATCTATAATTCCCTTACCGTTGTCACACGAGCGTCGAGAGATTTCAAGGGAAAATCACTAAATGAAACCCGCGTGCAAATTGTCGTTGATGCAAATCACGTGCCGCATTGATGAATCCCCGATGGAGGCTGAAACGCAGGAAAAGGACCTCGTCACCAAGTAACTGGTACAAAGCGTTAAAATTGATGTTACTCGACGCAAACCACTTGGACCGCTCGTCGCGTGCTATTAAAAACTGTTCACATTTAATTAAAACGTTTCGACGAGAATGCCGGATACTGCTGTCGCTCGTGTTGTTAGGTATGGGCATTGCATTTTTCGCAGGAACACGAGAGAAGAGAGAGAGAGAGAGAGAGAGAGAGAGAGAGAGAGAGAGAGAGAGAGAGAGAGAGAGAGAGAGAGAGAGAGAGAGAGAGAGAGAGAGAGAGAGAGAGAGAGAGAGAGAGAGAGAGAGAGAGGCTGCTATACCGACATATATACATTTAGACCTTCGAAATACAGGTGGCCTAGTTAAGCGGTTGACTAGTCATACACCACGTGAACCATCGCTGTTTAACGTTCCCTGCTTGCGGTGCACGTGCGGTTTTTCCTCGTTATATGTGTATGCCGCACAATGAGAACAAACCTCACGAGGTTAAAGCATACTAGAAATGTTTTACCGAATGTTTATGAGCGGTTGCTGGGGAGGTTTGGTTCGGTGCGGTGAGGACCATGTAAAGGGACTCTGAGCGACTTTTAATACTGCCTAATGCTCGTTTACTCGCGGCTGTCGCAGCTCGGTCTGTACCAACGCGTATAGGAATCGCACGAGAGGACTCTGGAGAACCATGATGTAACAAGCAGCAGTAACATCCACGGGAAAAGTACACGTTTTACTCCCGTTCAACCCATCCGTGGCTGTGCGAGAGCTCAACGGCGAACGGAGAATCCCGAGTAATTGGAACCGCGCCCTCGCGCGAATCCCTCTGGGATTTATCTCTAATCGTGTCTCTTCTCTCGACTTCTTTTTTTCACTATCTCCTTCCCTACACCGCATATCCTCGTTAAATTTTACCGCATGCGGTAGACATGAAATTTCTGTGGCTGTACGTATCGTCGCGTAACGACGTTCATAATGCGACGAAACCGCAGGAAAATACGCCGAGACTCGCCGTTGACAAATTCTTTTTTTTTTAGGCTTTTTTTTAAGTCCGTAGTGCACGAAGAGATCGTCATGCTTATTACTTTTATCTTAGTCGCAAAGAAGCCGCCATGATTTCCACATGAACTTCACTTTTCATCTCAGTCGAAAGTATATTCAATTGATGCCTTTTGATATGTTGGATTTATCTCACGATATGTCGGAAAACTCTAGCTAACATTTTTTAAAAGTTTCAAACGATCAAAGGCTTAAGTTTATCTTGTAACGATGTCTACTTAACATTTAAGTAGGCGATTCGAATTAGAGAAATATATAAGTGACATCAGCGCAGTGGTTAGCGCTCTTACTCAGTTCCAGAAGAATTCGGGTTTGATCCCCGGTCATCGCTACTAGACCATCGTCACTACCATTCTACACATTTCCCCAAATTCTCCGTCCGGTCATTACAATCTTTATTATTTACACAAAAACGAATGGTGGCAGTTGTGATATTAAAAATAAATGTCATTCGCATTGATACGTTGTATATACGAGAACACTTATCTAACTCATTTTTCGAATTTTCGAAATTTGATTAAATTCCTATTAAACAAAAATTCAATATCCATTTTTAAACAATACTCTCTCGAGTAAGGAACCTAACATTGATAAAACATTTTTTAAAATCTATATAAGAAGTTTGACTATTTGATGATTTACAATTCAATATTTTCGTTGCAAAAGTATATTCTGCTCCTGTTTTTAAATCAATTTAATATTGAGAAATCTTGTGAAAATAACGATCGCTAGTTTTTTAAATAAGAATTCATAAAACGATTATATAATTAGTGAAATTAACGAGATTTATCATATTAGTTATACGTCGACCATAAATAATATCGTAATAAAAAATTATTAACATTGTTTGTTGAAAAAATCATGTCACAGTTGCAAAGACTTCTTTACACCTCTCCGACTTGTCTCACTGCGTGAATAATTGTCGTGTCTGCGAAGTCTGAAAATGTTAGCATCAAAAGCGAGTTTTTGGCGTGGGGTTTTTTTTTTCGTAGCACCGAAGTGATAACGGTCCGTGCTAGGTCAGACCGCATATTGCGTTTTTTTGCTCGTGTGTGCACACGGAAGTAGGTTAAGAACGGAGCGTGAGTCTTTCTCGTCTAGATTTGCGGCGAGTTCCTGTAGAGTACTGTGTATAAGCCAGGTGATAATAAATCTACCCCGCTAAAGTAATGCGAGAGCCGTGTAACTCGCGTCGTTCCATTCAAACGCGTCGCCTTTACAGCGCTTCGCGGGGTGGTAATGGCCCCTGGGCTACGAGTGTGTACCCACATTTCAAGCTAGTTCGTTCGCGCGTGCTCTGCTCCTTTCGCGATTCTATATGAGACTCTCGTGAAGTCGACTTGGCTCTCTGTGTCACACTTACTGCCGTAGACTTCTTCTTTCGTCGTTCTCCCAAGCCATGTGGATTTATATACCATCCCTCGAGCTCTACTCTGTTCTCTGATGCTCCTAGAATAGGTTGGTAACGTGGACGCTCCGGTGCTTGGTCTACGTGTGTATCCTGAGTATCAGAGCGAGAGGGTAACACATATACGTCCGGCAGAAAAAGGCTCTCGGTTATTCATAAACGCGTAGAGCACAGGCTTTGTCCGGTATGTTGACCGGCACGGATTAGCCGACTCGACCTGCTTAAGCCCACTTTTATAACCGCGCGGCAACGCTTTCGCGAGCGCGAAAAAGATAATAACGCGAAGATTAATGATCCTGCTCCATTGCTACTGCTGGTACTTCTGCTGTTGCCTCGCTCGCCCGCTCGCATACTTCAGCTCGCGACGTTGCCTACACTTTTTTCCTCACTCTCGGATATATATGTATATACGTGCACACGCGATACGCTGTCCTGCTTCGGCAATGGAAATAAATTCTTCTGCTGCACGAGACACCCTTTGCGCGCGCTCACAGTAGTACATTATTAATAACGCTCTCCTTATCTGTCGGAGATTCACTCTCAGAGTGCTGTTGTCCACTTCCATTTGAGCGACGTACCCCTAAAAACGAATTTTTTCCACTCGGATAACGACTACATTTTCCGTTGTATATCATTTTATGTTACGAGAGATAAATATTAATTAATTTCCATGCTTTCATTGAAAGCATACAACTCGGTACTCTGCTGCGGGCTTGGAACGGAAATTCTCGGGCGTCAATCGTGCCCCGAATTAAATGAATTTTGTAAAAATACCGGAGCGAAGAACGTACACGGACAAGGAACAGGATAAGAGAAATTAAAAGAATAAGAACTCAGTCCCCAACGATAATATTAATAGTAAAGCGAAAGAGAGATTCAATTATATTTTCAATCATTGCACCTCTTTTTTAATTGGTGGTTCTCATAGTTCATGTGAGGCAGTTGAATAATAAATTGTAACGTTTAACATTCTACAAAAAAAAAAAACGAAATTTATTAAAACATAAACAAAATGAATTTTTTGGTTCGTATTGGTTCATATCAAACCGTTGTACCGAGGTAGAATTGTAATTACAAATAGAGAAAAATATTTTTGAAATTTTTCCTCGCCTCTTGTAACGTTCGATAATGAAATTAAACGTGGACGAACGAACGTATAATCGCAAATTCGAGTAAAATAGTCGATTCGTTGTACCGTGAACTATACAACTGGTATGCTAAAAATAATTACGTGCACATTATATGAATAAACATTGGGCATTTTTAATGACTACACTTTGATAGCGATACCGCGCGTGGAAACGTTATCCATTCTGCTTCTCTCTCTCTCTCTCTCTCTATATCGAGCAGACTTCTATTAGTTCGATGGTTGGACGATCGGTGGTTTTGTGTATGTAATATGTATGCCAGGAAAATTGTGATCACGCGTGTGGGTGAGAGACTGGGGTAGTAGATATTATGTCAGCACGTGAGTCCAGGCGGATACGTGCTGATACGACTGGTGCGTATAATAACGCTCGCGCTAGCTACAGAAGCTCGCTCGGGGATAAACAATTTATACATACATGCACATTATATATATATACATGGGATCCATACTATACGAGGGAAACGCACAAACACCACTCTTCGGTGGTGTACTGCCTCGCTCGCGTATATATTTCAGTGTCGTTTTAATCCGTACACCCGGAATATTTTACCATCGCATTTCCATCCGCATTACAGCACCAGCGATGTAATCTCCTTAATATTTTGTGTCGCGTTCGCGGCTGCCTGTTTTCCCTTCCATTTTAATTATTTTCATCCAGAAATCATAGATACACACCTGGTGAGTATAAGCACGGCGTCCATTGATTGTGCGACGAGTCAAGGGAATGAATACCCAGGTGGAATATTATGAGTGATACGATACTGGGCCAGTCCTAGCTGCCTTGTACTATGTCTAATTACCAATATTGGTAAATCATTGACATCGATACCGAATGTTAATAATGATCCAATTCGTGTGTGTTTTTTTTTTCAGGTGTATTTATGATTTTATTTTTCTTTTATTTTTGATAATTTTTTAACCATATTTCACAATTATTTTCGATTGATATGTACGAGGCACGAAGCAATGTCGCGTAATTGGAAACTTTGCGTTGGCAAACCCAACCACGTGCAACACTATATTTAAAAGCAAAGAGTAAGACGATGCAGTTGTTAGCTAGTTCGGCTGTGAAGCTCCTTACTCGCGCGTACCGATGATGTACGAAGTGTGCTCACAAGTTTGTATCCCGGCGATGCATAGCCTCTACCACCCGGTGAGATTCGTGGTGCGGTGGAGAAACTTTGGTTCAAAAACGAGAGTTTTACCCTCAGAGGTAGTGGTAATGGTGGCCATGTACGTGCTAACAGATTATCCAGTGTGGACGAAGAGAAGTTGAGCACTGAGTGCGATATCGTTGCGCCAACCGTGAGAAAAGCGCCGGAGTAATGTTGACGTAATTTAGCTGGTGGACCGAGGGGTGGAGAAAAGATTCTTCTTTTCCCAACTCCTCGACGATCGTTGGTCGAACTTACGGCCGCTTTCCCATTACCTCTATTCCTACCCTCCTCACTAACGTCTACTCTCCTTCACTCCCGCTCCCGAGAGTCGGATTTGAATATCGATGCTACGTTCGAGGGTGGCTCCGCCGCCCGAATAAGATAGTCTCGGACACTTTAAACGTTATGCGAGGGCCGTTGCGCCATCGAGGATAACTCGAGCGAGAGCAGCTGAAGTTCACTGAATACGTATATAATTCTGGGACCCATCCGTTGAACGTCATAACCGTAATTTTTCGTGGAACGTGCTGTAACTAGAAGCACGATCTTATACTGCTCGACGGGCTTCTGTGTTATATGTATATTGGTATTCCGAGGGAATGACTAGAACATTTCGAGATAGCGCTTGTCGTCATTGGCTCATAGAGCTCGGTTATTCCTTTTTACGTACATTCTCTTATTTATATACACACGTTACCTATGGATAAAATAAATATGATATGAATAATCGATAAAGTTGTCAGTTTGTCGATTCGATTTCATTACATACGATGAATGCAGAAAAATTCAATTGTATAGAAATTCGAAAGAATTTTGTAATGAGAATATCATAAAAGTAGACATTTGTTTAATGATTATGTGTTTTATTTTTTAATTTAAGAATTTGTCATACAGTTCATTGTCTCTCTGTATTTAAAAAATGTGTAGGTGCATAGATGCACGCGTACACTCACAAACACTTATAGACATACCACAGCTGTTTACAGCCACTCACCCTTAGCGTTTCCCTTGGAGTTTCTCCCTGTCCCCTCCAAACCTGATTGTTCCAAGTCCCCTTTAGAAAACCCCTTGCCTATCAGGTCGAAGGATGGATGGTTCAATGATAGTGTCGGGGAAGGAGGGTGGTGTCAATGATAGAGAAAAGGGAGGCCCAATGATATATTGAGAGGGCGCTTAACGCTCGAATCGTACGAACACGTAGTTTATATTATTGTTATTGTTGTTGTTCTTATTCTGTTCTATTAAAATTTTTATATTGATAGTTGAAGCAAATGGTCTCGATGGTAGTTATCGTACCTGTACATTTTGAATGCAGATCTACAGTCGTGAGAGTCAACCGAAGGTAGTAATTGCGGCTTAACTTTCTCATGCCAGAATAAACCAACTGTCTAGGGGGCCGGGGAAGAGATGAAGCGTAGACGTAAGCTAAGGATAGCGTGCACGCACGTGCAATGAAACCCAGAAGCACATGTTGTCGTAACGAGTATGGGGGTGTAAAGAGAGAGAAAGAGACAGAGAGAGCGAAAGAGAGAGAGAGCGAGCGAGCGGTTAGGTACAATGCTTGTAACAATGCTTGCACCCTTTGGCGTGTTTGTGGTGTACGTCACAAAGTTACATTCTGCTGGAGGCAGTCATATCCTACCGCACGTACATACGTACGATATATATAACGTATTCACGTACAGGAGTGCAATGAGTGCCATACGTATGTACTGAGGAAATGAGAATGGTGAGCAACTGCTCGCTCTCACCGCGTGGCCTAATGTGTTCGTTCAAGTTGGCGCCTGTAGTCTATCGACGAGAATTCGATCGGCAACTTTGTCTATTTTCATGTCGGATGAAAGATTCCTCTAGGAAATAAGATCAAGGGAGAATACCATTCTCTGTGCAACGTTTTTACTTTCTCATCACGTACGGAGTATGGAAGGAGATAAAAGTATTGGCAACCAAAAAAAATTCGATTAACTGATTATCGTGTAAATATATGTTTTGATTGTCCTAGAGTACGAAAATTGATTAATCTCTTTCCGTCTGAAGATACGATAACTTTTGAAATGGACTGAGGATCATGATAATTTTAGCATGATCAAGTAATAAAACATAGTTTTGGTAGTGTATTTGAATTCGATTGCATAACTTCTCCTGACACATCACCTGAAATAGTTTTTTTTTTTTAATTCAATTTAAATTCATAAAAGAATAATTTTGGTCCGCAGAATTGCTACTTTCATATAAATCGTTAAAATTGAATGATTAATCAACAATTTACTCATTTTATTATTCTCATTTAGAATAATGATATTAAATTATTTTGGACACAGGAGGGTATTAAGTAATAAGTTATCTGTAACATAATCCTCTCAGCTCCCTATAAAGAAAAATATATATAATATTTAATATAATTTACATATTTCGTAGACCTGCTTCGAGTTACACGCACGTAAAATGAAAACAATCAAACATCATCGCATATTATCATCCTCTTATTAATTTTAGTAATCATTCGTATGTATTATTTAGATAATACATATGATAATACATACATAGATAATCTTGATAAATTATCGCTTTTTATGAAAAACTAGCCTACCGTCAACTCACTCGCGCTGCCAAAATCGTACAAGTGTGGCATGATTGCGGAGACCACGCGATACCGATCTCATCTGCTGAAAGACGGCGATTGACAATAAACGTAATAGTCATACCAAATGGATGGTACTTATCTCAAATATAGATTTGGTAACTATTAACAAATCTGTTGACTATCGACCGGTCGGTAATTGAGACAAGCATTCCTCGAACGATGTCCTCCAACGATGATTTGATAACTATTGACAAATCTGTATTAGCGTAAATTAAAAATTTGTTAATCATTAACGAATATATATTTGCTTCGCCGAGATAACAGTTATGCCAAATGTAATTTTCATATTTATTAATAAATCTAAAATCGTTTTAACTATATTTAATCTCGTTGCCGTAAATTCTTCTGTATAAGTAAGAAACATCGAATGAGTTACGAGGAACAAATTGTTCAAATAAATCGTTCGTTTGAAGAAAATGCCTTCGGTATATGATTTTATTATGAGAACACTCATATTTATTAACTGTTGATAAATTTTATAATACTTAACAAATATTTTACGTCACAGGACAACTAAATATATTTACAGTGAATAAACTCTTGTTTCGGTGTGTGGTCCATAATGTAATTGGTAGGGTTCATTGAACACTTAATGGAGATACGTTAATATTTTTGCATAACCGTTTATTTATGTCAAAGGGACCCAAACAGTGAATACCATTTTTCTATCAGTCTTCTCAATTAGTGTAAATAATTTCGTATTATAGTTACTACATTGGTATTTAGATACTTACCTAGTGCCAAAACAAATTTCCTGTGATCTTACTCTTTATCATATAAAAGTCAACATTTAAATTGCCGGCTTGGAGATTACATCGATAACTGTAAAAAAAAAAGCATAAAACGTTCCGTCAATATATTTTTCGGAGTAAAGTGCAATGTTATACGAATGCTTTTACACCAATATTTTACACAATATGTTAAGTTATAGGGAATAAACTCCTTTCTCAGTGTGTGATGCATAATGTAATTTGTAGGGTACATTGAACACTTAATAGAGATACGTTAATATTTTTGCATAACCGTTTATTTATGTCAAAGGGACCCAAACAGTGAATACCATTTTTCTATCAGTCCTCTCAATTAGTGTCAATAATTTCGTACTATAGTTACTACATTGGTATTCAGATACTTACCCGGTGCCAAAATAAACTTCCTGCGATCTTACTCTTTATCATATAAAAATCAATATTTAAATTGTTGGCCTGGATCCATCGATATCTGTAGGAAAAAAAAGCATAAAAGATTTCGTCAATATATTTTTTGGAGTTAAGTGCTATATAATACAAATGATTTTACACCGACATTCACTGTTTCACTAAAAATACAACGGAGTATCATGCAGTTGCGTACAAATCCGTGGTACAGGGTATTCGATTCTCTCCTACCACCTTTGTATCTGTGTACTCAATTTACATTTATCACACTGGATCCCACTGTAAGTTTATATTATTGTAAATATTTATTATATCAAATAATTACGCGTTGTCTTACGTATTGATGACTCATATTGATATTTAATTTTGGTCAAAACAAACATTGTGTAACCTCACTTTTTACTGCATTAACGATAAAAGTGAATACAGAAACAGTGAACATTTTACTTTGCGAAATTTCGATCATACTTCTGTCTGTATCAAAAGTATGAAAAGCTTTTTTCAATATGAATTTTCGGTGTAAGTGATGTTCAGCAGATTCGCTTTGATACCAACATTTCCTATTTCAAAATATGAGTAGAGGAGACTGGAGCTACTTAACGCGCTTGCAATATTTCAATTTTTAATTTCGCAATGAATAGAAAGATCGATTCGTTCTTTCGCAGGTCTACAGGTATGATCTTTGACACGATATAAAAAAATTGCCATGCCATTTCCTCGATGGACTGATTTATTGAAAGCTGACAAAGTTGACAGTCTCAGTATGTAATTACACACGTGTGGTTACTTGACGGATCTCACAAAAAAATCTTGGAACATTTTTGAAACCGCAATCTAAGATTTCTAGAATGATGAAAATATTGTGTCTGTGAACTCAAATGAGATTGATGATAATCCGAAAGGTCCACCATGAATTTCCGTGCTTGAAATTAACAAAAATGATGTTTTTAACATTTAGTAAAGTTGTCACTTGATTACCGTGGGCATTCTATTATGATCGAAGCAATTAATTATAATTCGTGCATAAGCTCACCAATCAACTACTCATATTGCTCCAAACGAGGATGCGTCAAGTAACCCCATAGAATGTTGGAATACAATGATATCTGCTGTAACGTGGTGGAATATTCAATAAATTTTAGTCCTACGTTTATTTAAAAAACGTTAAGTTATTACTTTTTGTGTTTCCATAGAAAATATTTACTTGTATACAAATACTAATGTTTATTCGTAAGCTGTAGGAATTTATGATCTAACTGTATTTTAAAACCCGTAAAATAAGAGAAAAAAAAAGATTCTCGTACTATAGAAGATATGTGATAAATTAAATTAAATAAAAATTGCAACATTTCATTTATTTGAATAAAAATTAAGCTTGATTAACAAAATAATAATTGCATCAAGGAACCAGTGGCATCATGCAATTTTTATCTCAGTGTGCGACGTCACAGCTATTTTCGATCAAGAGTAAACAAATTAGTTTGTGGACCTTGTTCGATTTTGAGAAGTGTACTTTGATAGCAGAAGAGACGAGCTATGATTTCCGAATCAATGTCAGTATTAGTTTATTCACGGTCTACGTGCAGCGAGTCGTCACGGCATCAGAGTAAACGAAGCGCATACCGGCGGAACTTTAAATTTGTTGCACAAACATATCAAGGCTAGTGCAACTCTTCGTTGTATCACACATACATACAGCATTTACTCACGTCATCTATCCTCTTTCGTTTTGTTGGCCGGATATCTTTACCTCGCGAAGGTGAGCTGTAACTTTTTCGGATAAATTGCTGCAAACCGTATGGCGTTGTATGGGTTCGTGCGATATGCCGCCTATGACGGGGCCGCAAAAGGATCCGTCTTTCGCGTTGGATGAGAGAGCGTGTTTACCGTGAAAATAACGCTCACCTCTAGCCCTCGTATCATCGCAGCTCCAGTCCTTTTCTTACCGACGTCGTCACTCCTTTAGGTGAGTCTCCAATACCGACGGAAGTAATACGAGTGCGAGAGAGACAGCACTATAGAAATCGCGTGAGCGTAAAAGAGAGGATGTCGAGTTTCCCTTTAATAGATATGCTATACGTAGAGGGCATGTACTGCTGTTTTCAATACTGAACGCGCCCGAAGTAAGGTGTCACGGATCAAGGGAGCAAGCGCAAAGTTACTCGTTCTTTATGGTCCCACATTCTGTGCACGATCGCCTTTGCCTTTCACGCTGCTTTGCAATATCTTTGCCGCAAGAAGCCAAGAATATAAAAATAAATATGAAACACCTTTTCTAGAATCACATTTCATCTTAACTTGATAGAAAAACTGAAAAGACAAAAATTGTTTCAAAAAATTTTTTAAAACAATTTCATGTATGGTTTTTATTAAGGTAGGTTAAGGAGGGTGGAGTGCTTGGCTCACGGAGGGATAGACCCGGTGGCTCATGCGGTGCGAGGCAGGCTATTCGTAAACTACCAATCGATGCGATTATTGTCAAACTGCTCGATTCATGTGCAAGTTGTTGAAATATCATTTTTTTATTTTCGCCTCAACTTTTTCACCGGAGTTATGACGGAGGAAAACACGCAATTTGCAAAAACTCCATACGAACGCATGTTAAAAGAGTCTAATAACATACTAAAATTTTATGTCAACGGTGTAGGTGAAAATTCCGAAATAATTCACGCACATTGCTACAGCAGCGAAGAAAATGTGGCACAAATTTGAGATTTTTCTATTAATTTTTCTCTGCCTGATCGACTTCCTTAAAATTCATAAGAACAATATGTTATCCTAAGAAAATTGCGCTCTCTGACATTGAATCGCGAGGCCTGTTGAGACAATGGAAAATGCAAACTAAATTGAACTATCGAAAACTAAACGTGTCAGCATCAATTCATTGCATAACTTCTATGTCGTGAAGATGGTGAAAGTTGCTTTTCAACGACGTTTAAAATCCAGGACAATTTTCTATGACAAACGATATCTGTACTTGTTGTGGATATTGCTGCCAGAATACTCTGCCAGAATGAGACATCTGCTTGGTTCCTCTAAATAACAACTGCGCTCTGAGGGCCCGTCTTGACAAATGTAATATGCCGACTTAATCGCGATACAAGCTGTTCAGCCTTATTTACGAGTAGTCGCCGGTTGCCAAGCGGAGTAACACTCAACGCTGATTCCTTTGGGTACCATTAGCCCACCCCCTCGATGAGGCTGTGCCACGATCATACAGTGCTCAGCATCCTGTCCCGTCTCTTTCTCCGCGTTGATAAAGTACCACATTAATTAAATTAAAAGGGAAACGAGTCTTCGAGCATTCTAGATTTTACAATATTCTACATATTCGATCAATCATATAATTGTTAAAAATAAAACATGAAAAATTACAAAAGCGACATAAAGTACTTACCTCAATGAGGGTTGCAAAAATAGCAATTCAATTCGCAACAAATTAATTGTTGTTTAGACAAAGGCTACATACAAAAAATATGTCTTTTCAATAAAATAACGTTTAATAAGATGAATAAATCAAACTGAGGGAAAGAATTAATTGTGACAACTATCATAGGCGACGATTATTAGTTTAAGGTCCATGCTACGATTTTTATAGTCATCGTAACAACCTTTAATTGGTTTCACTATAAACATAGTTGATGCAACTATAAAGATCGTCGTATGGATAAATTGATGATTGTCGCTTAGTAGCTATCAGAACTATCACGAATTCTCGCCATTGAGTTTCATATCTCTCATGTATTTTCAATTTCGTAAGGGTTACATGACTATCGATAACAACGACCATTGTTTAACAAATGCTATATTTTTTAAGCATTCCGTGCATAGGATAGAAACGTTGAATTCGTCTTCTTACAATGACGTGTTTTCCATTTCATTCCACACTTAATACGGCCAGGGTGAGCACTGCCGACGCTTTCTAAATTGTAATGACCATCGATTTTGCTTCAGAATATTTTACCCATCAATCATTATCATAATTACAATTGGATGCAATCTATTCGAAGTAATAATCTGCCGTAAATAAAATGGTACTATTCTTGGGGAAAAAAGTCTGTGGAGTTCTTGCCAATCGGATAAGTGCACAGTACTGCTATGAAAACAGCGATACAATTTTTTTTTATTCGTACGGCGTAGAGCGAAAGAGTTTTGAGTATGTGAGAAAGAGTCGTGTAAAAGGTTCTTGGTGGTCTGGATGAGGGTGTAGCAGAATGGCGCAGAGCCCATTGGCGAGGATATACCCAGAGCTAGATCTTCCGCTATGCTTCTGCCGTTTGTCATTACGGCTCGCCACATTTTATTTATAATAATTGGTTAGAAACAGTTACGCGGTTCTCGCTCTGGTGGGTAGGATACGTTGAATTTATGAAGTCGGACTCGCTATGGCAAGCTCCGACGGTCGAGAGATATTCCAGGGTGTCTTGGTCTTTTGGAGGCCGTCCAGATGCGGCTGAAAGCGGCGCGCAGCCCGACAACCCCGTCCGCGAGCTATAAGGGGTTGGCCATCTTACCGCGAAGAGACAGATCGCGTTCGCTGCCACTGCGGGCATAGCCCAAATGATAAACGAGCGGGATGTTGCTGTATAATCATTCCAAGGGTTATGCTAGCTGCTTGAGGGCCTTCCCAGTCCTTTGCTGCTCCTCTACGCCACAAAGCCTAAGACGATCTTGGGGAAATCTCCCGACAGACCAAATTCTTCGTTGATACTACGAATAACACGAACAAGTAAACTTGGAAAATTGTCAGTCGTTGTCTACAACTATGCAGGATAATAGAATGAATTTGTGGTTTATATAACTATAACGTTTATCACCTTAAAGTTGAGGAAAGCCGGCATCGTAACTAGATTAAGTACTTTCAATGTACTGTAATGACGGTGATGGGAGTGCTCGTTAAAAAAAATATATTATCGAGAATTTAATTGTAACAATTATTTTTCTACGTTTTGTTGAAGATCCTCTCTCTAAATAATCGGCTCAAAGCCACTATCATGAGAATATTTAGGAAGGACCACATGTCACTCATTTGCACCAAGAATTAAATATTTACCAAATAATTAATAACTCAACTAATTATGTCGTAACTATCTTTAATTGGTGTCATTATAAAAATTCATTCACGAAGTAATTAATAGCTGTCACTCGATAGTTGCCAGAACTACGATAATTTCTTCGAGCGTAAACACATCTTTAAAAAAATCCTCTAGCCGTGACCACGGATAACTACATTTTACAAAACACACATTTTGCACATTTTGTTACTAACACTTGATGAGAGTTCATTCTCAGGGTACGTACGTAAGATATTGCGCACATTGTCAACTGGGCCAAGGTGTCGTAAACGACGACTTATTAGCCTCAGGCGATCAAGCCGCTTCCGAAGAAACTATACGATTCCCTCTGGAGTCTTTGAACGCGACTGCAGGAATAGGAAAAAAAACGATTGAACGGTTCCTCGAACGCGGGAGTGCAAAGGCGAAAAGATAAAAAAAAAAAAAAAGAATAGAAAAATCCAAGACGTACGACGTTACTCCCTCTCGGGGGTAACTGCGCGACTCCCAGTTTGGCTCGGGTTACATTCGTCCCCCGGAAACTCGCACGCTTTCCACGTGCATTACCAATGTAAATCCAGAAGTCCACCCCCTCTCTGTCTCTCTATCTTACTCTGGCCTCCTTGTGACTTTTTGTCAAACGAATTCTCGCAAATCGCTTCGAATACGTACGGGCCAAGTCTAGACACTTTGGGTTCCCTGTCGGCTCACAGCCGCGCCAGAAGCAGCGTCTGTGGCAGAGAGCGGTGCAGGAGGCGACACCGGGCGCAAGGAGCTTAACGCGAGGGAGCAGAGGGGGTGCGAACGTTCGCATAATTTCTCGCGACTTGATGCCAGGCTGTTCCTCACCGGACTTCGGCGACGAGTAGGCATTTAGTGTGTCGCATTGAGCCAGAGAACCATTGAGAAGAGCACCCTCCGCTCTTACACCATTCTACGTGCGTCTCCGACCACTCCCACCATCGTCGAGACTAAGCCCTAGTGCGCCAAGAGCCTAGCATTATTGCTGATCCCGAAGATTTACGGTGGGTCTCCCACACACATGGCGCTTTAATTATATGTGCCCTACGCCCCGAAACGAATTGGCAAATATTTTATCCAGCGAGCTTTTGCATGAGCACATCCAAACCTTTGACAAATATATCGTTCCCGTATCATATAGCTCATATATTCATCGTGTATCGACTTTTGCGTCGATGCACCGCTCTGTGTCCAATACCAGATTATATACCGCATGTTTGCACTTCTCCTATATGCAATCGATTAATATTCATTCACCGTGACAAGTCGATTAACGAGAAGTGGGTCGAGTTGTGGCATCGGAGAGTAAACAACCACGAGAACCATGAGGTAACCGGCAGTAGTGCGGGGATGCTTATCGCTTTCGATCGTGTACTTAGGCAGATGATGAAACACCGAGACGTACGTGTCACTCAGCGTTTCCTGGTCAGCTTCCCGACGCCCTCTAGACGGTTTCTCTAGCCTAAATTGGCGTTGGGGTTGGCGTCGGTTGCTCTATTAATTTGTCATGCTGGTAGGGTCGCTCTGCCTAACTACATCTCTGTCTCGACATATTCACCGATATTCCGGCGAGATGATTCTCTTGCTATAGCAGTAAGACACAATTCGTAAGTTTCAATATTATGGGAGCGTGACAGGAATAAGAGAATACAATTGAAACGGTTCACGATTCGTTACTCACGGAATTTTTCTTCGTTTTTTTTTTTATGTATCGTGATCGCGATGACGTTCTGATTTAATTCTGAGGCACTGGCGGATAAGACTGCAGAGGAAAAACGTAGCTACACTGGCAAAGGGTGCAAAAGCTGACGAGATTCGTTCGTAATTTTCACATCAGCGTCGCTATGAGGGTCACGACGGACAGCGCTGGATAATGAAATTTCATTTGACGTACTACGAGGGTCTCGGGCAGAGGTGAATGCCTCCACGGAATATACATATCTTCTCTGATAAAATTTACTTATCAACAGTAAAGTCTCTCAGAAGTGGAGATCGATTGGAACTTACGATTTTTCCTGAAATTCCAAAAAATTTCGTATGGAACGTACTTTGGGTACCAGCAGTATGAAAAAAATCATTTAAACTAACTTCAAACATCCAAATTTGCAGACGATTGATGGGAGAAATAGTTACCATTTTCTCAATCGATAAACGCACTGAGGCTTTTCTCGACAAAAGAATTCAGTATTACACATTCATACATTAAATCTCTCAACATTTTTTGAGTATTGTACTTCCGTTAATGTTGAATTTTGTTATCCAACTACCGAATAAACTTGTGAGTACAAGTAAGTGTACTCGATCAACTTACAAGAGTTGGTAAAGTCTTGAAACGTCAACTTACGAGGTACTTTACTGTACGAGAGAATGATGAAAACGTTGGGTACAGTATTGTGGGCGAACAGGGTTAGAGATGTTGGCTGAGAGAATTCAAGCAAGTGGCAAAAGGGTAGGAAAAGGACCAAGGGAAAATGGGTGCTAGGAATTAATACACCTCGTTGAGACTATAGCGTAGAGAACGTGAACGCGCTTTCATGAATATGTAAAACTGTTTTGTGACGAGGTAGACGAGCTGCGTGTCCCTTCTGTTGGTATGCGAAGGCTGGGAGCTAACGTCATTTCACGGCGTAGAACACGGCGTCAGGGTTAGCCGGCACTTGAGTGTCTCTTCGCAAGTTAGCTTGCTATCAATCACCGAGATAGTTGCGAATTTTTCGATTTCCGTGAGGCCCAATGACTCGTTTGAATGTATTACATTTCGATAACAAAATAAAAGCAGAGAATAATTTAATTTATTTAGGTATGACGTTAGTATTTGAATTGGTTTATCTTCCACCTGTTCTTAACAGCCAATTGTGTTTTTTTTTGTTCTAGGTAAGTTGAGCTAAGCACGAGACATGGGGGAAGCGTTGGAGGATTGGAATATCGCTGGCTTGAGTCGTGCCGGCAAGAATTTTTATCGACAAGAGGGAGGATCGCGGGCGTATCGCATAATAATACCGATCACATCGAACATCACCCGCTGTGGCTTCGTGCCAGCCTGTCGATAAGAAGGCGTTACTCTCGATGTTTATCAATCGTTAAGAAACTGGAATCACAAAGAAGCGCGAGAGTCTCTTAATCATCTCAGACGATGGCACTTGGGCCTATTCTTTGGCCATGACGATTTTTGCAGCGTTTTCCAATGCTCGTGAATCATATTATTTTCAGTTCCCGTGTATCCTTTATAGAATTTTTTATACTGGACTACGTTACACTATCGAAAATTAACGTAAAATTCAACAGTTTTTAGTTTTTATTTAAAAAATATGGAAAATCTACAAATTGGAAATCGAACATGGAAATTATACAAATATAAAATCATGGTTTTTTAACCGAACTCGTACATAAATTTCTTTATCAAAAATTATTAAAGATTTTTCAAAAAAAAAAATCTTCTGTGTGTCAAGTTGTATTTTGTTGGAAAATGACAATCGACAGTTCTTCAACAAAATTAATGTACAGAACTGATATTCATTTTACAAGTATTCAATGGCGTAACGTTGCTAGCTTCATACGATTTATTTATTATGAAATTCTACAAGTTAATTCAACATATTTTATAAATATAATTCGTATTTATTTCATAACTATTAAAATTCGATGAAACGTTTGAAATTCATTCGTGAAATACTAGACGTCATTGTGTGCGAGCCACGCGACTTAAACGTGATAGTTCGAACGAAGTGTCTGGTACGCTAGCCAGAGACGAGTTGTACAAGTGGAGAATGGGCCAGAAAGGTAGGTGGTACGTGTGCAGACACCGTAAACCCTGACGTTTTATTCCGAACAAGGGCAAAAGGTGCTCGGTAGAGGCTCGGTGTTCCGTGATCGTTAATTTCACTCGTAGAGAAATACCGAGGTCGTTCCTGGCAAAAAACTGTGGGCGGTTCGGTTTTTCCTTTAGCTTTTCTCTGCACCGGACTGAGCATTCTCTGGAAGCGATTTTCGTTGAAAAAGAGTACTTTGCTGCATATGCGATGTGGAACACTACGTGGTCAGTTGAAATGGTAGTTCCGCTATTCGACTAATTTGCTTTTATTACCAAATCTCAAAATATCTTCATCCATTTTTTAAAATTTTTTGATGTAATTTGATTTTTACATTTCAGTATTAGGATACTAAAAATGATCTAAGAAATCGAGAAAACAGATTTTAAAAAACAAATGTCTGGATGGATGTATGTGTGTTAAGATCTCGAAAACTCAAAATCTTTTGTATCTCAAAAATGATTCAATCTATCGAGCTGAAATTGGTCACATAAATAAAGCAGATGCATCCCTTTGTTTGATACGATTTTGGTAAAAATTTATTAACTAGTTCGACTGTTACCACAATTTGAATTTTTGAAAAATTCTCTGTGAGGTCTCTCACAGCCGCAAATTTTTAATTATTGAGCCAAATAGTTCTTCATAAGTGAAGAATAACGTTCTAGGATGTTTAATTTAAAGTTTAGTTAAAATTCGGATATCAGATGTCACAGCATTCGTCCGGCAATCGGAAGATTCATGATTTTCTCCCGGTTCAAACGCTCCGCATTTGTTTTAAACAATTCCTCGTATATCTCACTTTTTCCAGGTTATAAAGTATATCGAGGTAATGAAATTTCGAAGCACTTTAGATTTTTTAAATTTCTCGATCACTCAAATTTCGTTGAACTATAGTTTCCATAATTTTTTAAAAAACATTTATGCAAATTAGAATCTTGAATGATGCATCCTCATTACTTTTCATTTTTCAAATAGCTTTCTCATAGATGTGGCTTTGAATAAAAAGATGGAAAAATGATTAAGCAATGTTCAAGATTCTACTTTGTGTCCTTATTATAATATTAATTTTTCTATCGTAACTTTTAAAAATGATTTGCAAATTTAATCGTTTTGTTATTATTTTATGGTTTTATCGTCATTATTACTAATTCTTTGTTAGTTATTTAATAAATTTCTTATTCCATCGCTCCAATATTATATTTGATGTAGAAAAATCGTGAAGGTAGATGGTATTCGTAGCAGTCGGCAAATAAAATCACTTGAAATTCAGTACAAATTTTAATTTACGATCATTCTTGCGGTTGCCGCAGTGTTTTCAGTGTTCACTCCACCCCTGTAATATCCCTTTCTCTGCCTATAGTAAAACATGCCGCAGCCCTATCTCATTCTCCACGTCCTCCCTATCCAGTGCGGCTGAGGGAGGCCGAATGCCCATTCGTTGTAACGGCTTTGTTTCATTTAACAAACCGAGCGTCGGGCGTTCCAATCCCCCTCCCTGAACAGGGGCGCCCGGCCATCATTTCCCTCTGCAAGCGAGCTACCGTTCCCCAACCCGTTTTCCTCTTCTCTTCCCGCGTGCACGCATTCGACACAGCAGTTCGTTTAAAATCCGGCTTTATTACTGATTACAAGAAAAATTGATGTCCACTGGTTAATGAAGCTTCGTTGAAAGTAATTGAGATGCGTGGGACGCGATTGGTCTCGATATTGCCAAAAGCGCTATAGAGCTTTTTCAATGCCCCTCATTCTGTATACCTATAACGAGGAAACAATCGTGAAACGATGATAGTGTTGCGATACAGTGGCATTGCGGATACAATAGTTTTACCTGCAATGTACACACAACTTTTATCCACCGAGGAGGTAGAGATACAACGACTTTGGTATGGTGTGATACCAAAGCCAGACAGGACTGTAAACACCAGTCGTTAAAGTCCGAGCGTATAAAACAACCGGCCGTCGACGTTCTTGTGACCGAACAATGAGAATAATAAGAAACTTTTAATTAAAACCATGGCGGAAGAGCGAGAGAGAGAGATATCTGAGGCAGGCAATCAAGGGACGAAACATTTCAAGAAGAAATACGAGTTTTCGACGGAATTCTTTTATTCTTCTATCGTTCGTCTCTGAATCATGGGAGTCCAGGATAGTTTGGCATAGGAGGAAAGTTGCTTGAATCTTCACTGCATGATGTCCTATTGCCACCCTTTTTCAAGGTCAAGTTAGAATACTTCAAATAACTCCGAAATAAATGTGTATTTTCTACAATTGAAATTCGTGGAAATAGAACAGAATTAAACATACTTGGGAAACGGTGAGGGATTTTCCTAAAGTCCTAATTGAAAAGACATTGCATTGATAAACGATGAACTGAGCTGCTAAGGGATTAATATCATTTATGACATTGATATATTTTCGTGGTACCAACAAAGTAACTTTTTGCACAATTTCATATCGTTATATATGTGCATGTTCAATGTCTGTTCATTTCCGGTATAAGCAAAGTTGTGTAAAGTTAGTCAATTTGCCCCGGTGTTACCTAATTTTCGTATTTTGTGCTTGGAAATAAAAAAAAAAAGTTTCCATATTGTAGAAAATCCTTACATCTCGATATCCTCATAGAGCGGATTACGTATACAGGTCAATTATAATCAGGAATAGAGAAGTGACACATGACCGTAACGCGCCTAATCATTGTTATCATTCGTCGATTGCGTAGGAAGTTTGGATCAATGTTTGGCATCGGAAGAGGAGGTCGAATTATGTTCTTGCCCTATAATGTCATCCTCAGTAGTGATCGCTATCGTCACCACCGCTGCCTTTGTCGTCATGGTCGTGTCTCTCTCGCTCTCTCCCTTTCTCTCGTTTTGTCTATTCAAGATGGATTTGAATAAACTCGCGCATTCGTTGATTTCACGCGGCTAGAAGCTTTCACGCTGGAACTCAACTTTTGGCGTAGAGCTCCCGGTAGTTTGAATTACCGGAAGTGGAGTGGTCCGTGACGCAGCGTTATACGCACATAGAGTGTATTGTGCGTTGCACGGACGATCGAATGGAATTCACATCTATACCTTCCTATCCCGCGATCCTTGTTGCCCTTTCCTATCTACCATGAACTACAACCATCTACACTACTGTGAATCGCGATGCACATTTGGCTGGTATTGTGCGCGAACCCGTCAACCGCAACTGCGACCCCGAAACGGGGAGTCGCGAACGTGGCGGAACGGCGATCGAGGCGCGGTTCACAGCCTCTACCCGCTTCTCTTCCTCGTCCCTTTGCCGCAAACCTCCGGCATCAAAAAGCGACGAGAGCGTAACTCGACCATTCGTGCTACCCTCGCGAATTTGCACGTGCAAACATTTCCCTAATGCAGCTACTCCACCAACCTGGCGAGCTAACGGGATCACGTGGTGCACAAGTATATATAGCGATATATATATATATGCCAAGCCCTTCGTGCGTCCGTCGTTTGGCCGAGTCGATTGCCGCCACGCGCTTTACTATAATCGAACCAGGTGCACGTAGGGTGGTTATATAAGATTAATGCACTACAGTGATTGGCGATTTAAACGAATTTTCTCATTACATTTTTTCATCGATATAACGTATAATAATGATAATATTTAATTTGAATATTCGGGATTTTTATTACACAGGAATGTGATAGACGGAATATTTTTAATTACATGTTGAAAATAAAAATAATTGAAAAATATTGAACCATACTTTCTAAAAGTAATGATATTTTCCGGTAATCGAGTTGAACTTTTATGCTGCCGTTTCAATTTACATTGATTTAAAGAAATTAACCTAACGTGAAACTCCATATTTGTACAGGGCGAATGAGTGAATATAAACAAAAGAAGAGATTTGCCAGCAAGAATCAATTTATAATGCGATGCCGTGCATGTAATGAAAAAAGTATGTTTTCGTTAAAGTCATTCAGTATGGAATGGCCAATGTTAAATAATCGTTTGAACGGTTTTTGAGTACAGCAGTTGACACAGCGTGTACCGATCGAGTCTCGGGTCCAACCCAACCATAAAAAATAATGAAGTGTAGAGCTTGTCAGTGTTCGAAACGTTTCGTTCGCGAGAGCGAGAGCTTCGGTAATGTGAATATTTCATTTGACCGAAATGCAATGCATCGATGAACGCGCTACCACACGCAGAGCTGCCGAGCGTCAGCACGACCACCGCCATCACCACTGGCAAACATCGCGTTCCGACACCAACGGAAATTGTATCAGGTTTTAACTCGTTGCAAGAAGCGAATTTGGTGGGAAACGTGAGAGCAGCGTTACCACCACGCTCGCATTTTACTATCTGGTCAACCCGAACCTATTCGATCTGTGCCCACTCCTGTGAATCGTTCTGATTTTCAAGCCCTGTTGCCTTCCCCGTAATACATTCATCGACAGCATGTTCCTGTATTGTACAGACGTGTGTGTGTTTGTATAGTATATACATCGAATCGTGAGACGTCCGACCTCAGTGAAAATCTACTCGCTTTCTTCGTCAGTACTGTACGTGAGGTTTTGAACTATCGATGAATAAAGAACGACTACGTTACTTCGGCTTTGCTCTGCTCCATTGATGCACATCCCTCTCTGTACTTGTGCAGTTTCGGCATTGGAGCTGACTCCGATCCCAAGAAGAATTCGACAAAATGTTTTTTCCGAGCGTCGAATAACACGCGGAGTAACATTTCGACTCCGTATCGTTTCTAGTCACGATTAATCGTATGCTGGTAAATGCGCTGTGAAATTCCAGTGGATTTACGTCACGCACGAATCAAAGTTCTCTAATAATTTCACTGAGACGTCGGTCTGAATTGTGATCTTTCTTTGAATAACAGACGCTTTAAGACAAATATAAACCACGACAGGTATACACGAGGAGAAGAATCTTTTAACAATGGAAATTAATAGAAGAAAGAGAAAAACTTTTAATAGTCATCTCGTATTATTTGTAGTGGTGCCACCTCTCAACAAATGTGAGATTTTCTAATTATTTTGATCATATTTACTGAAATTATTCTTATATACGAGTACATAGTAAGACAGGATGCTAAGTGGAACCTGAAATATTGCTTCCTCATTATTTTTCACCTTTCAATTCAATTTGGGTTTCCTCGTGGAGAACGAACTGGGCGAAACGTATTTAATTAAAAACATTCTTTAGCGATGACGGTATTTTCCAACGTGTGTAAATACAAGATAATCTTTAAATAACCACGACCAGCAGCAAGTCGATCGCGATATCCTTCTTCGTCGAAGATATCGTACGCTTTATACAGAAGCTCGGTGCGGGTATAGTGTCAGTTTGATGCATCTCGACAATACCACCATTCTATGGTATACGTGTAAGGGTGCATATCTAGCGCAACGAGAAAACCTGTCAGGGTGCGAACGGGGGATAGCATGCGGGAGTCAATCCACTTATCGGAACGCCTTGGTTCGCTCCCCTGCGCTTTCTCACTCCGCACTGCTATCGGCCCGATTCACCAGGGGCTTACGCTCACCCGTTCTTCGATTCGTATTGTCGTCGAGCGTTACGCCATTCGGATATCCGACTCGTGCTATACCTCTCTGATGGTGACGATGCACCACACTACCTATATACATGCACATAATATACCTACACGTATAGTTTCTCGTGCTTTAAAGTTACACTGTACCGACGTATGTATGTATGTACGTCTGAGCTCGACTGTGTACCAGAAAGACGACGACGACGACGACGACGACAGCCAATACCGGTTTACTTTACAGCGTAATGCTGAAAATAAAGCCTCCCGGCCGAGAGGATACCGAAGCAGAGCAGTTTCCTTGCAACATCGACAGCGCTCTCCTTCGACTTCGGATCTTCCGGCGACGTAACGCAATTTCGTCGGATGTCGCGCAACATTTTCCGGCATCTATCGATAATCTGATAAATCACCAAGTTCACATCGAGGGAAGATAATTTTGAAACAAATTCTTAGTGTCGAGGATAGAAATTTTCACAGATTCGTGTGGTATAATGTACTCATTTGTGATGTTAATCTGAAAAAAAAATACATAAAAGTATAACAAATTTATCTTTTCGTAGGGTAGTTACACCAATTATGGATTTTGTACCATTTGTGGCCATTTCTAGTATCTTGTAGCATTAGTCACTTTTTATAAAGTTATTTAATTACTATAGAAATATAATAAATGAGTATTTTCTATAAACGTACAGATTTTCCGCTTAAAAATATTATAATTAGTTGAAAGCACTTATGCCCACAATTCGTGAAATGGTGAACGTCGTAATTATTCTTTTACTTTATCATTTCTTCCACCAAAACTTAAGTTTTTTTATTGTGAGAACAAGGTCATTTTAATAATTATTATTCTAACCGCAAACTTGAAAGTTTAGAAAATCTAAAGGTTGATCACAGCCGGTACACCTACCCTTCGGTATAATGTCTCTCGATAAAATTAAACTTCTGTTGCCAAAAAATAGAGATACCACAAATCTTTAAAGTAGAGTCAGCAGCAATCATACAGAGAAATATTTACTGAAAATAAGTATAATACGCGAGTAAAACTCTTAAACAGTCAAACAGTTATGTTTGAAACAAACATAACTTTACTCTCAACCTGTAAATACATTAATTTCAAAAATATATATCTACAACGAAAAATCGCATACCGGAAATTTTTGAAATATCAATAATTGATTGGACAAGCGAAATCAAAATATGTTATTTATTTAAAAATTGTAAAATTAAACGACCTCCCCTTGATTATATTGAATAACTTTAATAATTGTATACATATTTATTATTTTTAAGACATGAATATGTAACATAACTGTAAACAACGGAATTTCATTAGCTTCACGTATTTTATTCTCGTCGGGCATAATTGCGAAACGAATATCGATATAAATTGTTGAAGCGTGTTCAAAATATTGTTAAAAAAAAACTTTTACCGAAAAGAAAATTGTTGTCAATTTTTGTTACAGTTAAAATTGTCTCTTAACATCCTCATAGCATACGATACGTTGAATTTCAAAACTCGTTTTGCGAGGAGGAATAAATTTAAATGAATACTCGGGTGAAAGACTCGTGAAGATTCAAAAAGAACGACAAATTGATGTGTTGTTTGTAAATTTTATTCGAAGATTTTTGTTTCACTGTACAGTCCACTGTCATCTATTTTACCAAGTCGAGATCAATAGCGACCGTAACTGACACACCGGTCTACTCGTCATCTAAGTGCCAGATCGCTATTTTCTGAAGGGTCCAGGGGGGGGGGGAGCAGCAAACGATAAAATAACTGAATGCATTTTCGTCGGATAGTCGATCGTGTCAAATAGATGACAGTAAAAATGATTGCAATTAAATCTACTTTGTTACATACTTTATATCCTGTAATACAGTTTCAACCTGCAAGTGTGGTGAGCCATTAAAAAAAAAAAACAATATAGAAAGTAATTTCTATATTTTCCGTGTATAACAATACAAGTGTCATTTGAGATTAAATTTTTTCTGTGCGTATAACAGCGAAGAGAGTAAAAGATGGTCTTTCTTTGGGTCCCTTTTGAAAGTATGCACGCGCCACTTTGGCTAGAAGCGGAGACGCAAAGGTAGTACTTATTATTATATCTGTGAGCTTATTCGGGCGTACGAGTTAGCGTGAGGTTAAGTAAGCGAGTGAGCTAGCAAGGTACCTTTTTAACGTCACAGTGCAAGCTGCAGAGCATCAGGGTTCACGAGGAAGGGGAGGGGGAGTAAAGAAGAGAGGCGTACGGAGGGGTAAGGGGTGGAGGGTCAAAGCACCTCTTACGTTTCACTTTGCGAGAGTTACGAGCTTAATATAGTCGGACCGAGTCTACGAGCGGTGGCGGTGGTTGCCGACGAAGAGGAGGACGAGGCGACGACCGGCCGGTTGGCCAGCCGGCAACATCGGTCCACGGCAAGTTAAAAAATGGACGCGCGAGGGAAAGTGGGGTTCGGGAGGATGGTAGAGCTCTTAAAGCGAGTGACGATAAAAAGTAATGAAAGTAGTATAAGCCTGTGCGCACTAGCTAGCCTCACGCGAGCGAGTGCCAGACTGTACTAGAGACTCTCGTTCTTTCTCTCGGTGCAGCTGCATAGTACAGAAGACCTGCTGGTATGCCGAAAATATCTCTTTCGTGAGAAGGCCTCTTCGACCGAACCCTACTTTACATTCTCATCACTTGTTTCGATTAAAACGAACGTTTTAACGAATTCGGTAAAGTTACGTATTTAAATATTTTTTTCCTTCATTTTGATGTAAATAATTTTAGTCGAACCGTTCGAAACAAATGTACTAGACGAGAGTCAAAAAAAATAATATTTACCCCTTCAAGGGAAACATAGAATAAAATAAGAAACGATTGCAATCCGTAGTCGATTAATTTATGTCGAATATTTTTATACCATTTAAAATGATAAATATTTTATACAAATACTATCTTTGTTAATGAGTTTTAATCCTTTGGGAATTAGCTTTTCTTTTTTTTCTGCAATTGTTTATAAATATGTCAACGACAAGATAGTTGATAGTTATGTTTCTCGAAGCATTCTTCTTACAAATAAGAAAAATTATAATACACGTGAGTTTTTTTACTAACAAAAGATTTTTTGCGTAAAAAAAATATCTCTCATCTATAGTTTAGTTCATTTATGACGATGCAAGTATTAATTATTATATTATTAATTCATATAAATTCCCGTAGCGTCATTACAATCGCTTTTATGAGGGAACAAAGCGTAAGTAGTGCAATCAAATACAATATATTTAATATAATCATTAAAATTGTATAAAAGCGTAACAAGGGATACGAAAGCTTTTATTTATTTGCCAATTATCGACTTTTCTATAAATTTTTTCATTGCTTTAATAATCATCGACTTTACGAACGTTGTTTCGTAATTCATTACGAGCATATAATGTTTTCAGGCTTAAAGCTTTTGAGAACTTTTACATTTATAAAAATTATCTTTTAGGGGTTATGTAAAACGTATCGACAGATTGGCTTATGGAAGCCGGGATTTTCATTCTCAACGTTCAGCTTGTGTCAGAATTGGATGCCGGAGAATTGGAACTCATTGAAAATTTGAGGTGTTCGCTGCTCGCGTTGTCACATCGCATTGTTGCGCGTACTCTCGTTCCCAGTCAGCCGCAATGCTCGACACTTCGCACGTCCTATCAACTGGCGCAACTGAATTATAAAACGTCAATCGCGGTGACCAGTTGAACGGGCACTACCATTGCCTCTGGCAAGAGCTTCAACGAGGCACATCGGCAAAGTTCGTCGGTGGTATGAGAGACAAGAGACAGACAGAGCGGAATGAGGGACGAGCGCACAACGTGCAAAGGGGTGGAAGTGGGAAAAAGGGCAAAAGGGATGGAAATCGATACGTAAACCGGGCAGGAGGACAGTAAACGCGAGTCCATACGCCATCGTACTCGCTTTTGCTCCTATACGTCCGGCGTACGTTTTTCACGTTCGCAAATAAAAAAAAAAAAAAGCAACGAATGGAAAAAAAAAGAAAACGTTGCGATTACGTTCGAGCGATACGAGGTCCGCATTTGTACGTTCCTAATAGATACGCGATACGGTACACGCCAGAAAAGGCAGGGCACGAGTGCGCGGAGCTCGATAAATTACGCGCATTCGTATTCGCTTCCTGGACGAATAAAAACGTTCTATGCGAGGGTACGGGGTCGCTCGACGCGGAAACACGGAGAGAGCGAAAGAGAGCGGTTGCGGGAGTGGCTCTCGGGGGAGTATGGGTGAGCTGGGGGCCGATAAGCGAACTGCCGGTGCAAATGTGTGGAGCCGCCTCGGACTCATTGATAATTCCGCAGGCCGCTAATGTAGAAAAGTCGCCACGGCACTTGTGTCCGGGCGCCGAGAGAGCGAGCACCCACGGTGTGCGCGTTGTTATATGTTCCGGCTCCAGGGGCTCAGCTGGAAGCTTCCGGGGGTGGTCCCCAGCTCCGGCGGGCTTCGCGAAAAAAAGGAGAACAAACGAACTAACAAAGCTATGCCGTACGCGCTCTGGCGCTCGACCGGTGCGCATATAGTATTCCACGCGATATAAAAACTGCCGAGAGGGTACGGCAGAGAACGGATGCGAAGGAACGACGCGGGCAGGGAGAGGACGGCCGGTGGTAATCTTCCGGCTGATATTTTATGTGTGTCCTGCGACCGAGTGTATAACCTCTTCTCTTTCTACACTTTCACCCTCTTTTCTCCTTTTTTCTCACTCAGGCTACAGCTGAACTGCAACCTCCGAACCCCGGAGCCCTTTCCGCACACAACTGCTGGGGATCTCTGCACTCTTTTGCCCATGTTTTCCTTCGACCCTCTTGCCGTAAATTATGCATATTGGGATGACCGGGGCAATGTGACACTGGTATCTTTAAGGGGAGGGATTCAGGTCAAAATTGCTGATTTTCGTTTATGAATATCTCACTTGTGTGGCGACTGGGATTATAAAAAAATGGATGCAAAATGGATTCTTGTACAATACTTTTTCGTTATCTTCCGTCTTTTATATAGCAACTCCAATGAGAAAGTACGGTGATCAATTTTGGCTTTCTCACGGAGGAAGCTTTGTCGGAAAGGTGAAAAATAATGAGGAAGCGCCTGAGCTACCGCATTTTGCTGGTAATTAAATAAACTAGAGTTTATATATAACAGTATTATACCATATATAGTATATATATTATACATAAAGTATTTACATAAACTAAAGTTTATGACACAATTTATGACCAATGATACAATTGAAAATTAAAAATTCCACGAGTTCCATTTGTATTCAATATCGATCACCACCGATTCCTCACCTCACTTCACTTTTGCAAAAAATGTAGTTAAATCGATTAAATTTTACAGAAATTACAATGATCTTTATATGCGAACAACTATTGGATGGAATACTATTTGTAAGGAACTATTAAATGGTAATCATTTACCTGACTCCCCTCCTGAAGAAGAAAAAAAAATGTGTAAAACGTTTTTCATCATACATTAATATACGTTTTGACAAATTCATACTTCCATGTTGAAGCTACTTCTCGGGTTTAATTACCCTCCATAATTTCTCATTTTACGCAGTCTTCGCGCAAGCACTTACGTCTGAATTGTTTCGTCTCCTGTGGGCAAGAAAGCGTCGTTCCAGTTGCTTCAACGTGGCCTTTAAGTAATTTACGATACGAGCTTGGTCACTGCAGCAGGAATCACCGTGGGCCGAATGACCGGGTGCAAAGCATGCACGTGCTGGATGCATGCCGGACGCGTATACCGCATAAGGCCTCGAGAGGAAATCAATAACAGGGCTAAATATTTCATAGTATTCACGGAATGCCCTCTACACGCCGTAGTTTCGGTCACGTCGTTGCCATCTGTCGCAATCGACCAACCGCAATCATTAATGAATACGACCAGCTTATCGCATGACCTTGTATCTTTTGGTTCAAAGACTGTGCGGCGATGAGACGTTATTCCTATTTATGCGAGCTGCTACTTTCCTCGTGTATATCAGGATAGATCAGTGGATAAAAGCAACATTCTAATAAAAAATTTTCATATATTTTACTGATCGCTCGTCGAATAAAATAGCGAAAATTAACTCGACGACGTATAGTTGAACTATTAGTAACACGTGAAACCAGATTGGTATAAAAGATACGAAGATTAATTATCTTATTTTGACACACTAATTTTTTTAACTCCTCCACACATACATGTAAAGCAGTCATTAAAAAGTTATAGAAAAATGTTTGAGTCATATTCACTGATGTAAAACTTTGTACACGGAGAGCAGGGTCCGAGAGAAAGTATTGTTACGAGTGCACAAACTGATGATCTGACAAATTATCGCCACGAGTCAGTTCAATCTATGATTAAGAAAATTTGTTTTTGAATAAAATGTTGGTACTTTTGATAGAAATTGTTTTTCACGTATTTTTCATACTTGGCATTATGTTTAGCGCCATCCTGATTCTTACTCACTTGACAAGTTTCAAATTTTATTTAAAAAAAAAACATAACAATTCGTCAATGTAAATTTAATATTTTTTTTCAACTTAACCCTTGAGTTACTTCAAGAGGCAAGAAAACACGGTTGGGAGGTCACAATTCTGCATAATAATTCGACAAATGTTTTCATTAGTGAAAATATTATACCTTTATTCGTATAATACTCGAAAAAATCAATTTATCATTTTCCATTTGTCGAAATCCGGGTTTATGGAGTAAGTTGATGGTAATAGATTTCTATAAAAGTGCACCTCTTGCCTCTAATGGTATCTGAAAGCTATCGAGATTTCATCGGTATAATTTCCTTTATTCCATAAAGCTCTCCGAGTTCTCGGTGCACTCTTTTCTCGTTTCGCCCTTTTTCCCAAGGGAGTGAAAGCCCGGGGGATGAAAACTCGACGCCGAGTAAGAATACAATGGTGGAAAAGAGTGTGTAAAGGCAAGAGAGCTGAGCAAGCGGGAGCGTCGGACCTGGGATTCATCAAGAAGCAACGTGAAGTAACACCGGGCGTTTAACGGCTGCGGCTAGTTGCATATTCATGTTCACCTTTCCACCTCTTTGGCGTGGTATAGAGCCGTGGCTGCCGCGGAACCTCTGCCGATAGCATCGTGTTTTTACGTTTACCCGTGCATCGCGCGCGTTGCACTTTGCCATTAACGTGCCGGACGCGTATGATTCACGGGAGGTCTTTGAGCTATGTTCACTCCGCCTCTCGCGTTTCCTTCTCATTCTACACTCGCTTCAAACCGCGCCCACCTGCCAGGATATGTCTTTCGTTATTTCATGAACAAGATACGCTTTCTTCTTCAACATTCCGCATATGCAGACGCGTATAAAAATTTACTGCACGTACTCCTACGTTATGCGACTTTTTGCTGTTAGCATCGTGCAGTTTTTCTTTAAAAAAAAAACTTCTGGAGTAGTTTAGTACACATGTGGATTGGCTATAGACGAGACTACGCATTCGTTCAAATATCGCGCAAATTTCACTCTTATGGGGATGATAGACAGATTGACATCGGAATACAGTCATTACGCATTTTCGGCCTAGAAATAAGACCAACTTATGTTCGTCTAACGAGTTCATTTAGACTCTAAATATATAGTGTCTAGATACACCAGATCTGTTCCTCGAACAGATTTATCCTATGTTTTTTATATACATGTATATAAAGATTTGTCCTGACAGATTATCAATGCCCAGGTCAAACCGCTATAGATACAACTATGCAATTTGGACAGTAGTTGCGTTTTATGACGCAGACATCCATTAAGAAAAGATTTCTTGAAATTCATCCCCTAAGGGGGTAAAATGGAGTGTAAAAGTTTATATGGGAAAACATTTTGTTTTTGTCAGAATTACTTGAAACTTAATATAAATACGGTTACCTTACAATACAAATAATAAAACACGTATTTCTGCATATCCCAAAATTCAAGTTTCGTATAATATAAAATATTATTTCAATACTTTTTATATTATAATTTATTTTAATTGATTTCAAATTTTTTGATATACATGATATAATTGACTAAATATTAAATTCACAATTTCAAACGAGTTAAATTTAGTACTATTTGGAATATCATCCGGTCATAACATTGGTCATTGCCTTCACTTCTGATAAAAATCTTTTTATATATGTGTAGATAAGATGCTTTGGATGTTTGTTATTGAATCACGCCAAAACAACTGAACGTATAAATAACATTTAGGACAGATATAAAGTCCACGCGGACCAAATCGTGGACAAAAGCTAAGATATTATAAAAAAGAAGAAAGAAGATATGGCATGAAATGGGACAAAGTACGATTACATATGTAAAGGAATAAGGATACCATCTGAAATATGACAAAGTTTTGAATAATTAAGACACGACTGAACGATGTCGTCGGAAACTCTAACGAAGATCGTTTGAAACAGGCGTTTGTAAGAGTCCAGATGATGGTAAAAGTAAAATATCACATCCTGGGTCTCTCATTCCTTACTGACAAGCTCCAACCCTTGGGGATTTAACAAGTTCCTGAGCTAACTTATTCACTTTGACCAAAAAGTAATAAAGAAAAATTATTCAAGTCCTCTTGAACGCGAACTTTACTTTGGATAAGATTATATGTGCGGCGGGATGGTTTTGATATATCGAAATTTATATAAATCGTTTACTTTGCTAAAAAATGTAAACATAAATTAGAGGGTTGGCACATATAGTGTGTAAGGGAGAGAGTTCACGTAGTCCCTTTAGCCTTTTTTTATGAGTACCGACTTGCCCGGCGAGTAAGTTTTCATTTGGATGGTAACAATGAAATCGTGTAAAGCTACCGATACGATAAAATATGTTACGTCATGAAACGTTAGTTAATGTTTTCTTAATTAAATTTAATTGAGAAAAGTTAGAAAATCTGACCGGGTTGTTCCTATCGATGGGATAGTGCACATCCATGTTTATGTCACGAACAATTTTAAAAAGTTTTTTTGAATGACGAATGTTAAAAATGTTCGTTGTTCTCTGACCATGCGGAGGTCGTCGAACCCGTGCCTTTCTGAGAGAAGTTTAATTTGGTGCACGCTTTTTCGTCGTGTTTATACTACGAGTAGGCATATTAGCCATGAGGCTCTCGGGTCAGCGGCAATTATTTAGAAGCTTTATCGTAATCTTCTTTTTTTTCACGACGCAAAAAAGAAAGAGAACCCAAGGGGGTGATGAGGATTGGTGAAGTGCGAGGGTTGCTACCGGGCCAGCCTGAGCAATGGTCTAGATAGGAGGCAGTACGGGCGCGCGTCGCGTGCCGACGTACACTGCAGGCTCACCCCTGCTTGTCAGACGCTATCCTCACGAAACTCCAAAGATTAACGAGGCAAGGTGGCGCAAGAAATAACCTATCCCACGAGAGAAGAGTACAGGCGAGAGCAACCAAGGGTAAAAAATAAACAACCATGCAGCTATTGGTTCTCGTTATTCTCTTCTTCTGGAACCTCGAAGAATTCACACATATTCATAACGGAGGTATATCTACATCAAAATTATAAGAAAAATATTTACAACTTAAGATTAACATCAATACATATTGACATCACTGGTAAAGTTTTACTAAAATGTTAAAATTAAAATTAAAAAATGATATGCGTTTTAATTTTTTGAAATTCCTCGGACAAACGAATGACTCGATGTTTATCTGTGTCTAGTTGTGTCACTCTGCGGTGCAGTGACTAACTCGCACACTGACTAACGGGTGCGAGTGCAGCCCCTCTCTCGTTACTCTTCTTCAGCTATTGCATAAATATCCTTGAGAATTATCGCGCTCGCATCCCCGGTAAAGAGGAACGGGTGTATTGGCCATCGAGTTGTGCGCGTCAGATGTAATCTTCAATAATTCAACCCAGCCTACTCGAGATTTCGCACGATTCCTCTTTCTCTCAAGTTGAAATAGCACGAGTCGAAATGACAGCGAATCAAAGAGACACGGGGGTTGATATACCATTGAAAGTCGTTGGGATGATCGGGTTCACCCCCTGTGATGTCTCCTGGCAACATTATTCTTCATTTATGCCGGCACTCACGTCGTTATCCAGCACTAATTGAGACATTTATTACTTTTTGTTTCGTGCGTATCGAACCCCTTGCACTCGCTCGTCTCTTCACAACTCCGCCAACACCTGTACGATCCATAGTCTGTGACACTGTAAAATATGGTGGGTGACGTATTTCGTGATACTCGTAGATGCTGGAGATGGAGTGCACTGCGACAATATTCTACAAGAGGACTAGACACGAGAGAAATATGTATACGGGGTTGTCGAGGTTCCGCTTTTCCGCTGTTGTAAAGTAGATTCCCGCGTATGTTACACCATCTCAATTACCCTACAACCTTGTTTGATTTTTCATTTTAAATCGTATATTATTCTTGACCTCTATCAACATAATCTGACGCTATTATCACAATTCAAACATAATTGACAACATTTTTACGCAGGTAGGAAGCCGATGAGTTCGTTTCAACGAATGTTCATGTATTTTCGCCCGAGTACAAAATTTGGTACTCAATTGGCGGAATCCCATAAGAAAATGCCATTTTGCCTATATATCAAAACTGCAGAGGAATAAAAAATCGCGACAAGAGCAGTCCCTAGAAAATTTCTACCTGAAACTGTGCGAAAGTGCAGATGTCGACACTGGCGTAGACTCTTGCGGTGTTCTACTGTATAACATCTCAACACTGTTACTCCTGCTACTGTCTCCTCGACATTGGAGCTTACAAGTTTCTTCGAGTACTCATATCCCGTGGGTGTACGGAGCGAGCGAGAGCGATACAGACTCGGTGTGTATACAGATTCGTGTGTCGATGTTGCAGTGTTGAGAGGCCGAGCTCTCGAGCGTGCGGATTCGTTCTGTTTGCATGAGAGTACGCGGCTATGCACGGACCAGAATCCGTCCCATAGGCTCTGGCGCGGTACTACGTATATACTCTCTTGAAATATTGCTCGTCGCGTCCTAGAAGATGTACGATGCGTTATTGTTGAAAGCATCGGAGCGAAAATTTCGGTCTGGGTGTATATAACCAAGGCCTCCGGTTTTCCCCTCGCCATTCTTGCCTACACCGACATCGCGCCGCGCCCCCGAGCACACACAGCGTCCTATACACCTTCTCGTTTTCCCGGAGCAAAGGGGGTCCTCGAGAGAGGAATGCGTGCCTACGGTACATCCAGGTTCACCAACAGTCAACGTCACACTCTCCAACGATTCATAGCTATATACCACATAGCTACAGCCACCTTGGCTGTGCTTCCTCGATTTTCCTTGCTTCCGCAGCGACACCCCGAGGTGGGTATAAATGTAAATAGGATGTCTGCACGTCTACGGAAGACGACTCTACAATGGCGTATCAAAGGAAGCTCTGGCTCCACTTTGCCCATGTCGTATGTGTTCGCCTCAACCGAACACTGTATACGCCATGCTCTCGATGCCTTCTTCATCCTCTCGCTTTTCTCGCACTTCCGGCGTTTCAATAAAACTGCCGTGTCATCGACGTCATTATTTATTCGATCTGCTCATCTTTGATATTCATACTCAGTAACCAACGGTATCATATACGTATGTCCAAACGTATGGGGTAGCAAATAGTTTTTTTTCTTGCAAAACACCGTATTTAACAAACGCTCCGAACGATCCATGATGCACATTTGAGGTGCGTGGAGCATCGAGGAGTATGGAAAAACGTTGGAATACGGTTTCGGGATAAATGCTCTTGCTCTATTTCTGCGTGCGCGAGATTGGTCTATCAGTCTCGTATCATACCAGCCTCCGGTGTTTAGAACAATAACATCGACTCTTGCACCGTTGATACAAAACTCTGATGGAACGTTCAATTTACAGTTCGAACGGTATAATTACTTTGCAACGATCGTCGCTGATGGATTTTCGGCATCACACGGGCAGATTGCTATTTCGTTTTCTGTATGATCGAAAACACTCTCAGTCAGCAAGTCTGGGCCAGGCGATATTTTCATCTGGATTTTTAAACTGACTTATCTGAATGACGCCGTTAATTTATTCATTTTCGTTTCCACTTTTATCGGTATGATAAAACAATTTTTTTTTTTCTATAAACAAATTGCATTGCTGAAACTTATTTTGGTAATATTATACACGCGGTACAATGTTGTTTGATGACGAAATTCAGTGTAATTTATTATGAGGATAAAGCGAAGACTTGAACATTTTTTAAATAATAATTCGTGTCGAAACGCTACTGTGTCTCTTAATGTTTTATTAAATGTTCCTCTATCTCGGTAGGTAGGTTACAGCAGTAAATAAATTATTGTTACTTAAATATAAAGTTAACTAAAATGTTATGGGAAGTTATAATATTTCATCCTTTTTAGATTTATTTTGCATAAGAAAACTTTTTATAGTCAAAGTCCTGTTTTTAAATGCTTTTTGCAGTCGGAAATAATTTTTTTTTTTTTAACTTAAAAAAAATGTTTTTCAAAAATTACTCAATTTGTTGCTGAAAAAGGTAATAAACATAAGTATTTAATTACCTGTGTTAATAAAAATCTAAAAAACCCACGTTTAAGCTTGAAAAATGTACTAATTTAGGCTTTGAATCATGCGTAGTGATAGTAGGAATTGTTTCTTGTACTTTTTGTTCATAATTTTAGTTTTATATTTAAAAAGTACTTTATTTTTTAAAACGCTGGCTTTATAGATGTCTTCGGTTTTTAGAAAGTTTTGCTCCGTTTATCTTTTGGCCACTTTGTTCGCACATCAGATTTTTTTTTTACACTTTATTGCTTTGAACTTGATTTTGTCTTGTCCTCTTTTTATCACGATGACGCGTAATATTATTTGTTGATTTACCGATGGATACTTCAACAGCTTTTTTTATCCAGATTCTTCGGATATTAATTAACAAAATACGCTTAGTCTTAGTTCGATAACGAGAAATTTGCGCAAGCTTAAGCGCGAACACACTTTTGTAGAAAAATATTAAATTCCAATAAAATCTGAGCAGGTTTAGTATAAATTATAACAAACAGCAAAAGTCAAATTTTAGCTGGATCAATAAAGTCGTCCTTAAGTTGAAAGGTTTAGGTTTGTATGCCGGTCCCACGCACGCGCGCAAACTTAGGACCTTTTTGCTAAAAGCAATTTCTGAAGGTTTTGAAGTATTTTGAGGACCCCGAGATAAAAATCTCAAATTCGTTTTTTTTTTTTTTTCATGAAAACAAAGCTTTCTCTATGTGAAAGCAAAATATGTAAACAAAAATATCAAGTGTATATTTCTTTGTAATTAAAGACCTACACTTTAGTCCGTAACTCTGAAATGGCAGTACGAAGGGGCAGAACAAAGAGAAAAGAAAAGAACAGGTCTCGAGTTAAGTGTCTGCGAGGCGAGTCGGAGAGCGAAGCGTAGGCCAGGATAGACCGGAGAAAGAAAGAGTTCGAGCCCGCGCCGCGCTGTGCAAAGTTATGACATGGCAAAACGCGGGACCATGGAACGAAAATTGTGATGAGTGTAGTGTGAAATATTTACACGGGAAGGACAATCCATCAAGCGGAATGTACCCCCCGCGAGTCAACCCGTTGCCGCCCCGTGCAATCTCTTTACCCCCTCTGCGCGTCGGAGAGTCTCCGGACGTGGAAACGGCGGGCGCCGTACACCTCCTTGCTCGAAGCTTTCCAGTCCGGCGCTACGAGCCCCTGCGCGCTACCCAACCCCTACTTCACGCCTCCGCAAGCTTCACACCTCGTAGAGTAGAGTAGAGTAGAAGTAGAGTAGAGTGCTCTTTATTTCTTGCCGGCGTGAACGACTCCGGTCGCTGACGCCCGGTTATTTCTCTCCTTCCTCTATATCCTCCCCCTGCTGGGAGTTGCACAAGCACCCCTTGTATTTCGCTATTTCCAGGGTTTCGCGACGACTCTGTAGCACATTGCCGATGTGTTGAGCGCAGCGCGAGGCGCGGGCACAGAGAACCCCAGCAGAGTTGCTCTCTTTTTCTCATTCCCTTGTGTTCTCTGTGTGCCCTTCTGTTAAAAATCCACGTTGCGTGAACTGGTCAATGGCGCGATGCCGGTCAGCCGGCGTGTATGCATTGAAAATCGAATATCGAGTACCATGAGTGTATATATGCGATGTCGCTGCTGGTGAGGTGAGCGTTTCGCTCGGGTTAGCCCGAGCGAATGATAAAAGAGAACGCGCACGCGGCGAACCAGCTACCGCATGTGCGGGCGCAAGCAAGGGTCGCGCGCGTGGCAGCGGTGGCGAGTGAGTGGGTGGAATAGGAGGAAAGCGAGGTTTGCAACCCACGCGCCGGCGAGTGGGGGTCGCAAAAGAGGCCACGATTCGCGAAACAATTTGAATGAGTTACATTTATGAGGGGCAATAGCGATTTCGGGTTGACACACCGTAAATTTACCCTTTCGAGGGTGCGAGTGAGTGCGAAGGCGAGAGAGTCACGTGAGAGGAGGATGGGGGAGGGGGGTGAACGGAGAGGAAGAATCGTGAAATAGGGAATCGAAGGACGAAGCGGAGCGCGGGGCTGATCGTCGACGCAGCAGCAGGTAGAGGAGGGGAAAACGATCGTGTCGATACCAGGCGTTCTCGTGTTCAACAGGGCCACTCCTACCCCGATCGTTATGATTATGTCGCGCAATTACAATTGTAACCTAACGCTTCGATGGAATAATTTGAATTTATATGTAAATTGAATTTAATGGTCGGTGCAATACAGATAACTGTGGACGAGATCCGCTTGCACTGTGAGTTCTCAGGGGTATATCGTGGACGATCGACACTTGTGATTAACGAGAGACGGTCGAACAATGTAATGTAACGTTGGCTACCGGTATCAACAACAATCTCATTATCGTTTTTGTATCCGACAACATGATACGTTATGATAGACTTATGGATTTAGTTAGATAAGAAATGGTGTTACCATGTGACTGGCTAACAAGAGGTGGGGAAGAGTATCTGTAGCTTACAGGGGGTGAGGAGGGGGATAATTCGAATTGCAGCACGACGATTTCACTTATTGAACTTTTTTTGTTGCACTGGATTAGGCCGGGAGATTTTTGGCGCTTGTACGCAAAGGGAGTCGTTGCCTTAGGGGTTTGCAGCTCGAGGATCAGTAGCTCTTCGATAGCCAAATGAGAGGTTTCTAAATCGGGAACTCGAGGAAAATAGGGATTCTCAAATATTTGGCGGGCAGACACAATTTCCTTTATTTAAGCTTCTGTACTTTAATTTTATAGATCTCTCTAATATTCTTTTAGACAATAGAAGAAACCCGTCCGCGAAATACGTGACCTAGGATATCCTAAAAAATATATGAACCAGACAGATGCCCGCTCGACATTCGAGTCAATCGCAGAAATGATTTTAATACGATAAAGTGTGACTCACAAAGAATTTCTCGCTGGTCGAGCTTGGTTTTCGACGCGATTGTCAAGCTATCGCTATTTTTACCCTAACGATGCATTTCGTTATTGACCACAAGAATAATCCTCCTATTCTCCACTTTTTTCCGCCAGTTTAGAGTAAGCAGCACTCGTTGCCGGTCACGGAAGGCAATCCAGAACTCAATATCAACCAAGTAACATCTGCCAAATCAATATTAGATCGTCTATAATAATAATACATTATTTCACGTCATAATACTTACGCTATTTTGTCAATCGATAAGTTCATCGATACTCAAACGCAAGTGTAACTTTTCGTTCTATTTTTCTCTATTTTGTCTACTTTTTTATTGAGTTTGTGAGTATCTGAATATATCTTTTATATTGGTCAAACTCAGTATTGATCGATTTACTTCAACCATCAGCACAATATTAACTTGGCGCACGATGTATCAATAGCTTCGTCTCTAATGAACAAGCATCAGGATTTACAACCCCATAGATTCATACCCAAATCGGGATACTGACGGTACATGTTTTACGATGAGACGAGATTAACGGTATTCGGAAATACTTGTGGTAGAATAACGTATTTCACACAAAGACAGAAGTTACGTTCGTGACAAAAAAAAACCGATAGTAGGAGGAATAATAAAATGCGCGTACAACGATCGAACATAAAATAATGAATAAAATTTCTATTGGATCAATCAAATTGAAGAGAAAAAAACATTGCACAAATATTTATTGGTAAAATGTTTCATTCGGTCTGTTAATTCACTGTTACTTAGCGATGATGTTGGCACTATTTTGAGTTATATTTTTATCCCCTTCTTCTCACCTTCCAATTATCTTCTCCACAAAAAAAATGGCCACCTGCGACCAGTCAAAAAATATTCAGAGATCGCTTAAGGCTCTCAAAAATTCAAATTTTCACAAATTTGAATTTTTCGTCACGTCTCAAGCATGTATTTAACTTTTTTTATTCGAAAATTAACCTCGTGAAATCTCTATCCGGTAAAATAACATTTAGAGGTCGCTCAAGGGCATTAAAATCCGATATTACCATTTTTTCTTTGGTCGTATCTTATTTCTCACCCATGAATGTTACGCTTAATAATCGTAAAATTAACCTCGCGAAAACTCTAGCCCAGTCAATGAATATTTATTCGTCACTCAAGTGATTCGAAATACCAAATTTTCGCAATTTTTTACAGGATTATTTTATGACAAAAAGATCATAATTTTTGGATCAGAGATATGAGATAAATTGAAGAAAAAATGTATTTCTAAAGAAAAATTGCTTAATTGTTTTGAAACTTTTGAGCGATTTCTATTCATTGACCGACTAGAGCTTTCGCGAGGTTAATTTTACGATTATAAAGCATACAATTCATGGGTGAGAAGTAAAGGAACGACGAAAATAAATTCAGAAATTCGAAAAATTCAGATTTTGAAGCCCTTTAGCGACCTCTAAATGTTATTTTACCGACTAGAGCTTTCGCGAGGTTAATTTTCTAACAAAAAAAAGTAAAATACATGCTTGAGACGTGACGAAAAATTAAAAAAATCGTTTATTCATGAAAATTTCAATTTTTCGGAGCCTCGAGCGACCTTCAAATATTTTTTAACCGGTTGCTTGCGCGACATTTTGTTTTTGTAATAAAAAAATAATTGGAGGGTGAGAAGAAAGAAAAAAAAAATAGAACTCGAAATAGTGGCACCCTACTAGCCATCATATAAAACCATTGTACCTAACATAAGTAAATTTATCTGATATTGCTGAAGAATAAAATAAAATTAGCTAAAACTTTGGACGAGCACATAAATATTAGACAGATACTTTGCAAGTAGAATTCAAAGTGTCAACAAAATCGTTTGTTTCTTTAAAAAAAAAAATGTCTGTATTTAGACGGAAATATAAGGCAAGCCGGCGGTAAGTTTTATATCGGAGCAGTGCTGTACAGCTGAACAGTGCAAGTGAGGTTTCTAGGGGTGACTCCCACCCCCCGGTTCCCCCGGTTGGTACATAAGGCTACGGTGCAAACAGGCAGGCTGGCAGGCTGCGGCCTGGTTAATTACTCACCCCCATCCAGCGTGACTGGCAGGCAGGCAGACGGGTATGCTGGCTGGCAGTCAGGCATCAGGCTTCGTTCTGTACGTCCCACTATCCACATGCCGCTGTTCGCTAGGACCCCGCATACCCCTTTTGCCCCGAGCCTCTTCCTCGTTCGAGCCTGATGGATCACCCGACCGGCCTCGCCGCCACCCGCAGAATGGCCAACAATAGGTTTTTGTTTCTTTTTATTGGAAGAGTAGGCCTTGTGATAGTAGAAGCTGCTGGTGCTGCTGCTGTCCAGTAGAACAGAACATTCCTAGCTAGTCACGAGAGAGTCGATGCCTCGCCCTGTCTCTGACCTCTTCCTCTTTCTCTCTCTCTCTCTCTCTCTCTCTCTCTCTCTCTCTCTCTCTCTCTCTCTCTCTCTCTCTCTCTCTCTCTCTCTCTCTCTTTCTCTCCCCCACTCCCTCTCTGTATGCAGTGCCGCTATCGAACTCGCCGGCTTTTCGATTTGTCCCCTTGTTCTCCGGCCGTCAAGCTCTGTAACTCACAGGCTCTCCCCTTCCGAAATCGTGGTACCTTCCCCCTAACTAGCTGTATGAGTCTACGACAAAACGTACCAGGCGTCAGACTTAACACACGAATACAGCGGAATTTTCGCTCCATTCCCTATTCACTAAAAATACAAAGGAATTCGCGTTGTCGTATTCAGCAATAATCAATGATGATCTCTAAACTGAACCATTCCATTTAGTCGAGCGTGCTACCGAGTTATAGGGTAAGATGAATACTCTTACGAAACTGTTCTCGCGGGACATCAATATGATAATGCCATGGCCTTAAGTAATGAGTGAACCCTCACGAGAACAGAACACACAACTTTGCGTGGTGGCAAGTAGATTGGAGCTCGTGGTACTTCCTCCAGATGTGAATTGACGTCGATTCACTCTGAAAGCAGAGATAAAACGGATGAGATGCCACTAAACCGGGATAATTCATCTTCCACATATATTTATCCTTCTTGAATCGATAAAATGATAAAGTATTAAAGTTGAGAGGGAGATCAGGCTCACCAAAACTGAACTTCAACAAGTACGAAAGATTAAACATTCAAAAACACTTCAAAGGGAAAAGTCGTTCATTGTAAAGAAAGATTTCGAAGCCTTAATTACATAAGAGTATAATTCCATGTAAAATACGCACAAACATATTTTATATGCTTTTCTGAATGTAGACTCTTGATATACATGTTTATTTAAAAAAAACGAAAAGAAAATCTTCGCTCCAATCAAAGCTATGCAAATGCACGCGTATGTAATTCCTTAAGGATAGCAAATGCTGTTGTCGTAATTGAAATGAACATCAATTTGTACAAATTAGCTTATACTTTTTTTTTATTCCTGACTGGCAGTGGGACAAAAAAACGGGCGTTGCTTGAAAGGTTAAAGATTAGTGTTAGAGGTATTCAATGTCAGTTGCGGTACTTTTTTCGATCGATCACTTCTATGCTCTTTTTTATTTGCCAATTAGCACTACTACTACTTAAGGCGCGGCGAAACCTCCATAATTACACACATGTGCTGCTTCTCTTTCACTCCGTCGTGTCCGCCATATTAGTTCTACCTCTTTCGAACACATCGACGTTTCGCGTTCCCTTAAAAGGAGCTATTGTGATTTTTTAAAGATTTTGAAACCCAAATTTTCAGAAAATATATCTTTATCAAACTCAGTGTATCTCAAAAATTATTGGTCGTTCGAAAAAAAAGTCTTAAAATGTTAAATTAATGATTTTTCGTCCACTCATCAATGTAGTACCAGGCATACATTTTTCGACAATGACAATTCCAATTTTAGCACAAAAAAAAAAGAAAAACTTTTACTGTCGTCTAAGAACACACATTTTGATTCGGTGCTCGTTTTATAGAATGTTCGGTATTGTGTGCAGTCTATTTTTAAAAAATCTTACGTTGTCATCGATCTGTTACGTCTCAAGCTAACGTTGTGCTAACTAATCGTTAGTTAATTACTATTATTGTCACCATTATTGGGATTCGTCGTTCGATTGAGAGTTAAAACTCAAGTTCTCGATTATCAAGCGTAGTTGGATTTGACGCACTCCTTGCAATGTCGAAGTCAGATTTCGCGGTTGCCAACGTATATGGTCAAGACTTAAAGGTTAAACTCACATTTTCGAGTAGTTGATTTGTAGTTATTTGTTTGAAATAGGAATGAAGACTAACTGAAAAGATTGATCGAGTTAACGAGGAAAGCTTGGATGGTAGAGAAAGTGGGGGTTTAGTTGGGCCTTGAAGCAGCCAAGAATGCCGATCAAACGTGATACTCGTGGCGGGAATTAGATATTTAGTATCCGGCGTGGCTAAATAGTTGTATTTCGAACAACGCCTTGGCACGGGAGGTTGATTAAGAGAGATTAGAATATATTGAAGATTTGTTGGAATTCGCGAGTGGATGTGAGTCGACAGAAACTGAATGTTAACGTCCGGCGCAACCGCGTGATTAGCGTCACAAAGATTACCTTTGATGGATAGCTGAAATTTGAAAGCAGTAGAAGGATGAGATTTTGAACATAAAGATGATGATATATCATAGAAATAATACGAAGAGAAATAATAGTAAGCGGGATGATCAAGAATGTAGATAAGAAAAAATTGCCAAGACGTAACGTTATCTATAATAGTTGCGTACAGAAAAGATAAAAATCACTTGAAATCATATAAAAATCGCAAAAAATCTGTCTGAAAATGTTTTGTGTTGTACGAGTATGCGGTAAATAGTTATTTCTATTAAATATTAAAAACCTTCAATACATTTGATGAATAACGTTCAAGTGTGGAACATTTTTTCAATATTAATACGAGTTCTGAATTATTTAACGATTTTGATTGAGCGTTTTGCAAATTTTTTTAAGATAAAACGTTTGTTCGTCGGTGTTTAAAAAGAAATGGAACCTCCGCCTCTTAATAAATGATTGCGAGTCATCGCGCTGTTCGAATAGATTTCGGAGACCTCCAGCGTTTTGGACGTAGGTATTATGAGCTCGCTGGACAAGAGTGATCAGAGGACGAATCTCGCTAACGCGTCCGTCAATTCGCCTGCCTAGTAGCGTTAATCCGAATATGCCAATCAGGAATACTTGATTGGCTCTAATACGCGGGTGATGCATTATTCATACACTTGCGCTGGTCAATTTATCCCGTCACTCATCAGCACGGGGATAATTGTGTCAAATACTAGTCAATGATGGTGAACGGTTGGTCACAATCTTCATCGGCAAGCGGTCCACTCCCAAATACCGATAGAACTGAAATTATCAAAATATAGCACCTAATGAGAGAACAAAGCAGCGAATTATAGTATAGAAAATGTATAGATAAAAAGATAATTAGACGCGATGACAATTACCTTTTGCTGATAGAAATTCTGTGGGTAACTCGGCATAATTACCATTCAAGCACTTGCTATCCGTACAGCTTCCGATTTATAAAAGTTAAATCATTCTCAGAATATTTAGACGAACAGGTTTAAAACTTTGTATTGTATTATTTACATTGTATTATTTTGTACAATATTATTTACTATTTATAATACTTGTTCATATTAATCCGAAATGTTTTTTTTTTTTTTTTTTTTTTCAAATCTTTTGTTGTTCACAATATGTTGCAAGGACGCCACAAATTGTCGTTATTCGTATAATAGTTTCAATGACTTTTTTTTAAATTCCGTAACGGAGTATGATTTGAGTACTCGTAAGGGACGTTTGCAAATCGACGTGATTAAACGATCATTTTCCTAAGGCTTGACGAGAAACACGTTGCATGCAACTCTGCGTCGCAAACTCATCGTCCGAGTCCTAATTGAATTTGTCTTTTGGTAGCGAAACGCGGGACCACCGTGTTGCGGTAATGGCGGCAGTTGTGGACGAAGTGGAGCAGGAGATGGGGGCTCCAACTGTATGCCAAGGGCCTTCGCTTATTATAATGCGCACGAGATTTGCATAATGGATACGTATGGGAGTTAGGAGAGAGCGAGAGGAGTCAAGACTAGCGAGGACGATAGAGTAAGAGCCAACTCACGAGTACACATATAGCGTACCGGCAGGGTTTGTCTGCTCTCGAGAGTTAGTTCTCTCCGGACTCAGGTAGGAACGTCTTAGTTGTTAGTTGTTACTACAGCGTATACGCGCGTCCTTCGGCGAAGTTACGTGCTCATTGTAAGCGTTTCTAACCATCCTGCTTGCTCATTGAGATCCTCTTGAACCACCGTTGCGCTGTACTTCCGTTGCTCTCCTAGCTCTCTCGTGTGCCCGCGGGAGTTGTAAATTCGCGACAAAAAAAAGTACTGATTAACTCGGAAGAGTCACGAGTTAGCCGAGACTGTTACTCCCTCGAAACTCGTTCGTCCCGTAAACTATGCTATACCTTTTTATCCATTGCACCAAAAGCGACTTCTCCTTTTTCTTCCCTCCAGAAGCTTTTTTAGTTGCGACTCGATTTCTTCTCGTACAGTTTAAAATTTGCAAGACTCGGAATCTTCAAGCTACGTGTTCCGACACTTGGTGAAGAAATAATGATTCTCTTCGTGGCCAATCTCGATATTCCAAGTTTAACCTTGTGGAGTTGTTTTACCACTTTACGAAGTTGATATTGTCTCATTGAAGACAGAGTCAATTTGGCAGACACTCGAAATGCTTATGGATGTCGTGTGTCGAGAAGTGGTTTCGAAGGAGGCGCTGCCTCGGACCGATATATCGCTTGAACTCGTGGACAAATGTTGCCAATTAATTACGTCGACGAAGTTGAGGACGATCTGTAAGAGGCATCGGTCCTTGAGGCGCCCTCTGAGCTTTTTGTATCGAAAACAGACGATCGCACCGCACGGCTTGAGCAATGGCTGTTATTCCAAGACTACTGGCCTGACCCTACGTGACGTTTCTCGTAGGTCCTTCGCTAAATTGGCAGTAATTCGTTTTCCCGTCGGATCTCGTTCGAAGTGTGGCTGTGGGCAGCGTGGAATGAAACGGCTTGGGAATCGCCGTACGTTTATCCACTCGTTCTCGGCCTTTTTTCGCAAATTCTAGCTCAAGAATCGGGTACTAGCGGTGACAAAAGATGTCCCTTGCAGACCATTCCAACATGTACTCTCAATTCTCTTCGTAACTAGGAAGAATTTTCGATAAATACTCCACGAAACGGAATTTAATAATCACTTCCGTGGGATATTCAATTGAAATTGCATTATACCATTTTTTATATAGTCCGTGTACTTGTGAAGAAAAATTTTGTGATAACTAGAGAAAAGTAGAGTGGGAAAGAAAAATAGAATATGAGAGGAAAGTGAAATATCACAGAAAAAAACAATATGTTTAGAGCAAAAGCTAAAGAAAAACGTTCTTACGTTTTGTATGTTTTATATAAAATTCTTAATTTCTAGAAAACATTGGTTTTATCCGAAGGTTGAAAAGCTCCAAATACACGCGGTTCCTTCGATACTATTCGTTTGTCTCAATATGATATATCGTAATTTTTATTTAAATTCTGCCAGACTCGGAGACACTGGAATATGTTTGATCAGAAGACCTGGTACCGAAAGATCAAAAAACAAAATGAGAAACGCGTCTCTGACGCTGGTGCAAATACACAAAGTCAATGTGTTTAACTTAGTTTTAATACGAAATGCCACAATTCAGTGACATCCACTGGAAAGACAGCTTGTCAACTCGTACTTGCAGAACCAAGTTAAGTGGAGCATCCAAGTATGTAACTCACTGAGTTTTCACAAAAGGATGAGACAAGAACAATACGCCGTTTGAAAGTGTGCTACAGAGGAAAACAAAGCGTAGTGTCCTCGTCGTTGCAAGTGCATTTTTCTTGACCTCAGAGTAGCCTTCCTAATTCCTCCGGTGTCTCTTTCATCTAGGTACAGTGGTCGTAACTTTTGTGAGGAAGAGACGACCGCGCGGCCGCAAGCTACCGCCGTCGACCAGTCCTTTCGTCCTGCAGGACGTCGCAACGTAATACGACGACCATTGTTCTAAACTTAGCGATGCGGTGGGTTATTCAGTAAAATTTCTATGCAAAGCTAGGGAACATATATGGAACGCGCAGATCTGACAGAGTAAAGCAGCAGAGTGAGTGGTAGTTGCGGGTGCCGACCTCTGTGTATCCCAATCACCCAGTTAAGCGTAAGCTTCGTTTCGACCCTCAACGACCGACCCATCGCGCTTATACCGCCCCAGCGGTAAGCAGAAGCAGCACAAGCCTCCATCTATCTTTGGAGATCGTCTCGAGGCAGTGACTCTCTCTCTCTCTCTCTCTCTCTCTTGAATCCAGTCTACTTTATTGTGCGGTAGCTTATCCATGCTCCGAAACTAACAGTAGTAGCAATGAAATCGGCAAGAGGGGAGTAACACGCACACTCGACCAACGATTCTTATATCCTGATAACCATGGGCCGTGACAAGGGCACGTTCCGTATTTTCTAGCATCTTGTTTGTCCTTTACACGAAAGCAATGCTTCTTGAATGGAGTGAGCGTCACTAAGGGATGATGCCTCGTTTCCGTTTGCCATGAACCGGCCCCAAAAAGCCGAAACTACTCCAACACATTATACTCCGAACCAGGATCTGTTGCTAGGCTACTCGTAGTGTTACTGGTTGAACCTCTAGCTGGACCAATAGCCTCTTTTGGAATGCTTTTGGTAAGCGTAATACAAGCGCGAAGCCTCGTCCCTTGCTTTTTCCTTGAACCGATTTTTCTCGTTCCCGTAACTCGGCCGATATGGTCGTGCGAGGATAAAAAAAGGCGTATCGAGCAAGATTTTCGTCGACGATGCCAGTCCGACGTGGAGAGCATGGCGCAGTGACGAGGGTCGAAAGAACGATGCGGCATCGAGGAAGGTCGGACGTACCGAAAGTATCCATACTATCCATAGTAAACGCTCCTTTCAGCTCACGAATTTTATTAACGTATCTCGTACAGCAGTACGCGCCTTGGGGATGCTGCTACGGTCCGGGGTATAGGTTCCTCGCGCCGCATAATGTATAACATCATCTTTTACGATATCTCTCTCCTTCTTGAGGTGGGACAAGGGTTTGAGAAGATCGAACAAGAAGGCAGAAAAAGAAGAAACCATCCGCGTTCTCCTTGCTTACACGCGGACGTAGAAGCATCTCTAGCTTGCACGGGTATATGTAATGCACGGTATTGTATTTTGCGATTGCATTTTCAGAGACGTCAGCTCGCGCTTTGAATACAAAGTAGACCCGATGGCGTGGTTTCCCACTCCAACCATCTACACAACGTCAAGACTCGGCAAAGAATCGATCGACATTATGCCGGTATCAAGGTATTTCTTTGAAATGCTTGCTTTGCATTAATAATAGGCTTCCCGAGAGGCACACGGTATAACGGTCATGATAGGGTAGTTATTGGAGAAACTATAATATTTTTCACGAGATTCTCATGAAAACTCCTGATCAATGTATTTTTATGTATATTTAGAAATAAGTTATTGATAAAATTTTTGTCCAATCAAAAAGTCATAAGGAACAAGATAAAAATAATTGGTTTATACAAAATCAAACTTTTATTTTTAAAGACCGGATTGAGAGATGATTCATCGCAAAAAATTATTCAAGTTATTTTATAAACTGTAAAATGTCTTTGCGGTACAAGAGCTTCGGTAGTAATCAAACTCTGTGCTATCTTGTACGATATCTCTGAATTATGTTCTTGCATGAACTAGTCAATTTTAGCGATAGTATTTCACGTTAACTCGTGCTCAGTTTACACAACTAGTTGAGCGCTAGCGCATCAACATCTACCTATTTAATACACAACACGATTATGAATTTAAAATATATACGATTATGTCTAAATAGAACACAAAATTATGTGAAGAAGAAATAAATATTGAAAGTAAGTTGATGTTTATGTTTTATTGTTTATCGTTACTTCGTCTGGATTTTTCTTGATTTTATATTTACTCATTTTTGGATTTGATATTCAAATACACACTCGAATAACTATAATAAAAGAATTTTTATTGGAAAATTATGAATATGAAATAAGAAAGAAAAATAAACAGGACAAGAGGGAAGAGAACGAGAATTGTGTTGTTAACTTTTTAATTATAAATATTTCTAATATTTGTGAGATTCTTTAAAACACGATCGTTTATTATACATTCAGAACTTAGTGTCTTTAAGTTTCCATAGACTGCGGGTTAATGATGAACAACGATAGGTTCTTGTCTTTTGAATTTTGAGGCTCAATTATTCCGGGCATGGATGGTTGACAGGTAGCTATATTTTATTTATATTTATTTTATTTCACGATCGATGATAGTTTGAGATGATCCAGGCTTGGGATTTTCGATGTCGAGTTGATATGTTCGATCGCTCTCGGACCCATCGATCTCCATTTTCCTGGGATGCCCGGTAGGAAGAGATCGAGCGAACCCAGTCGTTCCTCCAAATTCTCGCCCACACGCTATGAAAAGACTTTAAGATAAATGGTTCCTTGTGACGTATGCCTTGGGTCTTTGCTGATGTTCCAGCGGACTCGGTTATCTCTGTAATTCGTTCAGGAGACTGTCCTT
>OZ012705.1:10453339-10760295 GCA_963942595.1 Cylloceria caligata | reverse complement strand
CTAGGCTGCTGTGGTGGCGGCAGGGCTCTCAAAAAGAGGATATCCATCTTCCCTAGAGGCAATACCCCCGCCCCGCTGGGCTCGTCCCAGCTCCCTCCTCATTTATCCTCTTCCCTCTTCGCGTTTCCCCCTTCTCCTCTTCGCCCTTCTCTCCCGGCGGCCGCTGGTCGAACCCTCTTTGCCAGCTTCTGCGTGGCGCGCCCTACCGACGACTGGCTCGCTTCCAAAAATATTATAAAATTCCCAATTACGAGGCATGGATTGGCGAGGTAAATTGCCCCCGCAGCGGCTGCTCCAGTCAGCCATCTCTGTGTGCACCAGCAGAGTACCGCCGCAGCAGCAACAGCAGCAGCAGCAGCAGCAACCCTTCCGTCCTTCGAGTTCCCTGTGCGCTCGATTCACCCTCATCCGTTCTCGCTCTCGCTTCCGGCAAGTTTGAACGATGAATTCCGAACATATATACTATCTCTCTCTCTCTCTCTCTCTCTCTCTCTCTCTCTCTCTCTCTCTCTCTCTCTCTCTCTCTCCTCTCCTCTCTTTTCTCTCTCCTCTTCTTCCTCTTGGCTATCCGTAATCCATTACCGTGAAGAGATTGGGTAATTGCAGGTGAGGGGCCTATCCAGTGACGTGAGCTGTACGACCTCTTCTACCGCCTCCTTCCTCTGCATCGTCCTCCTCGACCTCATCCAACACCCTCCGTCTTCTAACCCAACGACCCCAGCGATCTGCTCGATACTCCCTCTAATTAAACACCGAGGAGCACCATGACAAACCTTCCTTGTAGAAGCACGAGGAGATGCCGAGCAGAGTGGCAGGGTTAGTGAAAGCGGAAGGATGGGGGGGGGGCGATGTACACCACCGAGACAGAGACAGGATGCCTGAGCACTAGTAATTCGGTTAATCTAAGGCGGTTGTTGCGGCGGGACTTTGGGATAAATCACTCATTCGTGTCTGGTTTAGTGCAGTACTCCGGTGGTGTAGCTGCCACCGATGTTGCCTCGGGACACGAACAAACTCCTGTCGGGGACTTAATCCCAGCGTCTGCGGCTATCCAAGCGCAACCTCCATTGCAGGGCACTCGATTTTCCCCAGTTTATTGGCGAACCAAGAGTCGACGGATTCCGACGACCCAGCGCTCTTCGTCCTCTTCGAAGACAGCTGATCTCCTTTTCTCGGTATCCTTCCGGTACTTTGGACCCGTTACGATTCATCCTCGAGCAATATCGAATCGGCTGATTAGCGTTTCGGGAAAAATATACAAAATCAAGTTGATTTTCACAACAATATCGTTATATATCGTGATCTGCTATACATGCATTCCTACAGCGCACCTATGCGAGATTAATTAGCGATCGAGCGACTACTCACCAAAATTGGTTGTCGCAATTAATTTGTAGCAGATGCAACACCTCAATGGTACGATACGACAAGCATCACCAAATTTCCATATTTTTCACTGTTTGACGTAATATATTTGCGCTCGCTATTGCGTCATATTTCGCGGGGATATATGAGCTTACGAGTACTTTCGACTGAGCATAATCATTACTCATGAATGCTATCGATACAGCAACTCATAACTAAACATAATTCTAATGGTAGACGTATGACGACAATAATTTGTTTTTCGGAAAAGAATATCAATCAGTTCCTCGAGAGTAACGTATCGTGAACTGTAAGCAAGTATCGGCCAGGCCGATTCCTTTCAATCTAGACGTAATGTCAAGATTTATTTTGTTAAAACCTTTTCACAAACATCAAATGAAAATTAAAAAAGCAACATTTGTTTCAAAGAATGAAACTCTATTGTTATTTATAATTACATCCGACTGGTCTCTTAGAACTCCTGCTCACCTACAACACGAGTGGGCGATGTTTACAAATCATTCTGACTGATTGCTCCTCCAACCCGGAAGTAAGCAATCCGGTCAATCGAGGATTTCAGAATCATTTTTTTTTGGATGAATAAACAATGCGTCTCTTTTTCTATAGTATGCTTTGCGTAAAAAAAAAATGTTAATGGATGAAAAAAAATAATAATGAAATCATTTAACTCCCGAATCCAATCGATTTAGTGCGGAATCGCTCATATATAAATTTTCCTTGAGGTGACTGATATTCGCTTACTCATCCCTAGGTATCGTTAAAATAATCGAGGTGAAAGTCGCTTTCAGAACACGTGGAGTCAACATTTTTATAGCTTTCTTATATGACTTCCTCGAGGTAAGCACGAGGTACGGATAACAGGAGAGAGGAGACTGCTCTTCTCCGATCACTAAGCTTATCTATTTTTTTATAGACACTGTTCTCCAAGTGGCAATTTTCTCTTTATCACACGACGCGCAATGCCGTAGAAAGGTTTCCATTCTTTAGTCGGTTGGCGCTCTGGTGCATACCAATGGACGAAGCAACTCGATAACGGTGTCTCGCTTATAAAGAATTAAAGTAACTGCTCCATCGAGAAGAGGCATGTAGTGGACCTGGGCCAGTCATTCCATTCTCTAGGAGAAGATCCTGTGTCCAACCGTCGTCATTGTCGACGTCTGTGTGCCCACAGCATCCACGACTCACCCAACCCCTGCCTTTTTCGATTCTTCCCGAGGGTGGCTCTCGGAATCGCAGCTGGGTTCTCATCGGAACAAAAAAAAAACACACACACACACACACATACACTGCAAGGGGAGCGGGGTACACTGTTCATCCTGTTTGCCGACATTGACCCTAACGTGTCGAGAACTCGCACGGACACATTGCTTGCTCGTTCGTGACAATCTCGATTAAGGCCAACGAGAGAGCACACTGCTGTCGAATGATAAGAGATCTGCGTCAACATTTTCTAGATCGAATCAATCGGACTTGTCTCAAGGGTGCTCGACCATAGTCGAATCTACCGAAAATTTTTAATAAACACTCGATTCAAGGAGATTTACTTTTTCAAGGAACTTAGTTTTAATAATAAAAATAAATAACGTAGATTATTTTTATTGCAATTTTTTTTAGTTAAAATAAGTCAACACTTTTTGAACGAAATTATTTGATTTGTATTTCGGGCACCGTTCAATTACACGATTGATACAATCTTTTCTAATGCAGACGTTAAAAGATAAAATTTTCTAATGATCACGTTAAAACGTAATTATGCGGAAGCTATTGCTTAATTTATATTATCTTTAATCAGGTTCGGACGATACTCCTCTAAGATAAATAAATTTTGTAAAGCTTCGTTCTTTTTCTTCATTTACTATCAATGTAAATGTTAACAACAATTTTTTGATGCATTAAAAAAAATACAATATCCACCTAAAACGGTTAGTTCAGAACTAAAATCTTTTCCATTCATTTGGTTTGCGGTTATCGTATAAATCTTTTAACGAATGGTTATATACAGACAAAAATATTGGAATAAATTGGATATCAGCGGTGGTATGTTGTACCTGAATGTAAATGCACGTGGATTTGAAACAGCAGACAGAAGATTTTTTTTAACAGAGACAGCAGACACAATCTATGAAAAGGTGCCAATCACGGTACAAGACTAGGAAGATATATTCTTGAACAGATGGCGTGTAAATTCTGAAATATCTTTGAAATAGATGAAGGCCACAGAGAACGAGTTACCGAAGGCAGATCCCAACGGAACAAGAAAATCATGAGGGAGCTAGGCTCGACCGTGCGGTCGAGGACCATCAACTTGTTTCTGTCTTCTCCTTGAAAGGCGCGCGATGCCAAAGAACCTTGTAGCACCTGGTGCATACGGGATATATCCGATAAAACACAACCTTCAAACTTCTCCAGGGGGATGCGAAAGAGGCGCGAGAGAGGTTGAAGCCGTGCAGCGGTGGAGTGTGAGGTCGAAGTTGTGCCATTCTGAAACTCGTAAACACGTACGATGCACCTGGGCACCGATGTCTTTACCAGTAATACGATGCCAGCGAAATCGTGAGTTACCGTCTTAAATATTTAACAGCGTTTCTTGTCCTCTCTCGTGAACCCCACTTTTTCATCGCTCCAACAAAGCTGCGAAGAAAACTGTTTCGTGCTCGAGCTTCGAGACTCTATAGCGCGGATAAATTCTTTTCTCGAACCGCTGTCCACGTGTTGAATAATTCTTATACCGCAAATACATCAATTTTATTCGTCTCTATCTATACGTAAGATAAGATTAATTCAAGTTAAGAGAAAAGGGTAATGCACCAGCGAAATTATCGTAGAATATTTCGTAAATTCACTTACCTTCAGGGTTTGTAGACGAAAGCGAGGCTCTCGTGTGTAAGGGAGAGAAGTATATAAGTGGAAGGGGTAGAAAATCAATGATGGCCTCTTGAAAATTTCATCGGTCAAAACGGCAGAAATAGTCGCGGCGCTGTGGCGCCACTTCACCAGAACGTGCTGCAGAGAGGTTGTGCAAGGGTGTGCGTGTGTGGGCGTGCGGGTGGAAAAGAGTGAGAGAGAGAGAGAGAGAGAGAGAGAGAGAGAGAGAGAGAGAGAGAGAGAGAGAGAGAGAGAGAGAGAGAGAGAGAGAGAGAGAGAGAGAGAGAGAGAGAGAAAGAGAGAAAACGAGAGATGCTAGTGAAAGCGAGAGAGGGTGGTTCTCGAAAATTTATAAATATCCATAATATATTGAAGTGGAAACGACTGCCATGCCGGTTTCGAGAGTCCACGTTCTGCCTCGACATATATGTACGCATAGTATATACATATAGAACGTACCGACACGAATAGATTTCAAATATGCAGAGATTGTTCTTCGAAATGGAGTGCAGCTGCGACCCAGCGGTGTCGCAGTCACGAAACACGCTGCCGTTTTCGCGGGAAAAAATCTGCGTTAGTGAAATATATTACCTGTCAAGCAGAGCTATATCTTGCAGCGATACCACGCTAACGTTTTCCATATCTAAGAGTTCTTCGGAGAAGAAGGTTGTTGAAAATGTATACATTCAACAATCTTCGTGGATCTCTATCTAAAACATGGAAAACTCGGTGGAAATTGTGAATGGATTATGCAGGATGAGACATTGAAATATTCAGATTAATTAATGAAATAGCAAAGATATTCGAGACTATCATTTTGACTGCATTTCATTATGCATAGAGGCCATTCTATGCCAAATTGACGACTCGTTAGGTTATGACTCAAAAAAGCAAATTCGTATTACTCTTTTAACTTATAGGCAAATATATTTTTGTTTAAATTAGCTCGCGAGTTATGATCATTTGTGTAGTTAAGCGTTTCTTAAAAATATGAGAGCCACGAATAGTTCGATTCGGTGTGGAATGTCGCATGGGTAGCCTGACCATAGAATCTGTGATACCCGACGAAACGGTGTGTGTAAAGAATACGTATTGGAAGGTAGATGGTACGAGGGTAACGTGAAAAACGACGCCGGTGCGCTTTTCAACGGAAATTATCGGACCTGCGGCAAATGTGACCCGTGTAACTGTCCCCGAGAGGACGAAAATGGAATCGAGCACTTATCGAGTGCTCTAACCCCTGCACTAGCCGCCATTGCCACTACCGAAGCAGCAGCAGCAGCAGCAGCAGAACACGAGAAAGAGTCGTCGGTGACCATCGCAGTACACCAGAGATGGTCCAACGATGATCGCAGTGGCACTTCGTCGTATTTTCTAACCCGATTTTCTCGGACTCTATCGGCGCTCGTAAACGCGAAGGGCTCCTTTGCGTCGACGTGCTGGACGTTATCGGTGAGTGAAGAACGCCCTGGAACGATCAATGACTCGATACGCCTCGTCAACTCGCCGGAATTCGCCCTAACTATCGATTCTCCTCTATACTCCTTGCCATCACCGCCATTGTCGCAACCCCACCGTCGATCTCAGTTCTCGTTTGCTTTTATCGCGTCGAATTCCTAAACCGCGCGTCCGCCCACAGATTTTAAGGCCTTTCTTGACTCTTTGTGTTTGTACCCCCTTCTTCCTCATCCAGTCAAGCCATCGAGTCGACGACCGTGAATTTCAACCCTCCATATTCCCGCCAGTATATAGTTACCCTCGCAAGCATTCATGCGAGAAGCCATCCTGCAACAAGAGGGGTTGTGTGGATCTCAAAGTCATCGGATTGACGACCGAGAGTCTGCAGTCGCAGTCTAAAATCACTGACGCAACTACAGAAATACCAATAAACTGATCACTTATCGAATTTAGAATTACTGCTGTGTCTCATTTCCTGAGTGAACTAAATTTCGTGAAATCTCAAGGTTAAATAAAAAATGTTGTGGCTCACGTGGGATCCAAGCATTCCAATAATTATTCTCATAAAATAAATATAAGTAATTATTGTTTCACAATTATTTTTGAATTATTATCATACAAAAGAGGCTATTCACAATATTGTCAGAATGATAACCGAATAGAGTTTATTTGAGTAATGCTAATGCTCTCTCAGTAGTAAGAATCTTAACTTTCCTTGACAGTTATATTAGTGATAGGATTCGAAATTTCTGCACCTGGTATACAGAAAGTAGCAGTGGGAAAAAGAATGAAAAGAAGAGATCCTTCCCAGTTGCGATAGAAGTGTCTACAACTTCCGAAAGTAATTTTTGGGTTCACCGTATGCATCGGTACTGATTCCAAAATATAGGTCATGCGCAAATCTTAAACGAACGAGAGGGTTCGTGGAATTTCCAGTGTTAGGGCTATAGAGTGATAAGGTAGATAGGCCAAAGCTCGATTACTTCATCGCACGGCTATGACAAACTGCAGAAGCCCCCACAGTTTTAATTTTTAGGAGACAAACAAAGTACCGTGGTATTTTTAATGAGATCCTCCCCTGAAAAACTAGGTCAATTGAATTATTTATCGCCCCTGTACGGATGAGAGAGTAAGAGCGGAGCCTTTCGGCACTCACGTGACAAACTTTGTTGGCCATTCCTGCTTGACAGTCCCGCGGGTCGTTGCGTCTTCTCAAGCAGGAGATGATAACCGCTACCGCCCCTCTCGGTACTGCCTCGGCAAACTCGAAGGAAAATTAACGGAATAATGAGGGAGCGTTGCACGCGTCGTTAGGTATTTCCACCATCGCCCCGAGAACAATGACGTTCTTACGCGAAGCGACCGAAATCTTTGCCGAGAGACAAGACTGGCATTTTTCTCCCAAGAAATTGCGCAGTTATGAAAGTGATCTGACTCCCTCGTATACGACGTCTTTAATCATCCGAGTTAAAATCCAGGCCCCTTGTTGGACTTGCCCACAATTTATATACTGAGAGAAGAGTATATTTGTAAACATCAGGATTTATTAACAAATGGTAAAGTCGGATGTGGTGAAATAAATAATCGTTTATTTGAACCTCTCAATTGGTACAAATATTAGGATCCGACGAACATCATGTTGGTTCAATATAGCATTCGTATTAATGAAAAATTGTTATTCCTCGTCACTATTGTGATAACTTTAAGAGAATAAATCATAAACCGAGGGAACTGTACATACAATTGTATGTGCCGTCAGATCAATTTTGTTCAAAAGAGGTTGAACAAAGCTTTTACAGATTCTTATATGAATTAATATTTTCTATACTTACGTTCAAGGGGTTGCCTCGACTCTATATATCAGCACCACGAAACAAGGAGATCGTTAAGGTTGTCTATCGATAATCCTGATAAATTATCGCTTTTTATGAAACACTAGCGTAACGTCAACTCACTCGCATTGCAAAGATACAAGTGTAGCATGATGGCGTCGAGGTTGCGCAAGACCGAAATTATCCGCTGAAGGACGACGATTGACTATAAATATAATAGTCATGCCACTAAATAGACGGTGCTTATCTTAAATATGGATTTGGTAACTATTAACAAATCTGTTGACTATCGACCGATCGGTAGTTGAGACAAGCATCCGGTCCTCGAACGGTGCTTTGATAACTATTAACAAATCTGTATTAACTTCGTTTTTAAAATTGTTTATTATTAACAAATATCTATTTGCTTCGCCGAGACAACAGTTATGTCAAATATGTATTTCATCATTATTAACAAACCAAAATCGTTTTAACTATATTTAATCTCATTGCAACAAATCGTTCTTTAATTGGTAAGAAACATCGAATGAGTTACGAGAAACAAATTATCGTTTGTTTGGCGAACGTGCCTTCGGTATAAGATTTTATTATGAGAACACTAATATTTATTAACTGTTAATACATTTTGTAATACTTAATAAATTATTTAGATAACGGGACAACTAAATATATTTAGTTATAATGAATCAATTCTTTTCTCAGTGTACGGTTGGAGATGGATTTATAATATATTTTCGTTTGTTAAATAAAGTGCTTAATATTTTTTGTCATTTTAATAACCAGTGATATGTTAAACTTACAGCCTAAAAAAAAATGAAATTAAATAATTTTCGACAATAAATTTTACACTCCATAATGGATTACATTAATGAAATTTGATTTTTTTGAGATTTTGATTTCAAGTTAATTAAAATGATGCTAAACACTCAGAAAAGTGGTTTAAAAAATATATTTGGAAGGCGAGTGCACGGTTTTAAACTTCGAAAACAGTAAACCTCTGTATCTCAAGGATTACTCGATCGATCAAACTAATATGCGGTGCCCAGCTAAAGCATAAACGTTCCTGACTATGACATTATTTTCATGAAAATTGAACAATATGCAAGGTTCTACTTTTTTTATTCAATTGCGTGTTATAGATAATTGAAAGTTTTAATTTAGTCCGTGCATTAAATAGATAAAAATGATTCTATTAATTTTACATAAGATTTAAAACATCAACATTTTGTAACTGGGATATACAGTTAAAATTTTAAAAGATATCACTTTTTTCCATCTGATGTAAAATCAGTTTATTCATAGTCAATGAAGATCATATTTAAATTTAGGATTGCCTGAGCCTACTAGAAAGATAATGAAGCACCAACTTGTCCATAAAGTTCCAAAATTAAATATAACATTGAAGAGGCTGAGTAACGTCATTGCGGAGAAGCATTACGAGTAGCCGTAAAGATATCGCCGGGTCCCAAAAGGAAACCACCCTGCTCACACATTTTGATACACGAGGCCCTATAGTCACGAAAACGTGTGCGAGCATACGAATACTGCACGGAGCTGTATGTGTCTTTCGGGTATGGCCAGAGACCTGGTGTCTATCTCTGGAGAGCAGACCAAATATAAATATTTTACGACTAGCCGTAAAGATATAACTAGCCTGCTGGTGGTTCGGTAGGTAATGCAGCTCAGGGCACACCATGCCGTACAAAGTGACGTTAATAATATATCGTGCGGATACGACGGTTTTATAAAATTTTGCGACCTCCAATATATAACACAGCGAGATGGGCCTAGCTACCTGTTATTCGTGGCGTGTTATAACTGAGAGGAACTTCTTTGCGTACCAAACCCAAGTCTGTGTACGTGTGCTGTTACTACTTAGCCCTTTGCGATACCGCAACGTCATTTTCATACGCTTTCAGCCGTAAAGCTCGTAGATATGGTTATCGCGGTAGCTTTCGGGCATTCGACCGAGTTCCGTAGCTCGCGCGCGGACAAAGATCGTAAAAAGGTCGAGACGTCGATTTTTCCTACAGGCTGTAACGCCACCCTGTCCAGGACAGGTTTCGTGCAAGTGGTAACAGAGGAGATGATCAGACAGATTTGATGGTGCGAGTGTGACATGCTCGACAGGATTTAACGCGGTGAATATTCATTATCGTATAACTGTGCAACTCCGATGCTCACGATAACAGTTTCGATCGAAACTTTCTCGATAAAGTTATACAAAGCTAGAAGGAAGCGTCGGAAATGTCGATAATATCGGTCACGACTCTCGGCACGATTGAGCTAACGCGATAGCTTGGATTTGCGCAACGACATGCCCATTAGAAGTTAGTTATAACTCTTAACGCGGTTCTTGTGGGTCAGATCGATTTTAGGATGGTGCAGAGATGTCAGTGCTGTCATCCAACGGGTAAAACTCGCAACTCTATGGTTAAGGGTGAACACCGATCGCTGCACGGTTCACCCCAACCGACGGTGGACGAGCAAGGCTGTGAAAGTTGCGGGGTTTCCTGCAGGATGGCGCTACGGGTTGAAAGCTCGTTGGGATGCGAAGCTCGATAACAGGATGCGATGGTCACGAGCGACATCATCCAGAGATGCTGCCTTCAGTCGGGGTTGAAGTCCCGCTCACTCTGCAGCCCACGCTTTCGAGAATTGCTGAAGAATTAGCAATGTTTCCGGTGCTGCTGTACAATATCCGGATGTTACCCTCAGTCGAATGAATAAACGTCACTGTTTACGGTAATAAATGTATAACGAAGCTGTCCTTACTTCAGAAGAAGAAAGGTAAAATTATTATCACTTCTTGCGAATGAAAGTGCGATAAATGAAGGAACCTTTTGAAGTCGATAAAATGATTTGGAATTCTCTGGATGGTGTAATAGCGCTACGCATTTCTCGATTAAACAAGAAAGAAATTCTCCCTCTGGACTTTTTCATCCAATGATTACGGCTCTGATCTTTTCGCTATTGCATCTGTCCCCTTTTTTTATAGGGTCTGCCTTAACTTCTACTCCCGAGCGGCATTCCATGATTCCATTCATTCTCGCCCACAGTTGTGCCCATATGAAAATTTGAGAATGATCCAATTCTGGGCTAGTGCGCCCAATAATCAAATTTTTACAATGTTTTCAATGTAATTGAAACGCTTGCAGTGATACGTCTGTGTAACCGATACCAGTAGCTCAATCGGGCCCACGTTGGGTCAATAATTATTCCATCACAGGCTTGGATTGAACTACATGTATGTTATAACATGAACGTTTGTTGTAACTTACAGTTTGACTCTCGACCGCATATAAGCTCAGCAATGTGTGGGTAATTTCTACTTGGACTACGTTTTTGTCAAACCGCGCCTGTTCATGGACAGATTTAATCCTGCGAACCGGATAACGTTCGACAAAATCAAGTATCAAAAGCATCGAGGATACACAAAGTCAGAGTAATCCACTGTCGTATAAGAATTTTGGAGGCTTTGCGAGCACGTCAAGAATCATGTACGAAAAGAAAAATTAGTTGGAAAATTATTCGGAAAGTCAAGTAAATAGACTTTAGATGAAGCGGAAAAGTATAGTAAGTTACGAAGCACAGTGGGCCACTCGCTTTATCATGAAAACTAGCATGGAGATGATTTTAATACAAATGTCACACCGAAAACATTCGTTAACTCTGTGTCAAACCGAAAAATTATTCCAATGGTGGGCCAGTCGATTTATCATGAAAACTAGCATGGAAAAGATTTTAATACAAATGTCATACCGAAAACATTCGTTAACTCTGTGTCAAACCGAAAAATTATTCCAATGGTATCCCGCAAATGTGATCAATGCGTAATAATTTGATTCGAGGATTCAATAGAATGGTTTTAATTATTAGGAGCATTAATCATATTATCGAATTTTAATCATGAATTTCCGATTACGAGTGTAGCATTGTGGTATTATCGAACGATTGTGATATGCGTCAAGCACCAATTATGTTCCGGATTACGATAATCATTTGAACATTATAAAAAGAGCTTGTGGGATACAATAGACCAACAATTTCTGGAGTACAGTGAAACATATAAAAATCAGTATATATTCTTGCATTTCAACTGTAAAGAAGGTGGATGTTATTCAAGAAGGTAGATCCCTATTAGTTTCTTAAGGGGGAAAAAGGGTCTGAGATACAAAAAAAAGCATATATTTGTGATTTTTTTTTTCAGAGTACCTTATTTATTAATATTTTTTAATTTTTTTACATTATTAAGCATTATTCTAAGAATATTCTGTTAAATTTTCATTAAAAAATATTGAAAAATAAGCCAGTGGTAGTGGTGAGAACCGAGTCACCTCAAAAAAAAATGTCCATGCGGTTGTCAGGATAACTCATGATTGCTTCATCTGAAATTAAAAAACCAAAAAGATTTCATTAGTACATAAGTTTATCTTGGATTTTTTTTTGAGATGACTCGGTTCTCCCCACTACCACTGGTTTATTTTTCAATATTTTTAAATGAAAATTTAGCAGAATATTCTTAGAATAATGCTTAATAATGTAAAAAAATTATTTTAATATTAATAAATAAGGTATTCTGAAAAAAAATTTACAAAAGTATGCTTTTTTTTTGTATCTCAGACCCTTTTCTCCCCTTCAGGGAGCTGAGTCAATCGAAGAAATTAAGATCTTCTTTGCATGACAATTGTGTTCCAACGACTTTAGAGATTTTATTAAAACTATCTGAATCGAGGTTTGAATCCAGAATTTTTTTGATATGGCAGAATTCGTTCGATTAACTGGTTTCGTCATAAATCAATATTGAGATTTCTTTAACTTTACGCGTGGTTCAGAACAAACCGCACGGATTTCACTCTATGACATCTGATTTTTTTCGCATCAACATTCTGTACCGATTAAGCCGGTGGTAATTTTGTTCAGATGTTCTCAGGTCAGCGTTATCGACTAATTTAAAAACAGTTGTAATCATTTTCATTTTTGGAGTGATGTAACTCTCGACATTAGGACTGTTTTCAATATTCGCTTAGTCTTAACCGATACGGATTATCGTTGCAAAGGAAATGAGTCATCACAGACCGCGAACTATCCAGCGATTTTATCTGAATAACGCACAGCGTTGAAAAATCACTAAATTGGTATAAGAGAGATCTGAATTGGTAACAAGGAATTTGATTGACAGATACATACAAGCGAATGTGTAAAAAACTATTTGGCTCTTACGTAAAACTTTTCAATACATTTATGTTTGAGATGAGTAGATGAAACGTAATAAATAATTATTAGTCAGTGCAGAATTAAGTGACAAATGAAATGAAAAAAATGTCAGTGAATATCATTTACTTGTTTTTAGTGAAAGATTTCAAAACTTCTGAGGTTATAATGCAAGTTGACACCAGCTATCGAACACCGGACATTGACACGATCGTCTGTGATAATTTTTTAATAGTGTAGTATGCTCGCGTAAAGTTTTAACGTTTTAATTTCTTTCTAATAATAAAAATCAATTGTCTGTACAACTGCAGCCATCTTCAAGAAAAACGAAGTTTGTCTTCGTCTTCTCGTTCCTTTCTCAGCCTGTTCGTGCTATCTGCTATCTTCCCCCTGTTCTTCTTCGTTATCTGTTGGGCCGTTGGTGCTCGCAAGGTTTTTAATTACACGGCTAACTAATGAGTTGAATTCCTTATTCTCGGAGAGCGGGGAAGATGCCGCCAAGGATTCCGAAGCAATTAACTCGGAATTCCGTCTAAGTGCGCGAGGTAGAGGGAACGTCACAGCTCGAGAAGCGCGCACGCGATACTTCTAGTGCGAGATGATACGCCAGCGCGCGCGTCCTGGTGTCGCGCAGTCGCGTCGTCTTGGAAAGTCCCTTCGCTACGCTTCCAAGGGCCTCGGGGGACACGGGGTCGACCCTTTAATTACCAAAATGGAGAGTTCAAAAGGATACGCGGAGAGAAGAACGAGTGTACATGGCATACCCGGTTTAATATAGTGACGCGCTCTACCCCGAGAGCTTCGCACTTTTTGGGGGCGCTGTGTATGACGCTTTACACGAACGCCCTTCGGGGTTACCTTAGGCTCATTTTTTTCTTTTTCTTTTCGTGTTCCGAATGGGTATTATACTATCAAGATTTTCATCGTTGGTCCTTGTATCATATCTTCTTCTATGAGCACTGACAACAATTTCCGGATGAGTCGGCAATATCTCCGCAACCTATCCCACCGAGACTGTAAAATAGAACGATTAAACTAAATTACTTGTTAATACCACTGTTACTTGGGTCTAGGTGAGAGGTTCTCATCATCCCTCCAAGCGATTGCTTTACATAAAAGCGTCGACGTTCTTAAGTATCTTTAATTATGCGCAATTAGTAAAATAGATTCTGTAGAAACAAATTAAAGAAGAATTTTTTAATATCATTTTCCTAGATAATATTAATTAAGAAAAGGAGTTAATCATATTACCGAATGATTAATGAATTTTATCATTGATGCGACAGAAAAACTGAGTTATAAATATTATCTGGTAGCACAGATGTACATTCAATACGCAGTAAATTATATATCTTTACAAGTTTATTATTACTTTATTTATTATAATACTATGTTGTGCTGAATAGTTTCCCAAAAACCCATATGTAAATAGACTCCAAATTATATACACAGTTAATTAACACATGTTTCAGTGTGCATATTATTCGATCGTTAAAATCAATTAACATGGCTTCCTCGTAAACGTATGTTCAATGTGAACTATTGCTAGTCGGGATCGGATGAAATTGTTGTGACAGAGATCGTTTCTCTCACGAATCGCTTAGATAACGAATTAGTTGACGGGTACACCGTTGAATTTATTACCGGATATTATATCCGCTAAGCATTCATTTCCGTGGCTGAGCTCGCTCGTATACGAGGAGTGCTGCTATAACACGCGCACACGACACTCGTAAAGTTAGGCAGTTACCGTTGAGATGAGAGCGACAGAGAAAACGAGGTAACCCGTCTACGAGAGTTTATGGCGATTCGTTATCGGGAGGTAGTAGCTGGAGTAGTGAAAGAGGACTTGGCTCGACATAGCAACCGAGCAAATGCAAAAATGAGAAATCTGGTTAGATCGATCTTCGAAACATTAGATTATTTCCACATGTTTCTCGAGCGATCAATGTGATAGTAAAACTATGTCGTGTATAACTCTGAAAAAGCGTCAATTTAAAGTGGCTGACAAAGGGCTGCCATCTGTAAAAGTGAGAATAATGGTTGAACCTCGGTATTGGCAGATCGATGTAACGTCATACGACGATATTAGGACATCTTCATTTTTTTTTTAATCATTGGCGTTGAGACGTTTTCGCGTCTCTTGATACGGTTGATAGAATTTTGTATGAGGCGAACCATAGGTCAAAGTCAAAATACTGATCAAACGCGTTCTAATTGTTAATATTGTTTTTCAATCTTCAATTATACCTAATAAATGACGAATAGATGTCGTTAAGTAATGATGAAATTGATAAAATGTTATTAAAGTTAGAAAAAATTGATTTTAACAAAGCTTGCTTCTGTAATTGCAATTTATATTTCAGTAGCTGTACTCAAAATTACGTAGAAAAAGTTCGATAATCGTGCGAATATATAAATGTTATAAATAAATTGCTTTAAAAGACAAAATAAAAACAATACCCGTATAATGATATTTTTTTATTACATTTCAGTATTTAATTAGAAAATTAAAAAAAAATGTACTTCTAGGAAAAAAAAAGACCCATAGACTTCCCTTTTTCATAATTTATCATTGATGATAATCACCATCGACGTCTCGATTTCATACAGAGTTCGTGGCGGCGAACGAGTAGGGGGTTTCGAGTAACAGGTCCCTTTACTGTATGTTTTCCAATGGTCCACCCATCGCGACACGACGGCTTTTCCGTTTCAGCTATGTCGCAGTCCGTTGGTCCGTCTGAGTAATTGCGATTTAACCGGACGCAGGTACAGGGTAGAGAAGACAACCGCAGACCGACGACCGCATTAAGTGCAGGAAAGAGTGAAATCGCAATTAATTACGTCCGGGTTTGGGTTCGGGTTCGGAGAGAGCGACTAGTACTCTGTGTCTGGGTGTGTCGCCCCATGTCGGCGTTTAGCCATCGTGTTCTCGTCGCTCAGCCCCACTGTCGCACGTGCTCTGTCCTAACCCACACTCGAGCTTGCCAGTCAGAGGTTCTAGGGTTCGAATAGAACGCTGGGTCATGCAGCGTGCACCGCCCCCCTACTCCCTCCAATGAGGAGAGAATAGCGCGGAAAGTCCAATAGCGCAAATACGTTTATAAGCTCGTTGGAGCGGCAAACACGGTCGCGCGCGCGTGCTCGGCTCCCTTTCAAAGCGGCGTTAGCATCCAGTGAAGTATATAGAGGATATACCTCTGGTAGACGCGATGAAGAACCTTCGACCCCTGGTCGTCGTCCCCGTGTGCTCTCTGCTTACCCCGCTATATACAAGCCATGCTTACCTCGGGGCTTTTTGGGGTTCAAAGAAACTTTTACCCCCTCCTCATGGCGCGACAGTCGAGTTTTACCGCAAATAAAATGAATTCGATGCCTGAGCTTGGTATAGTCTTGCATCCGGTTACCATGAGTGTATCGTCCAGCTCGGTCAATATCAGAGGGGTAGCAAAGAGAAGTCGAACTTTGACACGAATTATTTATTCGCGTTTGTGACTAGCTGAAAGGCTGACCGTGTACCGTATACCTTTGTATCTCCGCCGGAAGCGTCGTTGAGCTTTATATCCTCGTAAAATAGTCGCGAGTCCACGCTTACTCCCGATATCCTAACTCCGTTTTTTTGTACTGCGCTATTACTACCCCTCCCTCACCACCGGACTCATTTCAAATCCTCCCATATCACGATTATCGGAGAAAGGGATGGAACGGAGCGGGTATGGGAATATTTTTACAGATCGTGGTTTTTACGATCAACAATTTTCGTCAAAGATAAAACACGCGTGAAATCGCTCGAGCTGGTTCCCTCTGGTCTTCGGTGGTATCCCATCTATGTACAGTGAAAAGAAGGGAAGTGAGCGAGAGCGCGAAACATCGACGCGGGGATTGCTGCTGCCCGGTCGTAACACGAGCAGCCAAACCGACAAGAGGATGATTTCTTTGTGCAAGAACATTCATAGTCGGTTTGATGTTAGCTCTGTCGTACACGATTGCCGAACGGGCCAACGCTACGGTAGCAATTAAAGGGTTAAAAGGGTAGAATCTATCTGTGAGGATAATGGGGACTCGGATATAACTCGTAGGCCCATTGGACATGTACGCCACCCGAGCGTCCTCCTCACCCGTTCTTCCATTCCTGGATTCATGTCGGACGCCCGCGCTCAAAGCATTGAGAGAGAAAACCCGGCCGACTCCAATTCCGTCGCAATCCGCTTATACCCCACCGATCCACCCGCACCCTTCACCTCTTCAATGCTCTTCTCCTTTCTGTATGCCCTACCGGTGTGTGCATGTGTGTATGAGGACGCGCGCGCGCGCGCGTGTGTGTGTGAATCGCTGCGGAATCGCTGTGTACGGCTCCACGCGGATTCGGAACTGAAGGAGGATGAAGAGCGCACCCTGTATGCCCTGGTGAGGTACCAGCAGGCCTCGCGAGCTGTACTATCCTCTTTCTTTCGACTCTTTTCTGCTTCGGGAATCGCTTGCTTTCCTTCTTTTGCCCTGCTTCTATCTATATCGCTGCGACCAGTTACCAGGGTGGTAAATAAGTAGGCTGTGCGTCAGTGATCGATGATTGCACACGCTCGATTGCGTTTTGCTTCAGGGTTATGAACAGGACTGTTAATACCAAATTAATGTTAATGTTGTTAATACTGTTAATGCCAAATGCCAAAAGCAGAAGCTCCAGCTAGTTCATATGTATTTAGAAATATAATAATATTTTTATCATGTGGGACTAGGGGGCTTTTGCCCCCTTGCGCAATTTGCGCACCAGCCCTCCTAGGAGAACCTGGGCTTCACCCCTTTGCGCTTCCCCTGAACCCTCCTGACCTACCTTGATCCACTTTCCGAACCCCCGTTTCGATTCTCCTACATGGCGGTGGCGGGGGTGCTGCAAGATATTTTTATAACATAGAGAGATAATGGCAGTGTAAACTTAGACAAAAGTTTATCTTTAATAAGGCCAAGAAACACGTGCCGCAATTCATGTTGGCAACATTATTCCAACGTTGCAATTGACTATCATGGTTGCATACTTTCATCCATCGTCTTTTGAACTGAGTAATCTTCAGAAAACTTTGTGATAACAGAAAATTCGAGTCACAGTGATAATTGCTATTTTATTGCTAATTGCATATAATTATCAATTAAAAAAAAAATAATAGAGATCTTTATATTAGAAATGTAAATATCTAATGACTTGATTGTTTGCAAAAAAATTACTACAATAAATATAATTGTTGACGGTCCTTCCGCCGTGATATGTTTTCCCATTTTAGCCTCATCGGACCAATAATAATGATTATATCTGAGCCCTCCAGCTGTTCAAACTTGATCAATCAAATATCAGCGCGTTAAAGATTTTCTGTAATCATAAACTTCTAACCTAAATGCAATTTTAGCAAATAATGTATAAATAGATTTTAAACTTACAGATATTTGAAATTACATCAAATATAAAATACAAATTATCGGACAATTTTCATTAAAAAGCTGACATTGCATTACTCTCCTGTTATGGGTTCACTATGATTTAAGATAAGGTGTTGTTACGCGAACAAAGATTCGAGAAGCTTTGTACAGTTATATTTTTTATTCGTTACATTAACTTTGTGAACAAGTTATGAGTATGAATATATCCAACAAAGCAGGATTGATAAGATGACAAGAAAATAAAATAAGAAGTAAAGGAATGGGAACGAGAGTCTTTTAAGATGGGAACCGTAGAGCTGAAACGTTATCAGATCACGTAGCGTTCTCAATCTTTCGTGGATGATGACGTTCTGTTTATATGTATGTTGGTAGATGCTATTTTTATAATATAAATGCTACACGCGCAACGTAACGCAAAGATAACGTACAATCGAAGCCCCTAGTAGTTATCCCGTATATACCTATACGTTCTAGATTCCTTTGACGTGGCGGTCCTTGAGCCCTTAGATTCTTGATCGGTTTCTTGCGCGTTCCCATATTCGTACGACCCACGCTCTCACTCTTTCTCTCTCCTACTCTCTTGTTTTTTATTCACGCCAGCGAGAGAATCATGCAAATCTAGGAAAAGCTCCGCGCAGTCACATTTTAGGGTTATCCAGTTTTCTGCTTGCACGAATCCGAGTATATGCTATCCATTCCCTTTTAGACATGACTCTCAACTTCGATCTGCAGACTCCGGACGTGATACTTCGATGCAGTGTAATACTAGAGGCTACAGAGACAGATAGATAGATGGATTTTGGAAAAGAGAAAGAGCAAACGTAGTAGCAACAGGAAAGAAGAGAAGCGGCGATATATAGTAAGGGACATTGATATCGCAAGACGTAGACAGAGTGCGCGCTTTTCCTATCCTTTCAATCGGAAAATCTGGTTACCCAGAGACTACGCGAGGAGACGCGCGTGTTCTCGCTGTGCGGTTTTTATATTTCTCTGAGATCCATGGATTTCCCGATCTTCTCCAATATCGTGTATCCTCGAAGCATCTATATTTATAATGTAGGTAGGTTGAATAATCCTTGTGAAATATTCAGAGACAAGATGATAAACCGCTCTTAGAAATTTTAGAAAGGTTGCGCGGATCAACTATGTTCATAGAAAATATTTTCAACCATATAAAAAAAAAATTGTTAAAACTTTTACAGTAAAAGAAATAATAATTTCGTTAAAGTTAGTCAAAGCCTTTTAATTAGTCGGGGCTAACTCTTTTAAGTATGTTAACATCAGCTGAGAATTATTTGATAAAAAATTAATTACTTATCTGTAAAATTAGTTTTTAAAGCGTTAACGTTTTAACTTATATTTCTTTTTAACGGTGCAGTAGATATAACACTTTGCTATCAGACGTAATATCCAACCGGAGTATTAACACTTTGTACGTTAATTATAAAACAGTATTTTTTATACATTGTACACTGGCGATATAAGGAAAAATTCAGATAATAGTTTGTTTGAAACCGTAAATGTTAAATTGATTTGACAAACTTTTAAAGAGGAAGGAAACGTTTGAATTACTCATCCCTCGAGTAATTGAATGCTGGTGAGTCGACTAGGGTACGACAAACGATATAGGTAAACGATAGACTCCGAGTATACCAACTCCGCTCGACGAGAAAAGTTTCTTGGCGAGTATCGTTAGCATAAGCGCGGCAACGGAAATCGTCACATGTAATTAATGCCATGTCTCGTCGGGGAGGGCTCGCCACAGCCTGGTTCCCCGAGTGATGCGTCGAGCCATTTGCGTTTAGCAAACTCAAACGTTACATAATTTACCGGCGATTATGCGGCGTCACATCACAGGGGTGGCGAAGAGGAGGATTTTAGGATGACAGGGAAAGGACGGTGGCCTTACGGCGCAACTACCGATGTTGCATTTGCTGTTACGATAGTGAGGGAAGGTTTGTCTTCGCATAGAACCCTAACCATCACAATGTCTCATAGTATAAAATTACCGACAGTATAATGTGTGTCTTGAAAGTTAATTACCAGAGCGTAATGCTTCTAGATTAAATTCGCAATGATTAACGACACTTGGAACGGTGGTATAATAATGAAAAAGTGTTATGTTTGCTCCACATCCAGACGGTAAGTTTAGAATAATTTAATGAAGTCTAAATAATCGGCTGAACAACTATATTTTTATAGAATCAAGTAACCGCAACCATCTACAATTCAGTACACAAATTACCCAAAATACATTAAAAAATATATATACCGTATGTAAAATATTCTATATGATATATGTATTCTATGTATAATGATGAATATACCGTTGTTGTTGCTGTTTATATACAGGGTGTTCTATTTTTTAAAACATGCACAGATATATAGAAAACTAAGAATTTAATTGAGAAATGTTTCGGACAAAAGTTACTGTATATGAACGGGGACATAGGATGATAATGTAATCTTTATGGTCCGGGACTCTGCTGGGCTCATTGAGGCCCAACTTTTGTTTATTTAATTGAAACCCCTTATTTTTTATTGCATTTTTTTATTGGTCGTTATGTAATGAGTAAGTTTTACTCTGAATCATTTTTCGTTTTTCGATTTAATCTAAATTTGTTAGTCAAGTCTACTTCTTAATCGAGGTGTTCGGTTTTTAATTTCTTTGCAAAGATTAACATATCGCCACTCTTTCCACGGTAAAACTTCGAATGACCTTTTGGGCCTGTTCGAATACGAAATACAAAAAATGACTCGAAATTATTAAAACTTAATAATTTTTTAACGAGAAATTAAAAAATGCAATAAAAAATAGGGAGTTTTATTTTTAAAAAACAAAAATTGGGCCTCAATGGGCCCAGCAGAGACCCCGAATCCTAAAAATAACATGCTCATCCGATGTTACCCTTCATATACAACAAATTTTGTCCGAAATATTTTTCAATTGAATTCTTAGTTTTTGATATATTTAAGCATATTTAAAAAAATTGGACACCCTGTATAATACAGCACACGACGCGCATCCTTTACTTGGCTAATATGTTAAATATGTTAAGTATGATACCATTTTTTTTTTTTTTTGTGAAAGATACTTGTTTGCCTCGTCATACAAATGTTTTACGTCGATAGGTGCAGGTGCGGCATATGTTTAAAGATAAACTGTGCCATTAGTACCAGTCCTCCGATCCAGCGATCTGCAATATCAGTTTTTAATAGCAACTTAAGATTTCAGGGTTCAAATCAATTTGCTTATGAACGTGAACGGTATTTCTACGAAAAATACGAAAAATAGAGGGCAATTGTATGTGATTTATAAGAATCATACGCACCTCTGTCCGATTGTTTCCAGAGCAGCTGGTAGAAAGGAATAAAAGAGCTTGAAAGCAAAACCAAACCTGAAAAGATGAGGGTATGGCAAGGGGGGGGGGGGATCCGCGACGTCGTATCTACACGGGAGGCACAAGACGCCTTGAGGGCTCCAAGTGACGTGTACAACAACTGCCTCGGTATATGATCGATATATCTGTTGGTGTATTATCGTCTCTGACAAGCTCACCCCCCTCTCCCAATGTGCGCGCCTTGCTCGACTTGTTCGCCACCATCCCACCATTTTCCTCGAACCACTCTTTCCTTTCCTCTCTCAGATACACGATGCTCTCTCTCTCTCTCTCTCTCTCTCGATCTCTTCGCGCACGTTGTCCGTCACCCACTCTGTACGCACCCTCCCGCTTTCTCTTTCGCCCTCGCTCTCTCCATCTCGCGCGCTAGCCGGCTTTGAGCGCCACCCCACGTTTCCATAGCGATAGGTAAATGGAATCCGTAGCGAAGCGGTTGCCATGGCGATTTGCTCCAACACAACTTTGGTCCTCACTCGATCCCTCTCTATCCTCTCACTGATTCTCTGTTGGTATTGCTGCTGCTCTTTACCTCACCTTCAGTCCCTTTTCCTTGCCCCACCTTACCCATACATGGCTCACCTCGGTCTGCTTTCCCTCGTCCTCGTTCTCGTCCAACACTACAACCCTCTTCCATCTCCGCACCAGTCCAACCTACCTATATTCTTGTACGACTTCTGTACCTTACTTTCATCCTCTTTATTCTCTCTCTCTCTCTCTCTCTCTCTCTCTCTCTCTCTCTCTCTCACCCACACCTGTTCCTTACATGATCAAAATGCACCAGAACGTCGAGACGCGAGCTATGCTCCTCCACTCTTATATTTACCACGGAACGGTTGTTTTCACTTCTTTCTCACAGCCTACGACGATGCCTCACCGTACAACCATTTGACGTCTATTATCTTTCACTGTGTCATCCTTTTTCATTACAAAACATTCCATGAATCCTACTTCGTGCAAAAAAACGACGAGTTTCAAACGGCACTTGCATCCACCTTCGCCGCGGCAATGAATATATGGATCAAGTATGACGGCACCGAGCACAGATTTACGCTTTTGCTAGCAGACGTAAGCCGTGTATACGCGCTGGATGAAAGTTTGTTGAAACCTCGTGTATCAGAGCTCCTTTGGAAATTTATCTTCGTTGTCTACGCGCAACTACAGCGACGATGACGATAACGACGAAGATGCTTTTCTATGCACATGCAAAGCACAGTCGACTGGAAGGAACTGAAAATGGGGCATGTAGTAAGTTGCGTGAGAACACCCTGTATTTCACAACTCTTGTTGTTTATTTCGCGAAACGGACTGAAGAGGGATGAGGAGAAAGTGGAGAGAAATATAGAAAGTCCCGTGCGAGCATTGCCTATGGAAATCCAAAATGAGGATACACCGGTATCATACTATATACCTTTCGAGGGGAACGAGCAGAGTACAAAGTCGTAAAGTCGTTGCACGTGTGAGCTTTTCGCTAAATTCTGTCGACAAGTTTGAAAATCCGAGTAATCTAGGGATCGGGCGAGACGATATGAAGTGGGTAGGGGAAGGGGGAGGGGGTGTCTGCGTAACGTTACACTCAAACTTCTCTACGGAACTACGCCGCGACTCCTGCAGGAATCACAGAACGCTGTGCCAATTAGAAGTTCGACTCAATTAATTACTCGTTTCTCGGGATGCACGGATTAGCAGCCAGTGACGACGCCAATTATTGTCGATCCTTGGAAGATTTCACGCAATAACGAAGATGCGGATGAAGCTACAGGTTGAACTGGTATAGTCTAGTCAAATGAGCAACGTGAAATTAAAACAATTGTTTTTACAAACTTATTAAAAGTAATAGCGACACTAAAAGCTGTTTTTCGCGTAACAATTATTGATTATAAACTAAATACATAAAAAAAAATATAATTTATTATGTTCCGTCTCTACTAATTACGATTGGCAATCTTTATTTCCAATTTGTTTAGTTCAAAAAAGTTTTTTTCATTACACTGCTCGAGAGATTTTTTAGACGTACCTTATGTAAATTTTAATTAAACTTTGGTTCTTATTACGTAAGAAAAGGTTTATTCTTAAGTCCTTCTCCTCACCTATCACAAAACAACATCGAGCTCCGTATTAGATTATTGTTCGATTGAATATTTGCAAACGCTTGAAACGAATAGAAAAATAATTATTTTAATGGACTCAAAAACTTCAAAGTGAAGACAAAAGAAAGTACTTTTTGATTTTGTAGTTTACATTCAGTACATTTCTAAAACAAAATAACATTAAATGCTACTAAATAAAAGTAATTTTACATTTCATAAGATTTCAAAAATGGTCGTATCGACAAAAAACTAATAATTTTCAACTGTCCGCGTAACATAAATATTAATAAAAAGTTTGTTTATCCACAAAAAATACGATTCGTTCTAAAATCAAATAATATTGATGGATTATAATAATATGTTATATTTATAATATATAATAATTATTACGATAAATATACATTCGTTGTACGAAATGTAGCTTTATGAATACCACTTACTTTTAAAAAAACGTCTGGATAAGCTTGTTTGATGAGACTGTACCAACCCAATCTTCTCAAACGGCACACGAATGAAACCACCGTGCTTCATAATCCAGCAACATGTCTGAACGACGCTCAACTGGCACACGAATTAGGTCTTTGCATGATTTACAAACGTCGGTGCGATCATCTCAGGGGCCTCCTAACTACGGTCTCTTCCTCCCGCAACCTGAAACACCGACCTCCCTTAACTTTACTCATTATCCATAATTTGATTTGGAACTCGATTAACCATTAAAATCTCTCCCTGCCGACTAAACGCAGACGCAGGAGCGCGATGGAAGAGATATTCTGGCATACGCTACCCATGGTTTAATCGTCGCTTATTTGAGTCGTTGAAACTTTCTTCGATGGTCACGAGGAGGAGAACGCGGATAGTGTCGTCCAGACGATGCTTGTCCGCGGGAAAGATCAAGTAGCTATATATATACTCTTTGCTTGATAGTGTCCTATTAAAAACTCATATTAAGCAAAAGCGCATAAGCTTTCATCCTTATCTTCAACAGTGTAGTCACAGAGCTCACAGAGAAGCAGAGTCAATTTACTTGAAAGTAGCGTTATATCGTTTTTACGTCTATATAAACTAACTCCTGAACGAAGAAACCTGCGCATTTCCAGAAATTTAAGTAGAAATCTCTGCGAAATACACTGAGAGGAAACCCATGAAAATTACTCCTCGGGTCCTTCTTCGACTTCGTTAAATTCTGGTTATATACTGGCATATATGCACTTTGGGAAAGAGGGGGAGAGTTACAATTTCGTAGTCCCGTCGTCGAAACTCTTGGAGGATAATGGATTTTGAGGCCCCGAGGCTTTCGCTCGTGTGATGTCATGTTACACAGTTAATTAATTAATCGACGAGAACTGCTTGTGACCTTACCACACGCACATACAAATACCGTAGCCTCCATCCGGTCTATCTCACAGATTCTGTAACGAGACGGGCTCTATATATGTGTACCCCATGATGACTTTGAGCGAATCACGCGCATTTCAATACGTTGCTGTGTGAATTATAGCGCAAGAGGTTTGATTATTCGATGCTCGATGGATGATAACGAGTCCTGATCGAACCCTCAACGAGAAATTTTCAAGTTGTTCCGACATATCGATCCCTAACCAGAAGCATCCACGGTAATGGTACTGGCATCTGCTATACAACTGGTGTTTCAACGCCTTTGAGAGCTCGAAGACGATTGAAATCCCCGCATCGCTTCGAGGGCAGCTCACTCTCGCGCATTATACTTCCTGTGTGTGGGTCTCTATAGCGGCAATATAGTAGCTCCGAAGCTTTTCGTGATGCATTCCCCGTAAGCCGCTTACCCTCATTATCGACGTCTAATTATAATTAACAATCCTCCACTCCCGACACGACACTAGAGGGGAAAAGCACGAACTCTCGTGTGGGTTGCAATTGGGAACATCGATAAATCCAACTGGAATTCTCCATGGCGACATTGTTACCCGATGGTGTGTACCTATATATGTTGCCTTCCCACCATGGCCTTTTCGGTCCTCTTTATTCTTCTCGTTTCACCTTCCCAGCGTACATTCGTGAAACGGGATTCTCCCCCGACGAACTTGTAAGCGCTCGTCATTGTCAATCTATATAGATTTGCCTGAACGAGGTTTCGGATAAAGTTACGTGATCAATTCCGAATTGTGCTCGTCGAATCGTCGATGACCATAGCACATCGTAGCGCTTGTAATTTTATATCGACCTCCAAATGCCGCGCTGCTATTCTCTCTTCGCTCGGCTTTCAATTACTTTATTGAAGTGTACAACGGTTTATGGGCACAACAAGCACATATTTGCATGTACACGCGCTATAATATACATGAGCCAAAGCGCATTTACTGTTGGAATATGCCTTTGATGAAGTATTGAGAGAGGAATCGGTGAACACCAGAGAAAGGCAATGGAGCTAAATTTTCAATAAATTACCCTTTCATAATAAAGTTAAAAAGAACGGTCCTGAAGCAAGAAACTTTTCCGACCATAGTGCTTGACTATGTTAATATAGAAAAATGTATATTGCGTTGAAAAAAGATTTTCTGCTATTTTAGAATTCACCAAGTACTTCGTTCTGACAAGTTTATTTAATAAATAAAGTACATGTATTTGATAATACGTGATATTAATTTATTTCATTCATTTCATGACTCTATGTGAGAATAAGTCACGTGTGTGAACGTACTTGTATTTAATTTTTTACACTGGAGGTAGTTTTTTGGGGAACTTGTATAATTTTTGCAAGGGATTATACATTTCGCACTCCGAATATCGGTTGTCAGGTATTTCTAAATATTTAAAATTGTTTCTGTAATGGAAAATGTTATATTTGCAAGCGATTTAGTTCGATAAAACAAAAACGATTGGTGCTATGATTGGTAAATATTGATCTCTTATAGAAAAAATTTTTTTACTAAATAATTTAAACAACAACATTTTCCGAAATAATTTAGTACGATAAATAAACGTTATCAAGTGGCTATGAGGTAAATGTATTTGTTTCGAAACGCTACCCTGTCTCTTGGTATAATAATCGAGCAAGTTTTTTTATTTTCCAAATCCATGCTCTTGTATGAATATAAATGCGGCTTGTGGAAAGTTGTCAAAGGAAAATAAGGTACTTTCACTTCCATTAGAAGTTTCGCAGGGAGAACTCGCGTTGCTTTTGTGCGATGTCTGACGCCACAGATACTAGCTGTGTACTTCTACCTCGTCTAGCACAGAGGGCGACATAATTACTCCATTAAAACCCGAACGTCGCGCTTCGTTAAGAAGATTCGTAAGACGCAAAACTGATGCTGTCACTGGAGAATTTTGATTGTTTCTACTCGCACGAAAACGCCTTAATAAGGGGTTGCTATAGAGACAGATGATCAAAGGCAGGCGAGTGAGCTTGCTGGTATACATTTTCTACATTTTTTTTTATTACTTGTAATTATATCCACAATTGTATACATATATTGCGTAATTACTATCGCATGGCCGATTCCCAAACAATTATCGTTATACACAACTATGATTTCACACAAATAATATTTTGAATAATTTATATTATAATAATATAACCCAATAATAATTTGGAGTTTAATGATTAGACGTAATGATGAATTTCTTTAATTTTATATGGAATACAATTCTGTGTTGAAGCGAGCGAGTTCGAACAATAGAGATGCGATTAATCAATCGCGTTTAATTTATGTTTCAGGTGAGTAATCGTCGGTCATTTACCTGAAAGATAAGTACATAAGACGTACGAAGCCTCGTTGATCAACCCTGACGCTTCAATGTAAGTATTATAAATATGTGAATAGGAGTAAGTGACAGGTTGTAAAATATTAGAGTACCTGTAACGATAATTAAATTTGAGTAGTATGTCAAAATATGTTAACAGTCATAACTCATAATTTAGCTCAATCAACCTTAACTCCGAAAAGTAGAGAATAACGAGGGTCAAAGAATTATTTATGGCATGCTTCTTCAGGAACATTGATTGAAATCCACATATAGTACATAGCAAACTCTATCAGCCGTCCCGTAACTCTTTGCCATAGTGTACCGAGACAGGTTCGTAATACACGAGCTTTTAACGTGACCATCAGGGTTTGGAGGTGCAAGAGCTTCGAAAAAGCACTTTGCCACTGGCCGAGTAACAAACGCAATTCCGACAGTGCGGCCCAGGGTGCCCAGGACAATGGTGCCCAGCACAGGCTGACAACTCGTGACACTCGTTCGTCCTCCCGTTTCTCGCTAACTACTTTCAGTTTCTGCCCAGGCACCGAGTAGTTAAAGGCCAAAATCAATTTTTCGGTTCTCGGGCGCTAACGACTCTGACGTATACCCTCTCTATAGATGGTGAAGAAGGATAGATTGCTCTAGATATATTTTGTCGTAATGGTCGACTTCAAGAGCAGGAACAAAAATGACAATGTCGACAGTTTGCGATGAAGCGGAGTGGATTAGGACAATTAATCTGCTCAGGATTCCTGCAATAGGTTTAGGTCTCTCGGACGCCCGTTCGTGTGCCAAAATTAAGAAAGCTTGTGGATTCGAGATATCGATATCCGTCTAATCATGAAAAAGCTCGACTCAGAAACTACTTGGTATAAATAAATGAACGAACAAGGAATCATAACATCTGCGAGGGCTGCGATCCGAATTACTATTCGCATTATGTAAATATAAATATATTTATTTATTATAAGCGTTGTAGTCGAAATGCAGCTGTTACTGTGCAATATGCAACTGTGTTAATAAAATACTTTAGACGGTCTCCCCTATTTCCTTAACTTCATCGAAATATCAGCAAATTTGTTTTGTGTGGTCACAATTTTTGGAGAACTACTCACGAGTGAGGTCAGAAATGGGGGAGGGGGTTGTGATTGGTCAAGTCTCGTTATGAACGCGCGCTACCACGGCAGGAGCAGTTGTAAAAGTTTTTCGTGTCTGATACTCGAAGAGAGAGCAGATAAGACACGAAGTGCGGGAGTTTAGAAAGTGGCCACTGCGAACAGAAGTTGTAAGGCCGTCATCGGAAACTGTCATTGTATTAGAAGGACCACCGAACAAGTTTTTCCTCTGACCAAGCTTTGCCCAGAACCTGCCTACACAGCGGCCAGCACCACGTCCGCCGGGAAGACCCTTCCGCTGTTCCCATAGCGTGCACGTGCACACGACAACTTTTGGTTAAATTGATTTACCCATGTCGACGAGTATACCTGGATAGTGATGCTGCAGTACTCCAAGAAAAATTTATTTTTCCTGATGTGTCGAGCATTTCTCTAAGCGTACTGAAATTGCGTAAGACACGCAACAGGGTAGAAAAATATTACAAGGTAGAGAAATATGTATGCAACTTAGGAAGATGTAAGGAAATTTGGAATTTTACGGCATCTCTTTGCCCTGAAAGAAGAACTTGATTTAGATAACCAAGCGCTTGATTCGATATGCACCTATACCGAATAGTTACTAAGCCCGTACAATGAATTTATTATTACAATCAAGTACATGGCTATCTAATAAATTACTCATTTACGCTTACCAACCAAGCATCCAAACGTTTGCTGCTTTAATCGTGAAGACCCAACAGAATTATGTTAGGTCAATTCATCAATGAACTTTGCTCGCAATTCTATTGGAATTTAACACAAAAAAACTAACCGATAAAAACACATTTTTTCGTAAAAATCTTCAATATACATTGTCAGTTTTTATGTGCATCGTTATTTGAGTATAACATTTTTTTAATTACCCAGAAAAAAAAGTTATTTTCTCAAACAAATTTGAGAAATTTTTCTAAAAAAAATTATTGTGAACCCCTTGACCCATGGATCCTTCGAGAAAAATCGATAAAGTGTTTTCACGGAAACTAAGAAACAAATCCTTTTTGAGCCAATTTAAAAAATTGATCCCCCCCCCCTAACCCGAAGCCGGATCTCTTCGAAAATTTAATAGAATGCATTGTGTTCAGTTTTCACGCTTACCAGACACACTCAACTCATGCATACGCTACAGTCACAATCATCTGACGCCTCGCGTCATATGGTATAGCTCGCAGGTATGCTATATCGATTTATCGACCGCGCACTCATGCATATTGTCCATCTGCTCACATCCTCGATCGAAGCTCACTCAAGCGGCCAACGCTGTTAGCGTGGCCCCATCGGCAAGACCACTCATAAGTCTCGCCTTCCATCGCTGACAGCAAATCACAAGCAAGCCGTGACGCACGTCCGTCTTCTTGATACTCTGCCGCGTGGTCGACGGATGTGGCCATTGTTCTCACTCGAGTCGCTCGCTGTACACGTTCCCGCGTAAAACTCACAGAGATATTCACTCGTTCTAATCACTTTAGTGCGCATTCATTTCTATAGTGTAATACATTCTTGGTCAAATCACCCGTGTTTCAACTCAGTGTTAGTGAAAATCACAGCAGATCATCAGAACCACAGAACCAATCACATAAACGTCAACGGCGTGGTTCGCTCGTTGGCTGCACCGACGCCATTCTGCTCAGCACCGATCATCGGCGTCCGGACTCTCATAGACTGCCGTGTGGCACTATTCGAGCTCTACAATCAGACCTTATCACCAGGATCAACCACACGGAATCACCAAGGCAACTCAGAGGCTTGAGACCCAATCACCAACAGTACATCAACACGCAGGCCAGACCAATCACAGTAATATATTAAACACAATCAACAGGTATTTTTTCATGCAGCCAATGTTACATACGTTCAATAAACGTTGAATTTATTATTGTTAAATTACTGAGTTCATTTAATTAGTTATACTTGTCACCAGGATCCTTAACCTTAATATTCGCATCTGTCACTCGACATGCTACGTGCGAATGCATCAACCCGCTATCCACCAACAGCGTAGTAATACTCAAGTGATACAGGTTCACTGTGCAGAGCACTATATTCATTGTTATTTATTATGTTGTACTCAGTCCCAATAGGCACTTACTCTACGCACTTGTTAATTCATCTCATAGTGCCTTGCCGCATCAGTTAGTGTATATCTTAAAGGTTTTTAACACTTTTGTTGGAACATTATCAAATATTTAGAATATACTCATATTCAACCATCATACATTTTTTGGTCCTTCGAGCCGGATATAATGTACTCATACTCAATATCATACATTTTTTGGTCCTTCGAGCCGGATCCTGGTCAAGTATATAAATTTTATGCCTCGATACTCACATAAATCACCAATCAACACATGTAATACACTACAGATTGCGCAACTCAGCATGCATCGATACAAGACAATGCTCAATAATAATAAAATACTCACCCAAGTGCGCTAATCATTTATTGTAAACCATTCAACAGGCTCAACCAGTTCAAATCATGGCTGACGATCAGAAAGCGCAGTCAGACCAAAGCAAATCCTCGCAGGAAGGCGACTCACATGATGGTGATGTGGAAGCAATCGATGAAGCAACAGTCATTAGCGAGACACTCAATGTACCACCCACGGCACAGAGACCACGCACCAGATCGCCTTCACCAAGCACCAATCAAGCTAACCTCATGGAGTATAAGGTCGCATCACAGCATGCGAGGATAGCAATGATCAACCAGCTACATGATCACCTGCAAAACTCACCAGGCAGCGTTTCTGCAGAACTCACCGGCCAGTTAGAGATTTTAAATCGCACTTGGGACTGTTTTTGTAACGAGCATGATCAAATGGGAGAAACATGTAAACGTGCTTTTCTCACTCACCCGTATGTTACAGAGAAGGTGTACCAATCAGGCTTTGATAGTTACTTCAAGGCACTCACACTCATCCTGCGAAAGAAGGCAATCGCAGCAACTCAAGAGACCATATCAAGCAGAACTGATCAACAGAGTCAACCAAGTCAGCACCGATCAACATTGCCAAAAATAACGTTGCCGGAATTTGACGGTGATTTTACAAAATGGCCGGCATTCAGAGACTTGTTTGCCTCAATGGTGGTCGACAATGACCAAATCAGTGATGTAGAGAAACTACACTATTTAAAGATCAGCCTTAAAGGATCAGCCGCTCAACTGATCTCCAATGTGCCGATCAACAATGATTCGTTCAATTCATCATGGCAAATAATCAAGGACAGATTCAACAACAAGGAAAGACTCATCCTGTCTTATGTTGAGAAACTCCTTAGTAACACTCGACCAGTGGCAAAATCTGCAGCCGCACTCAACACATTAGTTAGCTCAACGAAGGAAATAATCAACGCACTCAACGTTCTCGGAATTGATACAGAATCGTGGAATTATGTATTAATTTTCGTAGTTGCTCAACGCCTTGATACATCCATGCGTGAAGCATGGGAATACAAACGGAGTGCGCACAAGCAGCCAACCTCGTTTGAAGATTTGATGGGATTCATCGAATCCAGAGCGAGGGCTTTAGAAGTCATCCCTATCAACCCTGATCAATCGGCTGACAGAGCCAGCAACATCTCGAAGCACTCAACAAAATCTGCACTTCTGCCAGCAAGACCGGCTCACCATGCGTCCACTCAACCGAGGACACACCAATATCCATGCGATCACTGTGGTGGTTCGCATTACATAGTGAGCTGTGCTAAATTCAGAGAGCTACAACCTGCAGATCGCCACAAAGTTGTGACTGAACACCGACTGTGTTTCAACTGCTTTGGTCATCACAACCTCCACTCGTGCCAATCAACCATCAACTGCAAGACGTGCGGTGCCAAACACCACACGATGATTCATTTGCCATCCACCGCAAGAACCACACCAAAGTCAAATCAACCAAGCACCTCAGCTACACCTGCCACAGCTCATCCAAGCACCAGTTCACGTCAATGAGAAATTGACGTGCCATTTTGCCAACTCATCAACTCACACGGTAGAACAGCAGTTCTACTAGCATCGTGTCAAGCATTACTCATCACATCTTTCGGCACTCACCAAGTCAGATTACTCATTGATCCAGGATCAGAACTCACCTTCGTCGCAGAACACCTCGTATCAGATCATGGGCTTACTCGTCAACACTCATCAATTCCAGTTATTGGCATTGGAAAGACGACATCAACGCAAACAAGAGGTACCACCACTCACCATCAAACTCACACTCATTCGAAGATAGCAGTACCAAGTTACTCGGCCTGTCATGGATACCTCGTGAAGACGTATTCAAGTTCCACGCAAAGCCTCCATGCTCAAGTTCCAAGCTCACCAAGAGAATCATCTTGTCTGAAACAGCACAACTCTACGATCCACTCGGGTTTCTCTCACCATTCATCATCAAGGCCAAATCATTATTACAAGAATTATGGCTGGAGAAACTCAGCTGGGACGATCAAGTTTCAGATCAGATACACACCAAGTGGACGTTGCTCAGACAAGAGCTCACTCAAGTCGATGAAATCTCAATTCCACGATGGATTCAACTCACAAGCTCAACACTTGTGGAGTTGCACGGATTCTCCGACGCATCTCAAATAGCAATGGCGGCTGCTATCTATATCAAAACAACAACTCCAGGAGAAGAAACCAAGGTTACACTCATCTGCGCGAAATCAAAAGTAACACCACTCAAGCGACTCTCCATCCCTCGACTCGAGCTCACAGCAGCACTGATCTTAGCAAAGCTCATGAAGTACTTGCAAACAACCTTGGAACTCGCCAACACTCAAACGTTCCTGTGGACTGATTCCTCAGTAACGCTCACCTGGATTAACTCACACCCATCACGGTGGAAGGACTTTGTCAGGAACAGAGTGTCAGCAATTCAAGAACTAACTCCAAACAGCGTATGGAGATTTGTTCCTGGCAAAGACAACCCAGCCGATTGTGCTTCAAGGGGCATCAGCATCTCCCAGCTCCAGAAGCACCTCCTGTGGTGGACAGGACCACAGTGGCTCACAGGCGATCAATGTTCATGGCCAACTCAACACTATCAACAAGACTCACAGACTCATCAGGAAGAGCGACCGGGGCTCGCATTCACAGTGGCAACAAATCAAGCCGTATATCATTGGGAGATGATATACAGACACTCTTCTCTCACTAGACTACTCAGAGTAACCGCAATATGCTTTCGAGTAAGTCAACTCATCAAGAAATTGCCAAACTCAACGCTCTTTAACCCTCTCTCGCCACAAGATATTGAGAGAGCAAGAGTATTTTGGATCAAAGCAACTCAAGCAGCATATTTCTCAACAGAGCTCAAATTGATCACCATAGCTCAACTACCAACAGCTCATCCCTTCAATCGCCTGACTGCCTATATCGACACTCAAGGCATCATTCGGGTTGGAGGAAGATTGACCAACTCACAACTGGAACTTGAGGCAATTCACCCAGCAATACTCCCACGACATTCTCACTTCACTACACTCATCATAGCAGATGCACATCACAAAACCATGCATGGAGGCACTCAACTCACCCTGAACTACACAAGGCAATCGTACTGGATTATTGGTGGTAGAGCTCCTGTACGGTCGCATATACTCAGCTGCATGAAATGTGCTCGACAACGTGGCGTCAGAGCACAACAACTCATGGGTCAATTACCAACCAAGAGAGTCACCCCAGCACGACCATTCTTCTATTCAGGTGTGGACTACGCTGGTCCACTGACCATCAAAACCTGGAAAGGTAGAGGCGCCAAACAACATAAAGGATGGCTGTGCATTTTCGTGTGCTTCGTCACCTCGGCCTTGCATCTGGAGGCCGTGAGTGACTACTCAACTGACTCATTCATCGCTGCATTCAGACGGTTCACTGGACGCAGAGGCATCTGCAACACTCTCTATAGTGATTGCGGCACAAACTTCATAGGAGCAGATGCCATACTCACCAAACTCTTCACTCAAGGTACAACAGAATCACTCTCACTGCATTGCTCACTCACCAGTGATGGAACTACATGGAAGTTCAACCCACCAGCAGCTCCACATATGGGAGGAAAATGGGAAGCAGCAGTCAAATCAGTAAAATATCACCTGAACCGAACAGTAGGAGACATCGCACTCACGTTCGAGGAATTAACTACGTTGCTCATCCAGATCGAAGCAACGCTCAACTCACGACCATTGCAACCACTCACAGAAGACCCTGAAGATACTTCAGCACTCACACCAGCTCACTTTCTCATAGGAGAGCCGCTCACAGCCATACCAGAGCCATCACTCACAGATCTGAACGTTACTAGACTATCACGATGGCAACTAATACAACAAAGGCTTCAATATTTTTGGTCCAAATGGTCAACTCAATATCTCCAGCGCCAACTGTCTACATCGAAATGGCATCATCCATCGAACACCATCAAGGTCGGTTCATTAGTACTGATCACTGATGAGAGGTCTCCACCATCAAAATGGCCTCTCGCCAGAGTCACTCAACTCCATCCAGGAAAGGATGGACTGACCAGGGTAGTGTCACTTAAAACTGCAACAACAACACTCGTTCGACCAATCACCAAGCTCGCCATCTTACCAGCTCAAACTGAATGAAGAACAGATCACATTTAATCATCAACACCGTTGCTGATGGCGGGCGGAATGTTCAGTTTTCACGCTTACCAGACACACTCAACTCATGCATACGCTACAGTCACAATCATCTGACGCCTCGCGTCATATGGTATAGCTCGCAGGTATGCTATATCGATTTATCGACCGCGCACTCATGCATATTGTCCATCTGCTCACATCCTCGATCGAAGCTCACTCAAGCGGCCAACGCTGTTAGCGTGGCCCCATCGGCAAGACCACTCATAAGTCTCGCCTTCCATCGCTGACAGCAAATCACAAGCAAGCCGTGACGCACGTCCGTCTTCTTGATACTCTGCCGCGTGGTCGACGGATGTGGCCATTGTTCTCACTCGAGTCGCTCGCTGTACACGTTCCCGCGTAAAACTCACAGAGATATCCACTCGTTCTAATCACTTTAGTGCGCATTCATTTCTATAGTGTAATACATTCTTGGTCAAATCACCCGTGTTTCAACTCAGTGTTAGTGAAAATCACAGCAGATCATCAGAACCACAGAACCAATCACATAAACGTCAACGGCGTGGTTCGCTCGTTGGCTGCACCGACGCCATTCTGCTCAGCACCGATCATCGGCGTCCGGACTCTCATAGACTGCCGTGTGGCACTATTCGAGCTCTACAATCAGACCTTATCACCAGGATCAACCACACGGAATCACCAAGGCAACTCAGAGGCTTGAGACCCAATCACCAACAGTACATCAACACGCAGGCCAGACCAATCACAGTAATATATTAAACACAATCAACAGGTATTTTTTCATGCAGCCAATGTTACATACGTTCAATAAACGTTGAATTTATTATTGTTAAATTACTGAGTTCATTTAATTAGTTATACTTGTCACCAGGATCCTTAACCTTAATATTCGCATCTGTCACTCGACATGCTACGTGCGAATGCATCAACCCGCTATCCACCAACAGCGTAGTAATACTCAAGTGATACAGGTTCACTGTGCAGAGCACTATATTCATTGTTATTTATTATGTTGTACTCAGTCCCAATAGGCACTTACTCTACGCACTTGTTAATTCATCTCATAGTGCCTTGCCGCATCAGTTAGTGTATATCTTAAAGGTTTTTAACACTTTTGTTGGAACATTATCAAATATTTAGAATATACTCATATTCAACCATCATACATTTTTTGGTCCTTCGAGCCGGATATAATGTACTCATACTCAATATCATACATTTTTTGGTCCTTCGAGCCGGATCCTGGTCAAGTATATAAATTTTATGCCTCGATACTCACATAAATCACCAATCAACACATGTAATACACTACAGATTGCGCAACTCAGCATGCATCGATACAAGACAATGCTCAATAATAATAAAATACTCACCCAAGTGCGCTAATCATTTATTGTAAACCATTCAACAGGCTCAACCAGTTCAAATCATGGCTGACGATCAGAAAGCGCAGTCAGACCAAAGCAAATCCTCGCAGGAAGGCGACTCACATGATGGTGATGTGGAAGCAATCGATGAAGCAACAGTCATTAGCGAGACACTCAATGTACCACCCACGGCACAGAGACCACGCACCAGATCGCCTTCACCAAGCACCAATCAAGCTAACCTCATGGAGTATAAGGTCGCATCACAGCATGCGAGGATAGCAATGATCAACCAGCTACATGATCACCTGCAAAACTCACCAGGCAGCGTTTCTGCAGAACTCACCGGCCAGTTAGAGATTTTAAATCGCACTTGGGACTGTTTTTGTAACGAGCATGATCAAATGGGAGAAACATGTAAACGTGCTTTTCTCACTCACCCGTATGTTACAGAGAAGGTGTACCAATCAGGCTTTGATAGTTACTTCAAGGCACTCACACTCATCCTGCGAAAGAAGGCAATCGCAGCAACTCAAGAGACCATATCAAGCAGAACTGATCAACAGAGTCAACCAAGTCAGCACCGATCAACATTGCCAAAAATAACGTTGCCGGAATTTGACGGTGATTTTACAAAATGGCCGGCATTCAGAGACTTGTTTGCCTCAATGGTGGTCGACAATGACCAAATCAGTGATGTAGAGAAACTACACTATTTAAAGATCAGCCTTAAAGGATCAGCCGCTCAACTGATCTCCAATGTGCCGATCAACAATGATTCGTTCAATTCATCATGGCAAATAATCAAGGACAGATTCAACAACAAGGAAAGACTCATCCTGTCTTATGTTGAGAAACTCCTTAGTAACACTCGACCAGTGGCAAAATCTGCAGCCGCACTCAACACATTAGTTAGCTCAACGAAGGAAATAATCAACGCACTCAACGTTCTCGGAATTGATACAGAATCGTGGAATTATGTATTAATTTTCGTAGTTGCTCAACGCCTTGATACATCCATGCGTGAAGCATGGGAATACAAACGGAGTGCGCACAAGCAGCCAACCTCGTTTGAAGATTTGATGGGATTCATCGAATCCAGAGCGAGGGCTTTAGAAGTCATCCCTATCAACCCTGATCAATCGGCTGACAGAGCCAGCAACATCTCGAAGCACTCAACAAAATCTGCACTTCTGCCAGCAAGACCGGCTCACCATGCGTCCACTCAACCGAGGACACACCAATATCCATGCGATCACTGTGGTGGTTCGCATTACATAGTGAGCTGTGCTAAATTCAGAGAGCTACAACCTGCAGATCGCCACAAAGTTGTGACTGAACACCGACTGTGTTTCAACTGCTTTGGTCATCACAACCTCCACTCGTGCCAATCAACCATCAACTGCAAGACGTGCGGTGCCAAACACCACACGATGATTCATTTGCCATCCACCGCAAGAACCACACCAAAGTCAAATCAACCAAGCACCTCAGCTACACCTGCCACAGCTCATCCAAGCACCAGTTCACGTCAATGAGAAATTGACGTGCCATTTTGCCAACTCATCAACTCACACGGTAGAACAGCAGTTCTACTAGCATCGTGTCAAGCATTACTCATCACATCTTTCGGCACTCACCAAGTCAGATTACTCATTGATCCAGGATCAGAACTCACCTTCGTCGCAGAACACCTCGTATCAGATCATGGGCTTACTCGTCAACACTCATCAATTCCAGTTATTGGCATTGGAAAGACGACATCAACGCAAACAAGAGGTACCACCACTCACCATCAAACTCACACTCATTCGAAGATAGCAGTACCAAGTTACTCGGCCTGTCATGGATACCTCGTGAAGACGTATTCAAGTTCCACGCAAAGCCTCCATGCTCAAGTTCCAAGCTCACCAAGAGAATCATCTTGTCTGAAACAGCACAACTCTACGATCCACTCGGGTTTCTCTCACCATTCATCATCAAGGCCAAATCATTATTACAAGAATTATGGCTGGAGAAACTCAGCTGGGACGATCAAGTTTCAGATCAGATACACACCAAGTGGACGTTGCTCAGACAAGAGCTCACTCAAGTCGATGAAATCTCAATTCCACGATGGATTCAACTCACAAGCTCAACACTTGTGGAGTTGCACGGATTCTCCGACGCATCTCAAATAGCAATGGCGGCTGCTATCTATATCAAAACAACAACTCCAGGAGAAGAAACCAAGGTTACACTCATCTGCGCGAAATCAAAAGTAACACCACTCAAGCGACTCTCCATCCCTCGACTCGAGCTCACAGCAGCACTGATCTTAGCAAAGCTCATGAAGTACTTGCAAACAACCTTGGAACTCGCCAACACTCAAACGTTCCTGTGGACTGATTCCTCAGTAACGCTCACCTGGATTAACTCACACCCATCACGGTGGAAGGACTTTGTCAGGAACAGAGTGTCAGCAATTCAAGAACTAACTCCAAACAGCGTATGGAGATTTGTTCCTGGCAAAGACAACCCAGCCGATTGTGCTTCAAGGGGCATCAGCATCTCCCAGCTCCAGAAGCACCTCCTGTGGTGGACAGGACCACAGTGGCTCACAGGCGATCAATGTTCATGGCCAACTCAACACTATCAACAAGACTCACAGACTCATCAGGAAGAGCGACCGGGGCTCGCATTCACAGTGGCAACAAATCAAGCCGTATATCATTGGGAGATGATATACAGACACTCTTCTCTCACTAGACTACTCAGAGTAACCGCAATATGCTTTCGAGTAAGTCAACTCATCAAGAAATTGCCAAACTCAACGCTCTTTAACCCTCTCTCGCCACAAGATATTGAGAGAGCAAGAGTATTTTGGATCAAAGCAACTCAAGCAGCATATTTCTCAACAGAGCTCAAATTGATCACCATAGCTCAACTACCAACAGCTCATCCCTTCAATCGCCTGACTGCCTATATCGACACTCAAGGCATCATTCGGGTTGGAGGAAGATTGACCAACTCACAACTGGAACTTGAGGCAATTCACCCAGCAATACTCCCACGACATTCTCACTTCACTACACTCATCATAGCAGATGCACATCACAAAACCATGCATGGAGGCACTCAACTCACCCTGAACTACACAAGGCAATCGTACTGGATTATTGGTGGTAGAGCTCCTGTACGGTCGCATATACTCAGCTGCATGAAATGTGCTCGACAACGTGGCGTCAGAGCACAACAACTCATGGGTCAATTACCAACCAAGAGAGTCACCCCAGCACGACCATTCTTCTATTCAGGTGTGGACTACGCTGGTCCACTGACCATCAAAACCTGGAAAGGTAGAGGCGCCAAACAACATAAAGGATGGCTGTGCATTTTCGTGTGCTTCGTCACCTCGGCCTTGCATCTGGAGGCCGTGAGTGACTACTCAACTGACTCATTCATCGCTGCATTCAGACGGTTCACTGGACGCAGAGGCATCTGCAACACTCTCTATAGTGATTGCGGCACAAACTTCATAGGAGCAGATGCCATACTCACCAAACTCTTCACTCAAGGTACAACAGAATCACTCTCACTGCATTGCTCACTCACCAGTGATGGAACTACATGGAAGTTCAACCCACCAGCAGCTCCACATATGGGAGGAAAATGGGAAGCAGCAGTCAAATCAGTAAAATATCACCTGAACCGAACAGTAGGAGACATCGCACTCACGTTCGAGGAATTAACTACGTTGCTCATCCAGATCGAAGCAACGCTCAACTCACGACCATTGCAACCACTCACAGAAGACCCTGAAGATACTTCAGCACTCACACCAGCTCACTTTCTCATAGGAGAGCCGCTCACAGCCATACCAGAGCCATCACTCACAGATCTGAACGTTACTAGACTATCACGATGGCAACTAATACAACAAAGGCTTCAATATTTTTGGTCCAAATGGTCAACTCAATATCTCCAGCGCCAACTGTCTACATCGAAATGGCATCATCCATCGAACACCATCAAGGTCGGTTCATTAGTACTGATCACTGATGAGAGGTCTCCACCATCAAAATGGCCTCTCGCCAGAGTCACTCAACTCCATCCAGGAAAGGATGGACTGACCAGGGTAGTGTCACTTAAAACTGCAACAACAACACTCGTTCGACCAATCACCAAGCTCGCCATCTTACCAGCTCAAACTGAATGAAGAACAGATCACATTTAATCATCAACACCGTTGCTGATGGCGGGCGGAATGTTCAGTTTTCACGCTTACCAGACACACTCAACTCATGCATACGCTACAGTCACAATCATCTGACGCCTCGCGTCATATGGTATAGCTCGCAGGTATGCTATATCGATTTATCGACCGCGCACTCATGCATATTGTCCATCTGCTCACATCCTCGATCGAAGCTCACTCAAGCGGCCAACGCTGTTAGCGTGGCCCCATCGGCAAGACCACTCATAAGTCTCGCCTTCCATCGCTGACAGCAAATCACAAGCAAGCCGTGACGCACGTCCGTCTTCTTGATACTCTGCCGCGTGGTCGACGGATGTGGCCATTGTTCTCACTCGAGTCGCTCGCTGTACACGTTCCCGCGTAAAACTCACAGAGATATCCACTCGTTCTAATCACTTTAGTGCGCATTCATTTCTATAGTGTAATACATTCTTGGTCAAATCACCCGTGTTTCAACTCAGTGTTAGTGAAAATCACAGCAGATCATCAGAACCACAGAACCAATCACATAAACGTCAACGGCGTGGTTCGCTCGTTGGCTGCACCGACGCCATTCTGCTCAGCACCGATCATCGGCGTCCGGACTCTCATAGACTGCCGTGTGGCACTATTCGAGCTCTACAATCAGACCTTATCACCAGGATCAACCACACGGAATCACCAAGGCAACTCAGAGGCTTGAGACCCAATCACCAACAGTACATCAACACGCAGGCCAGACCAATCACAGTAATATATTAAACACAATCAACAGGTATTTTTTCATGCAGCCAATGTTACATACGTTCAATAAACGTTGAATTTATTATTGTTAAATTACTGAGTTCATTTAATTAGTTATACTTGTCACCAGGATCCTTAACCTTAATATTCGCATCTGTCACTCGACATGCTACGTGCGAATGCATCAACCCGCTATCCACCAACAGCGTAGTAATACTCAAGTGATACAGGTTCACTGTGCAGAGCACTATATTCATTGTTATTTATTATGTTGTACTCAGTCCCAATAGGCACTTACTCTACGCACTTGTTAATTCATCTCATAGTGCCTTGCCGCATCAGTTAGTGTATATCTTAAAGGTTTTTAACACTTTTGTTGGAACATTATCAAATATTTAGAATATACTCATATTCAACCATCATACATTTTTTGGTCCTTCGAGCCGGATATAATGTACTCATACTCAATATCATACACATTGACATCGACAACGAGTCTATGTGCCATGTTTCATTTCGATTTGATGACGTGAAGTGGGTTCATTAGCCCTCCAAAGTTTTTGCCAGCCAGACAGCGAGCCAGCCAGCCAGCCAGCCAGTCACACAATCAAAGTTAATATAGATTATTTCAAAACAGAAGCAATTCGTTATATGGATTTCCCTATTGGTTAGATTTTATATTTTTGAGTTAAAAATTATATTCATAAATCATAGTACCTTGAATTTTGATGATTAAATCAAGATTTGCATCTTTGTAATTTTGTTGTTGTACACCATACGTCCAGTTTATTAATGAAAGAGCAGTCAATAAAGAAATTTTGTGAAAGACGCTAAAAAATAACAGCTGCTTATAAATATGTCTTGTGAGTTATTAAAAATAAAGTAATATTTTTATAAATTTATTCTTATTAATATCAAAGATATTTATAGCAAAGATGCTGAGCATACCTTTCGATGAAAGACTTGGTTGATAAAGAATCAAGTAAAATCAAATTGCGACAATTATTTGCAAAAAGTCAACTTTAAATTGACCATTGAGATGCCGTCAATCAATACTATATGTTACGCTTTATGTATTGTTTTGCAGCATGATATATGATATAATCTACATTTCAAACCAGAAGTGGATTTATTGATTCTTCATACGGTTTGAATTTTTCCGGAGGATATCTAATTAAGTAACACAAATGATCATAATTTCCGAGAAAAATAATATAGTTTGATAAATCGTAGTGAAGACTCATTCGATGAATGAGCCCTTATCGTCTCTCTACAGTAAACCAATCGAAAAAAAAGTTTTTTTCTAAATAAATAGCGCGTTCCTTTAAAGTCAGTCGGTTAGAATATTGCATAAAGATTTAAGTAGACGGAGTCTACCGGGTCTCGTGAAGATTGAAAATTTTTATTTGACGTGATTGCCTTTTTCTTCGTGTGCGTGAGGTCAAAATTACATAGACAAAATTGAAACACGCGGTATAACGAGAAGTCGGCGAGAGGGAGTTCGAGGATATATCGATTACACGATGTCCGAATTATCTTGAGGGTTGGCAGGATGGCAGGACCGTTGGGGTGGTTGGAGGATTTACAGTGAACGCAGAGCAGGAGAGTCGCTCGGTGATATCCCATGGCTAGCATGTCACCACTTTAATTACATCCATCCTAGGCACCCTTGCTGCTACTGCTGCCCCCCAAACCCTTCTCTGCTCTCTCCGGTCGGCCATTCCGCACCAGCTCCCGTCGGACACATCGCGCGCCTGCTCGCCCATTTCCCACTATGCCGGCACCACGTTCTCTACATCCGACGTGCATCAACGAAAGAGGCTCCGTGTAAACGAGTCACACGCAGTCACGTATCACCCGCAGTCGCGCTAAAATATTCACCAAGAATTCACACCTTCCAAATACATCGAGTAGACATGTTTGTCGCCTCATGTTTGTGGCTTTCACAAAATTTTGTTTATTCGCAACGCTTCAGAAATTTCCGTTCAATTTTCAAATCATATCACGCAACCCTATTGCGCTCGATCAAGTAATTTTAGATTGTCCGCAGCCTAAATAAGTTCACAAATGTTGAATTATGCAGATTATGATTGGAAAATGTGGTTGACGCCGATGAACGTAATGATTAAAAACAAACCATGACTCGCGAACGTGTCATTCGTTTGTGGAATGGAAACCGGAATGCACATGGTTGGCTATAGGTTGTACGAATCGGACGAGTGAGCTCATCCACTGATCCAGCTCGCTAAAATAGTACTCCAAAATAATTCGAGCGTTTCGTTACGTCCACGTATGATTGGCGGACTGCCTCTGATTCCAACATTAATACTAGCCCGTCCAATATTTCGCTGGAGGGAATGGATAGCCATCTGGCCGTCCCTCTCGTTTCTCCATTCGCGTGTAATTCACACGACCCTCTCGCTCGCTCTTGATATAGGCGTATTTTTTTTTAATAAACACTCGCTTTCACTGCATCCCTCTGTACACGCGCCCACATTCCTCTCTTCACCCAACATCCTTCTCACCCTTTATGCTCGCATATCCATCCTCTGTACTCGGATTGCTTTCATTTTGTCGTATTAATTGGAAACAGCTCCGAAATGATATTCAACTATGATGTAGCTCGACCGTGCAAATATTTCCACGCGTTCGATGGAAAATTTAATACCTGCATTGACTGCATCCATCTATTTGGTATATTATAAAAATATCTGCTCGCTATGCAAAAGAACTCAGAGCCTTCGTTCCGAGACTTTACTCAGCCACCAAACAGAGACCGCTCATAAATGGCTCACTCGGACACTAAACACAGAGACCTTCACACAAATTCGAATGAGGCTTAAGGTAGGCACGGCTAGACGAGGCCGCACCGCTGACGCCAGGACCGAACCTCCACCGAGCAACGTGGAGCATCCGCCTCATAGCATTGGGCTAGGCCACGTCTGCGTATCGGTTGATTATCGACGGATGATCTAAGACACGTTGATAAATTATCGATGGCGAAGCCGGAATAACAACGCTCCCTCTTACCTTCCATAGCAACTCGATTTTTATACCACAGGAGAAACTATTCGATTAATTTACATTCTCATTTTTGTGAACACGATTATATAGGCGTGCGTGAGCCCGGGTAATGCTTCCTGTGAGGTACATGGTTGCCAAGAACCATAAAAAAAGGGACAGAGAATTATAATTCTTAAACGATATTCTATTTTTTCATTGTACCACTATATTATTTATTATATCTGTGTGAATAAAACCTACTTCTACCCAATAATGAGGCCTAAATTAATTTCCACCCTGCTCGAATCCGAATTAAAAACTTTTAGGGTAATGCTAACGAGAACTACCGTTATAATATTGATATGATCACTTCGGGTCGGAACCAACCCGACAACCATTACAGGATTGTATAAAAATTGCAATCATATATGCGAATTATAGATATTAAGTGTAAGTCGCGTGATTACCATGATACTAAAAAATGTTTTATGAAAACATGACTTCTTCAATGAGGAAGCAAAAATGAGAAAAGAAACTAAGAAAAGAAAAGTTAATACATAAAAAAATTTATATTTACGATTATTTCGCATTCGCATGAGTCGTTTCAAACTTGCAATTTTTTATGATCCTCAATTTGTTATATTTAAACGTTTGGAAAGAAAAATATTTTTTAAAAAATATTACTATGTGCATATTTTGGGTGAAAACAAGAAACGTATTTTGAACATTATTTCAAAGGCATAGCGGGTTTTTCGTCCGGTTTCTTTTGGTTTGCGTGTTACTCCATTTTCCTGTCTTCGTGGCATTTTTTCATTCTTTATCCTTTTTTTTTTCTACCGATAGTGGCATAACTCTGACGTGATTCACTTTTTACGGTAGCATCAAGCGTGTCCGGTTATAGTTGCCATCGTATTACTTTTAGAGAAAACTTGAAACTTACTATACGAGTGTGGTACTATTCTAAGTAATGTGCATGGAACTTAATATTTGATATTAAAATTAATATATCGGCACTAGAATTTTTTCTGCATGAACAGTATAGTAAATTTAATATAGTTTTATGCTCCATATTCATAATATCTGTAATGAATAAATTAATTGTAATAAAACTGCATAAATCCTATCTTACATACCAAGCACACGAGTGTTCAAAATAAAAAATTACTATCTACGAAAAAAATTCCCCAGTAGCGGGCTGTTTAGATTCACCAATCATGAGAGGCCGAGGAAGAAGCCAGGAATCAGTAACATCATAACGAGTCCACTGACAACGTTCGTTTGTAACGTCAGTTGACGTCCACTTAATAGATGCGTCAGTCGACATATTTTTGCATAAAAAACAAAAAATTCACGATCGTTTTCGGGATGTTTTACTATAAAATTTAGCTAATGTACATCGGTGTTAAGTCAGATAAAGACATAAGGAGCCGAATGCTATGAGGCGGACGCTCCACGTTGCTCGGTAGAGCTTCGGTCCTGGTGTCAGCGGTGCAGCTATTATCCGCCGCGGCTAGCTTCAGCCTCATCAAATTCGGTAGCTAACATCCCGGAGTTGCTAAAGTCCTAGAGTAGTAAAGCTTATCGTAAAACGCGAAGCATAGAAACAAACGTCGAATGGGTAGCTGGTTTCTCGCCCGGGTGAGAGAGAGAGAGAGAGAGAGAGAGAGAGAGAGAGAGAGAGAGAGAGAGAGAAAGAGAGAGAGAGACTACATACTATGTCCGAGTGTTCTTCCGTTTTTGGTTGTTGTTTACCCGTGTGGTCAACGCAGTAACATATAAAAATCAGTCCACCAGAACCGAGAGATTCGTTATACGTTTTTCAATATTAATCGGGCGAGTTGCATTCGTTCTGCATCTCTATTAATGGTTTTTTATGTACACACCACGCTCCGTTCGGTATACCTCCCATTACTGATGGTACCACTGGTACGTGTACGGATGTTGCGTACTGTCGATCGATCGATTCACCAGTTGTCAATATACAGTATCTGCCACTTGCCAGAACCACTTGTGATTCCAGGTATTTTGTTGTGACTGCGTCCGTTGTGTAGTTTCGAGAATATGAGAATCTCGTGCTTCACGCTTCAATGAACATTATACCGATAAAGTGGTTTCTATACTGCGATTGCAATCTCTTCCCGATATCCCCTCAATCGTCACCGTCTATCTCGGATATTTCAGCAACAGCTGCTCACATGCTGTTACGTGTCGGCGAGTTATGTATATCAGTATCCTGTTATTCGCCGCTAGCTGTGTACTCGACGTGCGCCGCACGAGGAAAACCCTTTTCCTCGAGACATAATTGAGTGTCATCCGGGCATAACAAATGAAGCTACCGGGCTCATCGTTCCTCGTGGGGTCTCGTCTACTACTGCTTCTGCACTACTCCCCGCTCCTGATTTCCTCTGGGTTACTCTAGTTACTCTACGCGACGTCACTGATTAATGGACCGGACTTGTTCAACACGCCCGGGTCACTTGGCCCTGTTGGTTAAATACCGGTGCTAATGTTCCCGGACTGCCGAAACGTTCTCACCATACCACTCCCTACGAGAATTCCACACCGGACTTTCACCTCCCTCTGTTGTCCTCATTCCCCTCCTGTATTTCTCATGACGACCCTCGCTGCAACAGCCTCGAGAAAAGCGTGGCAGAAAAAACACGCTTTGAGGGTATATACGTAGGTGGGACAATGGGAGTCAATCTTATTAGAAAAACAAGTGTCCCCAGGGTTGAATTAAAAGACTTTGAAACACAAAAATTATTAGTCTCCTGCTCCTGAAAGTATATATTTCGAGTGGAATATTCGATATTTCAATTGACTTTTGTATCTAAAGGTGTAAGGCACGTCTACATTTTTCGAGACGTTGTTTCTTATCGAAAATAATTAATTTAGTTGGTGAGGGTGCAATTTATTATAATAATAAAAAAGTGGCTGTTATCTCTTTTTATAAAATACATAGCTATCCACGTACTTAAAGTCCGCGATATTTCTGAAACCGTTTCAGTCGTGATGTAATTGGCCGGTGATGACAACGTCACAGAGGAAACTTTAGTCGTCTGTCGTCATCGCAGAAGCGCCATATGTCTGCGAGGGCAGTACATGGACGAATAACATAACATGACAAAATTAAAGTATTCATAGTATACAATATTGAACATTACACTGAGAAAAGAGTTAATTTACAATAACTAAATATATTTAGTTGTCGCGTTATATAAAATATTTGTTAAATCTTATAAAATTTATCAGCAATTAATTAATATTAGTGTTGTCCTAAAAAATCTTATACCGAAGGCACTTTCGCCAAACGAATAACTTATTTGAGCAATTTGTTTCTCGTTAATCATTCGATGTTTCTTACAAATAAAGAAAGATTTACGTCAATGAGATTAAATATAGTTGAAACGACTCAACACTTGTTAATAACTATGAAATATACATTTGACATAATCGTTGTCTCGAAGCAAATAGATATTCGTTAATAATTAACAAATTTTTAATCGAAGCTAATACACATTCGTTAATAGTTATCAAATCACCGTTCGATGACCGATGGCTTGTCTCAACTACTGATCGTTCCATAGTTAACAAATTTGTTAATAGTTACTAAAAATATACTTGAGATAAGCACCGTCTACTTAGTGGCATTACTATTATGTTTATCGCCAATCGTCGTCCTTCAACGGATAAGTTCGGTCTTCCGCGACCTCGACGCTGTCGTGCCACACTTTTATCTTTGCAATGCGAGTGAGTTGACGGTAGGTTAGTGTTGCATAAAAAGTGAGAATTTATCAGGATTATCGATGGATAACCATATAACGATCTTCTCGTTTCGTAGGGCCTGCATGTAGAGTCGAGGCCACCCTTTGAACGCAAATATAGAAAATATTAATTAATATAAGTATTCGTAATAGCTCTGTTCGACTTTTAGTCAACGAAATTGATCTGATGGCACATTCAATTATATGTACAGTTCTCTCGATGCATACCAATACTATGTTTAACCAACATGATGTTCGTCAGGCCCTAATAATCGAACATTTCATGTAATTACATATCTTTATTAACTGTTAAAAAACACTCCAACAGAATATTTATTGCACCTTATCGAACTTTACCATTTGTTAACAGTTAATAAATTCTGGTGCCTACCAATAAACTCTTTTCTCAATGTAGATACGTAATATTACTAATTAAATATTATTGCCAAAGTCGATGGTTTCAGCGAATTGATAGGAGAAGCCTTTGGTATAATAAAATAGATACGCTATCGTTAGAATGTCGGTTCAACGTAGTGGTTAATAAATGGTTGACTTGAATGGTCCAAGAGGAGAATTTTTCGGTATTATACTCGTAATTATAATATAGAAACGCTATTTACAGAATTTCTGTCATATGTAAAGTGTGAAAATTATAAAAGATTTTCGTGGGTTGATAGAACTCTTTTGTCTGAAAAATTGGTATGCAAATCAGTAGTAGATATCATCGTAACGTATAATCTTATCTCAACAATAACTGCTGTACTGGAATCTCACAAATAACTAGTTTCAGAAGGCTGAGAGAAGTTTTTTAGCATCTCGATATACTATAATACTTATGTATAATGAAACAGGAATGTGGTCCATTTAGATATGAATTCTACTCAATCTCTAAAAGGTTCTCTTCTTGTAATATCTGAAATTGCTGAAAAGTATAGTTGCGTATGGAGTGATCTTAAAAAAGACATGTAACGCGTGTATCGAAGTCTATGACGAAGTATATATTGATTCTTGGGGATCGTTTAGCCAAGATAAGAGCAAAACCATTAAAAAGTACGCGAGAAAAGCGTGCATTTTTGTTGATATTAAATAAATGAGAGTTCGCTGACTGATAGTTATGTTGATCTTTAAATGTTTATCTGTACGTTAATGAAATGAAGAATACAAGCATACGTAACTGGATTAATGCACTTTTTTTCATCTGTAAAAGAAAGTAGTAAATCAACCGTACAAACTTTCAGATCTTCGAGTGTATTTTAGTAGACATCACAAGGTTTTCTTAGTACCCTTTTACCCGGACTCTCCAGTAACGACTGTGCAACTACGAACCGTGATACTCGAGGTGTTGAAAAAATTAAAAAAAACATCCGCTGAAAGAAGTGAAGTGAGTCGTGTCGAAATAAGTCATAGCCCGGGGAGCATTCGCTTTACGTGCTAATTACGATCTCGACGACAGATAAAATCGGCTCGGTAAACCTTGACTCGTCTTCGTCATTGCAGGGGTTGCTATTCAGGCGAGCTGAGTTGAGAGGTCGCGACTTCTTCGCTGTCTGCTGAAATAAACTTGGGCAAGGTTCCGCGTGCGCGGGGAGGCATCGGCGCATGAAAAATGTTAATAAGGCAAGTTTTAACGAGGAGAAGCTCGCTTCGGTGACCAACACCGAACTGTCCTTCGTTCTTTCCTGCTTAACCTGGCCTCGCCAATTTTCTCTGCGCGCTTTTTGCTGCGTCGTCTTGAACGCAATCCCCACGAGCCCACCAACGTCGACCGACTGTCGTCTTGGCTCTCCTGGATTTTTATTAATTAAGCGGAAGTAAGAGAAACTGCGTATTAGTGAGTATTCGACAGAGATGCGACTACATTTTATGTATCTGTTGCTTCGAGATTCCGAAGCGATATCCTCAGATTACTCGAAGACGTTCTGCGGATCCGTCTCCCTTCTTTCTCTTTGTCTGCCTGTGATGAAGGAGTTAACTCGCGCACCGACGCCTTCTGCTCGTCGTACATCCCTCCACGACGACGGGTCCGCTCCCACTCTTCGTAGTAATTTTGTACCGGTCAATGGGCAATGTGCTCCTCCCTGGCTGCCTTTTAATACCATCGTCACTGGTGATCGCCAGGCTGCATCTTCGCTAGGGTACCAGTTTCTATTCTTCATCCACGGGCTACGCTGACAGGCGTATATGCTATCCGACTCAAGAAGAAATTTTGATTCTTTGCACTTTAAATTTCGATTCTTAAATGAAGTCGCATCATCCTTTACATACATGGAATCGAATATTTTTTTGAGCCATAGACGAATGGCACAAAGCTTCATAAACTTTTCTGAACGGAAAACTTATCTTGGCTGTACAGACAGTATTTTACCCATAGAAATAATTTTCAACGGCAATTATTGAATATTTTTATGATTATCTTTTTTCATTGAATATTACACAAATGCCAAGCATTCCGCGAATATGTACTACGTAACTTCTTCGTAAGATTTTTGTTTTCAATTCGCTATAAAATCTGTAGATGTTCGATTAATATGTAGTTCACGTATTGAAGAATTTAATTGCAATATAACTTTATCCACAATCTTGTACGTGTGTCCATGCATTGACTAATATAGACACACGCCGTTAATTTCATTGTTGTGAGCGAATGGAACAGATTTTTTTATCCTGATGACATCACATCTATATCATGCATCATGTATACTACGCGTAATTAGTTATTTGTTTAAAATGCCTATACACATACAGTAAAAGAAGCTTCTAACGGAGGACTATGAAATATTATCAGCTAGACTAAAAGTAGCGTTAGCTATTTGGCAAGTCGCTCATAACCTGAGTACTATTCAAGTGGTAAAACGTAGCAAAAAACTATCGATCACAGTACGCTGACAACGCCGCGATTTTGGTTTTGCTGCCAAGGGAGGAAACTTGATATGAAGTATACGATAATAACCCAGAGTTAGATGAGGTGTCTTCTAAAGGTTGTTGCGAGAGCGGTAAGTGGCACTGCAAGAAGCGTTGGCAGACAACCGGTTATGAAGGTTACAAAAAACAGTCTTGGACTTCCAAGGGGTTAGCCAAGCTCCTGCTGAGAGTTAATTTATTGGCTACTCTACTGCTGACTGAGTTCTCTCGCTCTATTGCTCAGTGGTGGTGTCGTCGGTGGTGGCGACGATGGTGGCGATGTCGTCGCGGATCTCTCGCACTCATCCTCTTCGTAAAGGGTGGATATTGCATTATCCGCTCAAACAAACCCTGGGCTTTAGTCGACTAGCTTAAAGGTGAACCGACTCCGATGCCGTCAAAGTCGATAATAGTTATCGCCGATGTGTGAGTGAGTAGAATGGATGCTTTTGCTAGTGTTAGGCTGGGCGAGTTCGGGGTCGGAAAACTTACGAAGGCACGCGAGAAGGGCAAAGAAGAGTTACGCTCGCTGGAGAGGGGCCAAAGAAGAGGTTTTAGTTGGGCCAGGGCAGAGAAGACAGGCAGGCAGGCGAAAGGACCGCGAGCGCGCTAGCAAGGTACGATAAAGTCGTTATACAGCTGACACCTGCGCCCCCCCCCCCCCCCTTCTCGCTCTCTCTCGCTCGTTCAAAGCCTCTCCTTCTGCACTCTCTTTGCTACTCTCCGTCACCTCTACACCAGTGCCTACTCCGCCCATCTTCTCTCTTCATCCTCCCTATTACGGACACAATGTTAAAGGGACTCCCGACGAGATTGAATTTGCTAACGGAAAACGTGAGTGAGTGAAACGTATTTGCTTTTTATCCCTCACTCCATTGAGGACTCTCCTTCGGCGTCCCAACCTTCCAGTGTGTCTCTACACTGCGTCCTACTGCTATCCCGGATTTAGCCTTGCGCTTCTTCTCTCTCAGGTTCGACTACTCGCGTGCCAACCGCTTTCTCGTGGCTACACGCCGGGCTTCCCTCCCCCAGGGCAACTTGCCAACGAATCGAAATCGCCCTGCTTCTTCCACCCTATTCCGCCGGCACATCCGAAAGAGAGAAACTACGACGCGAAGAGAAGCACCTTTGTACATTTGTCCGACGTTAAGAAAGTCGAAATCCCTCTCCCCCTGGCCCCCTAAGTTGATACATCCAGCTTGCACGTCGATCTGTGGAAACGTCTTCAGCTTCCTATCCTGAGACTCGATATCCTATAGCGTTTCGGAATCACTGCACTTCCGTTGCAGCTGATGTGGTGTACCTATTTCTTTAAGAAAAATGATAGCTGAATTCCGAATGAAAGCTGGTTCATAGTTATCGCGGATCTTTGAAAATAACTTTGAAACCTTCAATCATAACAAGAAATAAGTAATGACTCTGCTTTCCGCAAACAAATGAAGTTAGTAAAAAAAATCGTAAGGAGCGTACGAGCGTTTTATTCATTATTTTTGCACTATTAAGAAATATACGGAGAGCCATGTCAAAGGTGTTTCACGAATGAGTGAGAGAGAGAGAGAGAGAGAGAGAGAGAGAGAGAGAGAGTGAGGTCGCACTCTGCACCTTGTTGCATCAGTGGATACAAAATTCACGCAAAAGGTGGATAAATCTGTGAAGGTGAAAGGGAGGGTGCGAGAATTATCGCCATTTTCGCACTCATTAACCACGTTGTTCGCGAAAGTTGCTGTGTCTCCCTCGTCGTCCACAGCACATACAGCACCTCATAAAGTGCTGTTGGGTCTCCTTGACAGCCTACTTTCGCCGTGTGAAAGCCCTACTATCACCCTCCCTCCCTACCCGCTACGTTGTGCATGCTACGTTATACAGTCACGTTGAGAGCAGCTTCGTCGTGTGGTATACAACGTTTTACCGTGGATTTAATTGGCAGATATTCGAGCGTAAGTACCAAGTACCAAGCGGCGACGAGGTGTACGTCTACACGCGATTAAAATTAATTTGTTAGGCGCCGCTGCCATTCGTGCCAAGTGCCACTTTGACGGAGACGCAATGTAGTGGTGTAAACCTTGCTGACAATCCTTCTCAAAAAAGCTGTAGCTTATCGAGCGAGTCTTGACTGTGGCTCAACGAATCTATTTACTTGCATAAACACTATAGTGCAAAATATGCACCCGCCAATGTTTTTGCCCTTAAATCATCGGAAATTATCTTGTTGGTCATGTAGGTTTTTTTGGATTACAATGGGATCGGTGAACTTGAATGCATCAGGGTTTTAAAACACCGAGGACATCGAATGTCATCCTTGTTACAAGACTTTACTTATGTATAATATTGTTTGGCGACTTTTGATAAGCGAAACGTCATATCGTGTAATTATATTATAAAAATTTCAAGTAAATTGAAATGTTAGTAACCGAAAAACGGAAGTGGAGATACTGTAATCCGTCAGCGCGTACATTCCGAAATCCGTCTGACGATGCCACAACCCGGATCTCCTTCTCGAAGGAGTACATAAGTCGAAGAATGCGTTGTCAGGATGCAAGAGTGAAACAAAAAAACTGTCAGAGACATGGCGCCGAACGTAGGATGACGCAGATACGAAGGTCTGTCGTCGAATCGATCCTTAACTGAGACTACGACACAGCTACTTCCTGTCTCTGTCAATTCTAATGACCACTTCAATATCTGTCTTATATTCGTCCATTTTCATTGATATGTATGTTCTGACCAGTGGCAGTATCCAACCCGTTGCTTTCCCATAGTCGCATACTACCTTAGCTGTCTCCAGCAGAAACAAGATTCTGGCCCAAGGATAAGCTCACCTTGCGTGACTCGAGGGACGTCAAGTCGCTTGAAACTACATCATTCACCAGACGGTGCGAGCAGTTCTATCCAACTATGACTACGAGAAGGAAGGCAGTAGACTGCGCACGCTGAAATTGCATGCGGTAGTCTCTCACAACTACTTGTCAAGTCGTGATGCGTCAAGTGCATCTCTCACCACCGAGCCAGCAGACATCCCCCTTGCAGCCCGGGATAGCGCAGGCGGCGGTGGTCGCTGCGCCTCCTACTACCCCTTTACACTGGATACTAAGCAACCCTTCGACAAAAGGCCAATAGCGCATCTGGGTCACCTTGTCGTGTTCAACGAGGACGTACCTCCATTACTGTTGTATCCTACCTGGTGGACCGCTCCCGTCTCACGCTTCTCTCTGGTCCATAATATAACGATCAGGCGTGAAACTGAAATGAATGGAGGATCGTGGGATCGGAGGATCGGGAGTTCGGGGGATCGGGGGATATGTGTAGTTGAATGTCGCAATAACAGAAATGTGTATTCCTGAGTAGCGTGTTGCATCGATATATATGTGTATGATATTTAAATCGTGACCCAACCAACTGAGGCGGTGAAAGGGTTGCCTCGAGTCGTGCTCCGCCTCCAATATGCACTCATTGGCGATGAGTCGCGTTGGCCTGATACACCGGCCTATGCCAGAGCCGGTAGCGAAGCTGTTCCGGGCTCGTTCCGACTGGTTCTGGCACGAGGCCGCGTCGTCGCGTTTTCGCTCACCTCCGGAAACCGGGCGTTATTGCCGGCAACAGATATTTGCCACGGAGGCGCAGGTCTCTACGCCGGAGGAGTCGGCGCTTCGGACCTCTATGGAGGTGGACTTTGCGGTATCGCTGACCCGCTCAGTGCGCCACAGCTGCTTTAGACGACACTTTCCCACACCAGCCATGCACTCCTGTTACTGTTAGAAGTAAATTCGCTGTGCTTTTTTTAATTACCAGAGAATAAAAAATTCTCCAATATCCTCGTGCCAACTTCTAGCAACTGGACGAATCGTCGCTGCGGCTCAATCAGGATTCTCCAATTACAGGAAAATATAAAATTGTATACGAATAGGACAGCATTGCCCCGACTTCCGAATCAAAGGAGAACACTGAAGTGTTTCTGGAGGCGGCCAGTACATAAACTCCGATACATAATAATGACAGTGTCGCCATTGCTGCTGTTTATATGTACAATCGCATGTCACGTGTAACGCTGTATGTTCCTTATACATACTTGTGTATATATCCACCAGCAGCTACAGCCCCATAACTCCGTACCGAGTACTACTACTGGATGCAGTAGTACTCTCTTGGTCGCTCCTTCCAGGCAGAATTCCGCTCGGCCCTATTACCTTCGATTTGTCAGTTGGCTGCAGACGATAACGCATTTCCCTGGTTCATCCTCTATCTCTCACCCTTTCCCCACTTCCGTCGTCGGCTCCAACACCAACACCCATCACTTCCGCGTCTATGCGCGTCGATAGCTATAGACTCTATGTACCTATGGTATACATATATGTTTACCCTGTACCTGGTATTATTCGCAAACTCTCCTACACTGAAATACGTATATTCACGCCACGGCGACCGCGCGACGAAATTGTAATAGTACTGTTATTGAGTTGCCGGCCCACTCGAATTTAATTTATATTTTATCACCGGTGTTGCACTATTCTCTAGATAGATCTTTTGTATGAAGAAAAAAATTTGAAGTTTGCCATAAATTCAAAGGAAAAATGAATCAAGGTGAAGTCAAAGAATTGTTTGCGGATAAATCTGGGATATCGTCGACTCAAAATCATTCTTCTTCTTCATACAATTTTTTTCGTTATTTATTATCGATTGGGCATGGAAAAAAATGGGTTTGTCGATATCACATCAAGACAATAGTCATGTTTCCGTAGTCATTTTTATATAAATCGTCGTTGTTATAGCTGCAACTTATATCTGAAACACCACTCGTTATTGTAATATATAACGTAGATCCGCAGCAATCCCAAAGTTAATTTTACTATTTACCTAATCAGCACAGACTGAGGAGTTAGAACAATTCGTGAACTTGTCCTTATAACAGTAACCAGTAGCGTATATTGCTATCATAGAATAGTACATTGAATCTTATATATGGGACAAGAAATATTTACTGTACTCAGTAGTAAAATGTATCTTGGATTGTTGGACGAAATCGAATTCGCCATCGAGTGTAGTAAATATGCGTATCCGATGCTTGAGATCGTACACATTATGAAGTACGGGGCCATCTCTCTGTCTCTTTATCTCTTCCTCCCGTGTGTATTGTATTAAATTATTGATCAAATGAAATGTAACATCAATATTACATTTGATTTGAATGAAATAAGATGACATCTCTTACAACTATTTTGCCATTTAGATGTAATCAATTCAATGGTAGTCGAATAGCGTAGTCGGTAGTATTGGCGTGTTAGGTAGTTATAGTTAGGTAGGTAGGTCATAGGTTCGAATCCCGGTATAGGCTTGACCTTTTTTCGGTGAAAACCGCTACCCAATGATTGCCGATGACAAAATATATTTAAGAAAACTAAATCTCGAGTTGGATAAATATGTGTTTGGTTAACTTTTAATGCCACCAATATATTTTATCGTCATTTGATTATGTCGCATGCACAACAAACATCCATTCCCGTATTAATCTGTGTAGCAAACGAATTATGGCAAAAATTACAAGTGTACGCGAAAAAAAAGAAACAGCGAAAATCCTCGTATAAACTACTTTAAAAAGAGGCCGACTTATTTAATTTTACAGTGCAACAGAGTAATTTAGGTCCTTTCCCAGAAAAATGATGACTTTTCTTGCGTACACTGAGATCTTGACGGTGTACACTGGTTTATTTACAGTTTCGTGTTGTAAATACATCAGTTTTTGCTCGAACCCCTGTTTTTTTACTGTTTCTTTTTTTTTTTTGCGGGTATGGTCTCTTACCTTAGGCTCCGATACTAGGCGTCGAACGTTATACGTAGCAAAGGTTTGGTTTTTATTTTATTTCTGACACCAGTTATAGTTACAATAGTGATTTTATTATAATTACATAGTGTTCTCAGCCGCAGACACTCACTCTCGATATATTCTTCATTGGTTGTAGTTTAAGTCACTACAATTGATGTTTTTTATACAATTTTTTTCTTTCCGTGTGCAGCTAGGCAAATGCTTTAAATAAAGTGAATTCTAGTTTTCGTTGATTGGAAACATTTTCTTAGTTTACGAGAAGATGTCCATAGACTTTTACGAGATTATGTTAGATATGCAGGAGACAGGCGATAGACATGCAGGAGACATGCAGGAGAAAAACTAGCGATATGAAGAACATTCTTTATCCGACCTCGTCTATCGTATAGAAAGGAAAACGATTATCGAAATGTTTACTCCTACACATTTTAGATACCGGAAACAAGAAGCGGATTTTGCGCATTAATTCAGTGACATCGCAACTTTCATCCGAATGTCTTACCAGGTCTATAAATATGAAACCGAAATTTGCACATAGATGGCTCTAGTTGTCAATGTAGTTACCGTCAAACCGCGTAATTGGCGCCATTTCCTTGTTGACATCTCTGACAAAGATTTTCAACTCACAACAATACAAGTTTCATACAACAGCATAGTTTGTAATAGCGTTGAACATGTCGAATTTTGTGCCTGGAAACTACGATTTGCGGACACCATTGATTTTCTGTTACCAATTGAAGAAAACTGCTGCAGAATCGCATCGAATGCTTGTCGAAGCTTATGGTGAGCATGCTCTTGGTAAATCACAGTGCTTTGAGTGGTTTAAAAAATTCAAAAGTGGCGATTTTGACATGAGAAACGAAGAACGTGGAAGACCACCGAAAAAGTTTGAAGACAGCGAATGGCAAGCGTTGTAGGATGAGGATGACGCTCAAACGCAACAACAACTCGCGGATCAATTAAATGTGACACAAAAAGCCGTCTCCATACGTTTGAAAGCCATAAGAAAGATCCAGAAGATGGGAAACCACGCTCATCCATTTTCATATGAAAGATATTAACAAATCAATTGAAGATATTATTATAGAATTACGATTAACGTAACAAGCGATAACAATCGCACATGAGAAATTATGAGACAAACGTAAAAAATCTCAACCACAGAATTTTATAATGCACCTACAAATACTTTTCCCACTATAATTAATGGCGTTGTTACGTCGTGCGAGGTTCTCTTTCTCCTTCTTGTCTTGTAGATACAAGCTAGCTGCGACGAGCAAATAAGGCAGTCAGAGTAGTTATAATAGACACTCGCATAGTTCTGGCGTCCTCTATACCTACCCTTTTTTGCGAATTCCCTTATTGCAATGTTCGGCATCGAGGACAAATAGAGATAAAATAGCGTACAATCCAAAAGGAAAACCTGTTAATAAATTAGTCATAAGGTTGAATTAGGAACTCGCGTCTCTTGGAAGGGGAACCACCCCTTGCGAGGGCACATAAGCTGAATGACGGAACTCGACCGGTGGACTCGCGTCTCTTGGAAGGGGAACCACCCCTTGTGAGGGCACATAAGAACTCGCGTCTCTTGGAAGGGGAACCATCCCTTGTGAGGGCACATAAGAGCTCGCGCCTCTAAGAAGGGGAATCTCCTTCCACGAGGGCACATAAGCTGAGTCATGTTACCATAAGGGGATTCGAAGCCTAGCATAGCGTTACACCCTAATTCACGAATTTTCCAAATCAATAACACCACTAAAATCCAGGATATATAAGGAAGAGTTTCCACAGCCAGGCTGCTCAGTTTTCAACTACTATTTTCCGCGGTCGCGTCGCGCAACATCCTTTATTCACGACGGCCAAGGTGCCTCTTCCACGATATCTTTTGAACATTGTATAACTTGCGTCTTGTGGATTGTGTACGGTGTGGTTGTCTACCAGTATATATATATATAAACTAACGTGTGTCGCGAACGAGCCATTTTCCAGAACTGTAAAGGCCAAGTTGCCTTTTCTTACGGCATCGTTTAAACCTTGTGTATGTTTAACTTGTGTTTCGTGAATTGCGTATGATACGCTTTGAAATAAACGTTACAACCAACTAATCAATTACGGACAGCAAAACATTTCTCCTTCCATCATCGACAAAGAAACGCGAGCCAAAGAGAACCACTTGCAACGGAGATCGAGAACGCGACAAGGGAAAAGAACCACTACCGAGAGGATACGTGACAACTATATATCTTCGAGCCCAACTATATCCGAAGCTCACCAGGTAAAATTCTCCTATTTCTAATTGAACAAGGCGAGGTCTCCGTCCCCGCTGTAAAGGGCTGCCAAGCCTTGACGCATAAGCGAGACCGACCGTGTTCGCCAGACCCTAAATCTTGGGCCCGACGTAACAGCGTTGTCAATTAAAAATTGACATTTTTTGTTATTTAAAAAAGTCAAATATAATTGTTATCTCTAAAGCGTTAATAATTTTTTTTCTGGTATTTTTATTTATCTTCACATCTTTATTCGTTCTCTGTGTCTTTCTTTGCAGCATTCATTCTGCGTACAGCTTCCTAACAGTCTATAGCTGCTTGGGCCTCTTTTCGCCTGGTTTCAAAACGTTTATTTTTCTTTTCCAACTTTTTTTGAAACATGTTCTCTTTGATTTCCTTTATCTGTCATACTATTGTATATCCGGAACTGAGCCGATATCTTCTGATGTGAAGGTCTCAAGTTTCTTAATAGCCTTTAAAGACAACAAAGCTTCACGCTTCATTACATTCACAGCGTCCAAGTACGCAACGTATGAGTCCCATAATGAAATTTTGGGCTGAGGGGAAAAAACATATTTTTATTCATTTTATCTTGTGGATCACTTGTCTTGTAAGGCTAGTCCATTGTACAATCCACAACTAACAAGAAATAGTCAGTAAAATTCAATTTAATGGACGCTTGACATCGGATATAGTAAACAATCTAGGAACTGGACATTGCGCTTCACGTTACCAATGAGCAACGTACATAAATGGTCTATAAGCTTTTACATCGATAAATTGAAATTTATGAAGTTTTAAACGAAAAGTTTCCTAATTAAGCAATCAGAGGCTTCCTATAATTATATTATAATATCTTTTATATCAATATGTATATATCAATGCACGATTTTTATATGCGATATTGTAACATAATATAGAACTAATAATTATACGTGCATGTGAAGCGTTTTTTAATTCGTGAAAGATATATTGATTGTTGTGTTAAAAAACCATTTTGTCGATCATTGAATATTAAAAGTTCGCTGCATTAAAGAAAAGCCTTCGAGTATGAAAATCAGAAGCAGGATTTCAACAGATTGTACATTTTTCGAATATTGTTGACTCGCTATCTTCATTAAATTCGATTTGATATATTAAACAGGTCTGAACTCTATTTGCACGTTGCTTCCTCACTTGTTTTTCTATAAGATTAGTATTTTTTTTCTAAGTTTTGTAATTTTTTAACTCACCGTCCATGTGGTGTAGCTGTTGATATAGTTCTGCCCCTCTTTGATACGCTTCTCAATATTGATTATATGAGTTTGTAAATCACCATGAGTCTTATAGATGTCCTTCAAGCGGTTCTTGAGAATTAATCGTAAATTATTTGTTATAGAAGTTATTACTTCTGAATCCACCTCCGAGTCTTGTGTAATCTACAAAGATTATTTACGTTAAACCATCATAAGTACATTGAGCATATTGGAAAATCAAATGAGAATGTGGGAAATTATTCAATTGTTGGAAAGGTTATTTGCGAAACATAGTTAAAATTGAGCGTAGGGAAGACCGGTGTCAATTGTAACAGCGAAGAATATACCGTCATCGTGTCGATAATGTCAAAACTCATTAGACTTTACAAAGGCATGTGATACGCTTTTCTGTAGCAACATTTTGCAAGATTTATGTGAAACCCTCTTGTGGTGTCCCCAGTTATCAGTTCTTTGTATCCGAAAGTAAATATATTCCTTTCACTATGTTTTCATCTAGTATGTAAAGTAAGGTCCGTCTAGTAAGGTACGTGACTCGTCGTATAGGATTAAAATTTTGTTTAACATAAAATTGTATCGTAAAATTTGTCATATTCATTGTATGATTCGCTGTTGAATTATTGTGTTTTATGTTATTATGAAGATATAAATAACAAAATAGTACCAAACTCACATTATGGTAAAACAAAAAACTGTTTTTTAAAAGAGAGTAAATAGCTAATGCACGTATACCAATGTCTTATTTCAATTTTTAATAATAATACCAAATATTTTTCCAAACTAACAAAAATAAAATCAGTAAGAGTCAATTAATGAACACAGAAAAAAATATCAGTCACAAATGACTAACATTAAGCGAGAAAAAAAAATATTGCGTGAAAATTGTTACAATTGGCACAGGTCTCATCTACATATAATTCAATGTATTATCTGAATGTTTGGACAATATAAACAAAAATTAGCGATTCCAAATCGGGATAATTACATTTGTAGTTCGTATAAATAGCATGTATCCCCTATAGCAAACACGCACAACCAGCACATTTTTTGGTCTACTGTCTGAACAAGACTTACAAATTTAATAAAAAACAAAAGTATTTTAGAGGAGCATCGCACGAGTGTCCTCGAGACATTAAAAAATGCCTTTACCGTTTAGTTATTGAGATATCTTGAGTTTTATAGAAATGTGATAGCGCTTGAGCGGCACAGATATATATTCATCATATATAACAAACAGTGTTACCTTTGAGATCTCCTTTCCAACGAACTCTTTAAAATTCGTAGTTACCAACGAATCTATAGCCAGTGGCATTTCATTCAATAGTACATTCATGCCTTTAAGCCATTCCTTATCGTATTGTAAAGCGGCTTTAAAATCTTCCACTACCGAATCAGCACCGTGAACATGTGGTGCCTAAAATTGTAAGGAATTTTCGGATGTTATATCCCATTCGCAAGTCTCTGTGCTGGGGTAGTGGGGATAATAATGACACGTACGAGAAGACGCAGAGTAATGAGTAAAGTTAGTTGGAGCGAACTATTGCTAGCGATCGCATTGTCTCTTAAATCTTATTTATCAAATGTACGGTTCGAAATCCTATTTCATCTGTTAAATTTAACCGCATCGACGTCTCATCTTTTGGAGTCGTGGACCTCATCGACTCAACGATCGCTGCTCATACAAGTCATCAGAGGACGTCCACAAAAAACAACCATGCCAAAAGAAAGATGAGTAAAAATAATATACCGATAAGTACAGCCATTGGAGGATCCATGGGAGTTGTTAATATTGTTAAATTAATCCGAGCCGTACGGGAGAGATAGAGGATAAATCACTACAGTTGAGACATTTTACTTTTAACCTCATGCTTACGTGTATTTCTAATATGCACATATGAGTTATACTAAACATTTACTTTGAATTAAAACGACCCGTCAAGTTATGAATTGTTGTATTTAGTTATTGAATAATTAGTATATTGTAATGAAATGACGGATAAATCATTATACTTAGGATATCCTTTCGAAATATAATTTGTGTAAAAAAAATGTAATTTAATTAATGCAAGGACATAAAGAAAGTATAGATCATTATAAAATTTGGTTAAATAATTAATGATTAAACGAAGTTACCTGTAAGTGAAGTTCTATCATGATTGTATGAGCGCCTCTTCCGAAGAGATCAAAAGGTAGTACTACATTTTGGTCTTGAGGAAGAAGCGCGAAATACAATTCAAATTATTACAGGTTCATGTAAAACAATTCCGACGTTTTGATTTTTAATCTCATCAATTAGCCCTTTTTTAATTCCCAATTACTGTACTTTATCGATTTATCGACCCATTGATTTTTTATAGTATACACTTACCCAACCGAAGAGGATGACGCACAGAACGATTCGGAGTTTACACATTGTCTCTTGGCTGCTGATCGTAACGAGTTTGAGTTAAGGTTATTCAGACAGCGCTTATATACAGAACGAACCTGCTATGACTTGGTCGTTATACAAAGGAAAGCCAATGACGCAAAAGATAACCGAATCTTCGGACACTTGTATTACGTAACGTAAAGTAAATCGCTAGCGTTCCTCGTGAACCTTGGAAAAGCTTTAATAGAAACAGCACAGCATTTATGTTAATTTAACTATTATATGGGAACCCGGAGTGGTGTTTTCGAATAGCTCTCCGATACCAGATCTTTGTTCAGCTGCGCGTAATTACAGCTAACCAGTACCAAATTCATTTCGCTGAGAAGTACCAGCTACAATTTTAAGTCGCACATCGACTCGTCCCGTCTAATCGTACCGCAAAAATTGATCTCCGTTTATACCGACGTACACGACTAAAACGGAATTTTTTATATTTTGAGATAGTTAATAATGATAATTTTTATAGCATTTCGAATAACATGAACGATGACCACGATCAACTTTTTGCATAGACTTTATTCGATTGTCCTTGTTATTCATAAGAGTGTCGAGTGTACGAGATGTGTTAAAAAATAACGGGAATTTTCGTTTTTTCAAAAGAATTTTATTTATTCATCTGTTATCCCCTTCAAAATAGTCTCCATTAGAGATTATACACTTATGTCAGCGCTTTCTCCAATCCCCGAAACATTTCTGGAACTCGTGCTTTGTGATAGCTTTTGGCTTTCTCAGCGATGCGTTTTTAATATAGAGGAGAAGTTTGAAACGTTTCAAAATTGAAACGGTTTTCGAAGCATAAATACCAAATGAGAGTTCGACCGATAGAACGGTATTAAATCCGATCGAAAACGGTACAATATTATTTTTCAGATTGAATACAATATTATATCTTTTATCAATGATGTCCACTTTAGCAGAATTCTCTACTTTCTATCATATAAAAAAATTAGGGTCCTAAGTATACCGGAAGGCAACAGTTTCAACGAAATAACTGTAGCTCGTCACACCTTCGTCATCTGTCGCTGGTGGGGTTTTCATTTTTTTTTCTTCGACACCTTTTAGTACCGATGATAGCTGAAGGATGATCATTTTTTTCAAATATGATGAAAATTACAGATCTGTAGGTGTTCAGGACTAACGGTAATTTTAATTAAAGGCGATAGCATTTCGGTATCGAGGTTACGTTGAGTTCATGGGTTCATGGGTTCCACATGAACTCAATGAAAGACAGCAGGAAAATCGAAAAACCACTTGCGAAATGCTGTTCGCCAGGTACAAAAGAAAGTAATTTCTCCATCGAATTGTGACTAGCGATGAAAAGTGGATATATTTTGAGAATCCTAAGCGTAAAAGATCATGGGTAACTCCAGGCGAACCTTCGACATCGACTGCAAGGTCAAATGCTATGGACGGAAGACAAAGCTCTGTGTTTGGTGGGATCAGAAGGGTGTGATCTATTATGAGCTGCTAAAACCTTGTGAAACCGTTAATACTGAACGCTACCGACAACAAATGATCGATTCGAATCAAGCTTTGCGTGAAAAACGACCAGAATATAAAAAAAAAAAAGCAACACAAACTGATTTTGCTTCATGATAATGCACCATCACACACAGCAAAACTGGTCAAGGAAACGATTGAGACGTTTAGTTCGAAAATACTTTCGCATGCGGCTTACTCACCAGATTTGGCTCCGTCCGATTACTACTTATTTGCATCGATGGGACACGCACTTGCTGAGCAGCGCTTTACTTCTTACGAAAATGTACGAAAATGGCTCGATGACTGGTTTGCCTCAAAAGAGCAACACTTTTTTTGGCGTGGCATCCACAAATTGTCAGACAGGTGGGAAAAATGTATAGCTAGCGATGGGCAATACTTCGAATAAAATATTTTTTATCATTTTCATACAATAAATGTGTATTTTCTATTCAGAAATTCCGGTTTCATATTTATAGACCTGGTATACTGTCACTGCTCACTTTGTATTTTTATGTGCTTCAAGTTGATAATACAGGCTTACGTGTCGCTCGATTCTACTGTGTACGTGGACTTTTTTTCGTTCGTCATCTTTTACTATAGAGACAAGACCTTAGCGCAATGCGCCTGTTACGATAGCGGTCCGCGTGTCCGGGTAGTTAAAGACTTATCAACGCGAAGAATTTGTGCTCGTTTTGGCCTTGATATTTATTTATTCTTCCTTCGTTCCAAAGCGATAAATAATACTGCACCGTTTTTCACGCAGTGCAAATCGTAGCTTTTAGAGTTTTATTAAAAGAAAATTGACTATACTTGCGGAAAAAATTAGCGATACGAAGAAAATTTAAGCGTGCAATCTTTAATTATTGCTTCATTCTACGGTATGGAGACTAAAACGGTCATTGAAACGCTCGCTTTAGCCTTGATATTCGATTTTTTTTCTTCGATTCAAAGCGACAAAAAATAATTCACCGTCTTTCACGTTGCGCAAATCGTGGCTTTTGGAGTTTTGTTAAAGGAAAATTGAAAATACTTGCGGAAAAAACTAGCGATATGAAGAAAATTCTTTATCTGACCTCGTCTATCGTATTGAGAGGAAAGCATTATTGAAATGTTTCCGCCTACACATTTTAGATACCTGAAACAAGAAGCAGATTTTGCGCATTAATTCAGTGACATCGCACGTTTTCTCCGAATTTCTTATACTGTCCCTGCTCACTTTGTATTTTTATGTGCTTCAAGTTGATAATACAGGCTTACGTGTCGCTCGATTCTACTGTGTACGTGGACTTTTTTTCGTTCGTCATCTTTTACTATAGAGACAAGACCTTAGCGCAATGCGCCTGTTACGATAGCGGTCCGCGTGTCCGGGTAGTTAAAGACTTATCAACGCGAAGAATTTGTGCTCGTTTTGGCCTTGATATTTATTTATTCTCCGTTCGTTCCAAAGCGATAAATAATAATACACTGCAAATATGCTCACAAGTGAGACTTTCAAGTATGAAATTAACCTATGAAAATACAAAATGTATTTAATGCATTTATGCTCTGTATATGGAGATATTTTTTAAAACTGTACAAAATGTAATAATAGCGTCATAGTTGAAGATTCTACGAGAAAACGTAACCCCGATACCGAAATGCTATCGCCTTTAATTAAAATTACCGTTAGTCCTGAACACCTACAGATCTGTAATTTTCATCATATTTGAAAAAAATGATCATCCTTCAGCTATCATCGGTACTAAAAGGTGTCGAAGAAAAAAAAATGAAAACCCCATCAGCGACAGATGACGAAGGTGTGACGAGCTACAGTTATTTCGTTGAAACTGTTGCCTTCCGGTATACTCAGGACCCTAATTTTTTTATATGATAGAAAGTAGAGAATTCTGCTAAAGTGGACATCATTGATAAAAGGTATAATATTGTATTTAATCTGAAAAATAATATTGTACCGTTTTCGATCGGATTTAATACCGTTCTATCGGTCGAACTCTCATTTGTTATTTATGCTTCGAAAACCGTTTCAATTTTGAAACGTTTCAAACTTCTCCTCTATATTAAAAACGCATCGCTGAGAAAGCCAAAAGCTATCCCAAAGAACGAGTTCCAGAAATGTTTCGGGGATTGGAGAAAGCGCTGGCATAAGTGTATAATCTCTAATGGAGACTATTTTGAAGGGGATAACAGATGAATAAATAAAATTCTTTTGAAAAAACGAAAATTCCCGTTATTTTTTAACACATCTCGTACACTCGACACTCTTATGAATAACAAGGACAATCGAATAAAGTCTATGCAAAAAGTTGATCGTGGTCATCGTTCATGTTATTCGAAATGCTATAAAAATTATCATTATTAACTGTCTCAAAATATACAAAATTCCGTTTTCGTCGTGTACGTCGGTATAAACAGAGATCAATTTTTGCGGCACGATTAGACGGGACGAGTCGATGTGCGACGTAAAATTGTAGCTGGTACTTCTCAGCGAAATGAATTTGGTACTGGTTAGCTGTAATTACGCGCAGCTGAACAAAGATCTGGTATCGGAGAGCTATTCGAAAACACCACTCCGGGTTCCCATATAATAGTTAAATTAACATAAATGCTGTGCTGTTTCTATTAAAGCTTTTCCAAGGTTCACGAGGAACGCTAGCGATTTACTTTACGTTACGTAATACAAGTGTCCGAAGATTCGGTTATCTTTTGCATCATTGGCTTTCCTTTGTATAACGACCAAGTCATAGCAGGTTCGTTCTGTATATAAGCGCTGTCTGAATAACCTTAACTCAAACTCGTTACGATCAGCAGCCAAGAGACAATGTGTAAACTCCGAATCGTTCTGTGCGTCATCCTCTTCGGTTGGGTAAGTGTATACTATAAAAAATCAATGGGTCGATAAATCGATAAAGTACAGTAACTGGTAATTAAAAAAGGGCTAATTGATGAGATGAAAAATCAAAACGTCGGAATTGTTTTACATGAACCTGTAATAATTTGAATTGTATTTCGCGCCTCTTCCTCGAGACCAAAATGTAGTACTACCTTTTGATCTCTTCGGAAGAGGCGCTCATACAATCATGATAGAACTTCACTTACAGGTAAGTTCGTTTAATCATTAATTATTTAACCAAATTTTAGGCACCACATGTTCACGGTGCTGATCCGACAGTGGAAGATTTTGAAGCCGCTTTCCAAGTCGATGAGGAATGGCTTAAAGGCATGAATGTACTATCGAATGAAATGCCACTGGCTATATATTCGTTGGTAACTACGAATTTTAAAGAGTTCGTTGGAAAGGAGATCCCAAAGGTAACACTGTTTGTTATGTATGATGAATATATATCTGTGCCGCTCAAGCGCTATCACATTTCTATAAAACTCAAGATATCTCAATAACTAAACGGTAAAGGCATTTTTGAATGTCTCGAGGACATTCGTGCGATGCTCCTCTAAAATACTTTTGTTTTTTATTAAATTTGTAAGTCTTGTTCAGACAGTAGACCAAAAAATGTGCTGGTTGTGCGTGTTTGCTATAGGGGATACATGCTATTTATACGAACTACAAATGTAATTATCCCGATTTGGAATCGCTAATTTTTGTTTATATTGTCCAAACATTCAGATAATACATTGAATTATATGTAGATGAGACCTGTGCCAATTGTAACAATTTTCACGCAATATTTTTTTTCTTGCTTAATGTTAGTCATTTGTGACTGATATTTTTTTCTGTGTTCATTAATTGACTCTTACTAATTTTATTTTTGTTAGTTTGGAAAAATATTTGGTATTATTATTAAAAATTGAAATAAGACATTGCTATACGTGCATTAGCTATTTACTCTCTTTTAAAAAACAGTTTTTTGTTTTACCATAATGTGAGTTTGGTACTATTTTGTTATTTATATCTTCATAATAACATAAAACACAATAATTCAACAGCGAATCATACAATGAATATGACAAATTTTACGATACAATTTTATGTTAAACAAAATTTTAATCCTATACGACGAGTCACGTACCTTACTAGACGGACCTTACTTTACATACTAGATGAAAACATAGTGAAAGGAATATATTTACTTTCGGATACAAAGAACTGATAACTGGAGACACCACAAGAGGGTTTCACATAAATCTTGCAAAATGTTGCTACAGAAAAGCGTATCACATGCCTTTGTAAAGTCTAATGAGTTTAGACATTATCGACACGATGACGGTATATTCTTCGCTGTTACAATTGACACCGGTCTTCCCTACGCTCAATTTTAACTATGTTTCGCAAATAACCTTTCCAACAATTGAATAATTTCCCACCTTCTCATTTGATTTTCCAATATGCTCAATGTACTTATGATGGTTTAACGTAAATAATCTTTGTCGATTACACAAGACTCGGAGGTGGATTCAGAAGTAACATTCGTGCGATGCTCCTCTAAAATACTTTTGTTTTTTATTAAATTTGTAAGTCTTGTTCAGACAGTAGACCAAAAAATGTGCTGGTTGTGCGTGTTTGCTATAGGGGATACATGCTATTTATACGAACTACAAATGTAATTATCCCGATTTGGAATCGCTAATTTTTGTTTATATTGTCCAAACATTCAGATAATACATTGAATTATATGTAGATGAGACCTGTGCCAATTGTAACAATTTTCACGCAATATTTTTTTTCTTTCTTAATGTTAGTCATTTGTGACTGATATTTTTTTCTGTGTTCATTAATTGACTCTTACTGATTTTATTTTTGTTAGTTTGGAAAAATATTTGGTATTATTATTAAAAATTGAAATAAGACATTGCTATACGTGCATTAGCTATTTACTCTCTTTTAAAAAACAGTTTTTTGTTTTACCATAATGTGAGTTTGGTACTATTTTGTTATTTATATCTTCATAATAACATAAAACACAATAATTCAACAGCGAATCATACAATGAATATGACAAATTTTACGATACAATTTTATGTTAAACAAAATTTTAATCCTATACGACGAGTCACGTACCTTACTAGACGGACCTTACTTTACATACTAGATGAAAACATAGTGAAAGGAATATATTTACTTTCGGATACAAAGAACTGATAACTGGAGACACCACAAGAGGGTTTCACATAAATCTTGCAAAATGTTGCTACAGAAAAGCGTATCACATGCCTTTGTAAAGTCTAATGAGTTTTGACATTATCGACACGATGACGGTATATTCTTCGCTGTTACAATTGACACCGGTCTTCCCTACGCTCAATTTTAACTATGTTTCGCAAATAACCTTTCCAACAATTGAATAATTTCCCACCTTCTCATTTGATTTTCCAATATGCTCAATGTACTTATGATGGTTTAACGTAAATAATCTTTGTAGATTACACAAGACTCGGAGGTGGATTCAGAAGTAACAACTTCTATAACAAATTATTTACGATCCATTCTCACGAACCGCTTGAAGGACATCTATAAGATTCATGGTGATTTACAAACTAGTATAATCAATATTGAGAAGCTTATCAAAGAGGGGCAGAACTATATCAAGAGGTGCAACAAATCGACGGTGAGTTAAAAAATTACAAAGCTTAGAAAAAAAATACTAATCTTATAGAAAAACAAGTGAGGAAGCCACGTGCAAATAGAGTTCGGACCTGTTTAATATATCAAATCGAATTTAATGAAGATAGCGAGTCAACAATATTCGAAAAATGTACAATCTGTTGAAATCCTGCTTCTGATTTTTATACTCGAAGGCTTTTCTTTAATGCAGCGAACTTTTAATATTCAATGATCGACAAAACGGTTTTTTAACACAACAATCAATATATCTTTCACGAATTAAAAAACGCTTCACATGCACGTATAATTATTAGTTCTATATTATGTTACAATATCGCATATAAAAATCGTGCATTGATATATACATATTGATATAAAAGATATTATAATATAATTATAGGAAGCCTCTGATTGCTTAATTCGGAAACTTTTCGTTTAAAACTTCATAAATTTCAATTTATCGATGTAAAAGCTTATAGACCATTTATGTACGTTGCTCATTGGTAACGTGAAGCGCAATGTCCAGTTCCTAGATTGTTTACTATATCCGATGTCAAGCGTCCATTAAATTGAATTTTACTGACTATTTCTTGTTAGTTGTGGATTGTATAATGGACTAGCCTTACAAGACAAGTGATCCACAAGATAAAATGAATAAAAATATGTTTTTTCCCATCAGCCCAAAAATGAATTATCGACGTCATACTCTGAGTACGTGGACGATATAAAACAAATGAAGAGTACAGTTTCGTTGTTACTAGACGCTATTAAGAAACTTGAGACCTTCACATTAAAAGATATCGAAGACTTAGTCTCGGATATACGGTTGAAAAAGGAAGATAACGAATATATGTATATAAATAAATAAATAACTTCTGTATTTTATATTTAAAGGGGGGTTAAATTTTAAGGGCCGATGTTGATTTTGAATAAAACACAAATTATTTAAGAAATTATTGTCAATTCTTTTTATTATGATAATATGGTATGGTTCAATTATGTATGGATCAAAATATCGGCCAAATGGCCGCCGCGACCTCGGCGGCACACCTCCATCCGATGGTCCAAATTTTCGATGACGCTTAGGCATAATTGAGGTTCTATGCCGTTAATGTGCCGAATTATCTCATCCTTTAGCTCTTGAATTGTTGCTGGCTTATCGACGTACACCTTTTCTTTCAAATAACCCCAAGGAAAGAAGTCCAACGGTGTCAAATCACATGATCTTGGGGGCCAATTGACATCGCCACCACGTGAGATAACACGGCCATTGAATTTGTCGCGCAAAAGAGCCATTGTTTCGTTAGCTGTGTGGCAAGTGGCACCGTCCTGTTGAAACCACATATCGCCCACATCCATATCTTCCAATTCGGGCCATAAAAAGTTCGTTATCATCTCACGATAGCGAACACCATTCACAGTAACTGCCTGACCGGCCTCATTTTGGAAAAAATACGGCCCGATGATGCCGCCAGCCCATAAACCGCACCAAACAGTCACTCTTTGTGGGTGCATTGGTTTTTCGACAATCACTCTTGGATTATGATTCGCCTAAATGCGGCAATTCTGCTTATTGACGAATCCACTGAGGTGAAAATGTGCCTCATCACTGAAGATGATTTTCTTCGAAAATTGATCATCCACTGTTGCCATTTCTTGCCACCATTCTGACCATTGACGACGTTTGGAATGGTCAAGAGGCTTTAGCTCTTGAGTCAATTGCACCTTATAAGCGTGTAAATGCAAGTCTTTATGCATAATGTTCATCAACGACGAGCGTGAGAGGTGCAATTGTTGGGCACGACGACGAGTTGAGGTGGACGGCTCTTCAGCCACACTATCGCGAACAGCAGCAATATTTTCTGCAGTACGAGCTGTACGAGCATGCACTGGTGTTTTAATATCTCCTACAGACCCGGTTTGCTCAAATTTTTGCACGATTTTTCCGATTGTACGCACATTTGGACGATTAAATTGACCGAAAAAATCACGAAGTGCACGATATGCATTTTGATTTGAACGCCCATTTTCATAATAAGCCTGAATAACTTTAACGCGTTGCTCGATTGTGTATCTTTCCATGGTTCAAATTGAGTTAGTCTGAAATTGAGAAATGTCAAATGAAATGCAGAAAAAAACTTGACGTTTAGATGTGGTTCACATTCAACATCGGCCCTTACAATTTAACCACCCTTTATATGGCTATATTTTCTCGATTCTGGATGCTACTGTAATACTCGACGTTCCAATGTCAATGGCTTTAATATGCGAATAGAATTCATTAATTTAGGACTTAATCTAATCTGGGGCTCGATGAGTAAATATCAATACGGACCACACAAGAACTCTGAACTGGTGATGTTAACGTAAGTTTGTTTTATTCGGACCTATGATTATTGGCTCACAAATCATAATTATAATTCTTGATAGCATTCCACCGAAAAGACGAACGACTAGTGAAACTTTATCCGTTATGTATGCAGGAATTCATAAAATTCAATTAATGCGTTTACGTACTGATAACGTGCTAATCATTAACATTCATATTAATAATTTAAATGACACGGAAATGCGACGGTCTATCCATATCACACAAATTCAATACATCTTCATATCATACAAAATCGCAGCATGAATTTATACATCTTATATTATGAACAAAACATGAGTTAACAAGAGACGGCAAATGCGTACACGTAATCAACATATTCATATACACGAATCATACACAAATGGGCGAAATACCAATTATGTGCTATTTATGGCTAGCTGCCCATAGGATTACAGAAATGTCAAACGCGCTTATTCTTTGCACTCTGAGGGTAATTCCACACATGATATGACTGACGATAAAATATATTGAGCGTATCGTGAAATCGAATTCGTATATTCTTATAGTAACGGAATAAAATTCTATAAGCAAGACACTATGATACAAATAGGCTAAGGCGAGCAATTTATAATGTGAACCGAAATTGAGAATAATACGACCGCATATTACAATTATATCGTACGAGAGCAGGTACTTAGCTTCGTGGCGCGTTATTTACATCTTCCGACGGTGTAGGAGGTGCGCGGGGAATTGCTTGAGCCATTCCCGTGATGCTGGTAACGACTTGCCGCAAGGGCTTTTCTAACGGCCCGATATATGCATGTGGCTAATGATTACCTGTTGGCCCGTCGATAAGATCCTATGATATCAATGACGAAATAACAGTTAGCCTTGGAAATTATGTTCGACGATTATTCATCGTTGTAAAACGCAACATTTGTGCATTCGGAAATTTGATGCCTTCGGTAAATTCACTTCTTCACGAATTTGACTGATTTCAGGTGTTCAGCCACCGATTCCCTATAACACCATAGTCAATAACTAAGTATGGCTGTTTTACGGTACCGATATTGGGGACTAAGTCCTCCTGTGCACGCTGCATAATATGATTTATAATTCTCACAAATACCTGTTTTTACTTCAGGACGACGGATTTTGCCGATCACTTTTATACACATATGAGATATTATAATAAAACAATTTAATATGTTAGTACAAAGATGAGTGTGCGGTGCGACGGCTCTACGGCGACTTGATTTATACAATAAATTGGAGCAAGAGGACTGCTCGGCTGCTTCGCAGCGACTAACTTTCTCTCAATCATGCAAAATCGATTACTCTTATTATATCAGGGGTACAAATTGAAAATGCGGGTTTGATAACAGATGGCGTTACTAACGCTATACGCATCAGGCAGTACTGTGACTATGTTCATGTCAAAGCTACGTCTTATAGCTTTAATTTTCAGTATGTGTCAATTTGTCGCAGTGTCAAATTCATAGTTTTTTTGAGCTCTCAATATGTCGAGTTTCGTGCCAACAAAACAGCATTTGCGGGAAGTTTTAATTTACTTCTTTAATTTGAAGAAAAGTGCTGCTGAAGCACATCGATTGGTCTCCGAGGCTTATCCGAGTCATGTTCCATCGGTTTCAACGTGCGAGAGATGGTTTGTGCGGTTTAGAAGTGGTGATTTTGACGTTGAGGACAAAGAGCGGCCGGGCCAAGTGAAAAAGTTTGAGAATGCTGAATTGGAGGCAATACTCAATGAAGACTCGTGTCAAACTCAACAAGAGCTCGCAGATTCATTGGGAGTGACACAACAAGCCATTTCCCATCGTATAAAAGCCCTCGGAATGATCCAAAAGCAAGGACATTGGGTGCCGTATGAGCTGAAGCCGAGAGACGTCGAGCGCCGTTTTTTTGCATGCGAACTGCTGCTCGAACGGCAAAAACGGAAGGGTTTTTTGCATCGCATTGTCACTGGTGATGAAAAGTGGATCCATTACGATAACCCGAAGCGCAAAAAATCATATGGTTACCCCGGCCATGCATCATCATCGACGGCCAAACCAAATATTCACGGCGCCAAGCTCATGCTCTGTATTTGGTGGGACCAGCTGGGTGTGGTGTATTATGAGCTATTGAAATCGAACGAAACCATCACAGGAGCACTATACCGAACTCAATTGATGCGTTTGAGCCGCGCACTCAAAGAAAAACGGCCACAATACGAGCAAAGACACGACAAAGTAATTTTGCAACATGACAACGCTCGGCCACATGTTGCAGCGCCGGTCAAAACATACCTACAAACGCTGAAATGGGAAGTCTTACCCCACCCGCCGTATAGCCCAGATATTGCTCCTTCCGATTACCACCTTTTCCGATCGATGACACATGGCCTAGCTGACCAGCGCTTCCATTCTTACGAAGAAGCCCAAAAATGGGTCGATGACTGGATAGCAGCCAAGCCGGCCGAATTTTTTCGCGACGGTATCCGTAAATTGCCAGAAAGATGGGAAAAAGTTGTGGCTAGCGATGGACAATACTTTGAATAATTCATTTGTTACCATTTTTTCAGAATAAACGTTCAAAAATAGAAAAAAATCCCGCATTTTCAATTTGTACTCCTGATAATATATTTTGATACGCTTGAGCGCCAAGGAGTAGGGGATCACCTAGGTGGATCCACGGTACGCAGAGGATTAACTTATCTCTAAAGCGAATAACATCGACCAGGCAGCCTACAGGGCCGATTCGTTACAACGTTTTAAAACCAGGCGAAAAGAGGCCCAAGCAGCTATAGACCGTTGGGAAGCTGTACGCAGAATGAATGCTGCAAAGAAAGACAGAGAGAACGAATAAAGATGTGAAGATAAATAAAAATACCAGAAAAAAAATGATTAACGCTTTAGAGACAACAATTGTATTTCACTTTTTCAAATAACAACAAATGTTAATTTTTAATTGACAACGCCATTAATTATAGTGGGAAAAGTATTTGTAGGTGCACTATAAAATTCTGTGGTTGAGATTTTTTACGTTTGTCTCATAATTTCTCATGTGCGATTGTTATCGCTTGTTACGTTAATCGTAATTCTATAATAATATCTTCAATTGATTTGTTAATATCTTTCATATGAAAATGGATGAGCGTGGTTTACATGCGCGATATTGCATCATAACATAAATCTAATAATTATACTTGCATGTGAAGCATATTGTATTTTCTCAAAAATATATTGATTGTGTTAAAAAATGGCTCTGTTTATCATTAACTATTATAAATTCTTTGCATTAAGAAGAAGGTTATAGTAATGCCAAGATAGTTGACGCTCTAATAATATTAACTTCAATGAAGCATAGTAAAAAGATAAGTACTTCTATAAGAGGAGAAAAATGCAGATCGATAAATAACCTCGGTGTGCCTTGAAACGATCATATTAGATAGCATTTGCTTTATGGTAAAATGGCCAAATATGACCGATGCGTGGATACAGGAGAACTAAAGTGGAGGCAGTTTATCGGTCTGTTTTGTAGCAAGTTTGCCGCCGCGTTACTGCTCTGTCACTCTTATTAAGCCGACGATATTGACCGTAGGTAACAAAAGGGAAGGTGTGTTCCGTCTCTTCACAGAGCAGGTAGACAGACTTTAAGAATGAAGCAACTTTATCTTATCTAGTCGTAATTTTTTTACTTACCTGGTTGTTTCATTTTATCGGGTATTAAATTACCTGGTCGTACACTGCATCAACAACGTAACATTAGCGTGGTGGTATGGTAACGGCACGCCGTGTAGTCATAAGTTAGTTTAATACAGATGCACATCACGGCGTTATTTTGCTTGCCTTTTTTCCTATAAGACAAATATATTAGAAATCGCCAATGATGATCCCAATGTCTTTTAAACAGTATAGTCAATATCGGATTTATTCGTCGTAATGAATGTAGAAAAATGAAGACAAGCGATAAAAAATAAGAACAAGTATTAGCTTCTAGTGACTACGTATTTGTCGGCGAACTGCCTTAAGGGGAGGGAAGGGGGGTTCATCACGATATCTTGCTACCGAATTTTAATATCAGCATCAAACTAACACCTACATAAGATGTCGTATAGGCCTGAATAGAAAAATGAAGACGAGAATACTTGATTTTTATTATTTACCGATGTTGTGATTATCGAAAATCCGCCACGATTCATTTTTCCGTATAGTAGATTGTGTACGACATCTACATTTCTACCTACACTATCGAAAAATGTAACAGTTATTCCACTTTTGAATATAAATTACGACATTCATTGGGTTGCACAAGATAGATAGATAGTTTACGGGGAAGCTTTATTGCACCCACTCTGCACTTAGGCCTAGCCCATTGTGCCCCAGGTTCCACTCGATTCTAGCTATAAAAATTTACGGAAAAAGTGTATTATAACATTGGTACCTGTAGTAACTAGTTTCGATTGCACGAATTTTTAAATACACGATTCAGCAAGTTTCCATAATTCATATCTCGGGAACTATTATTCATAAGAAACACGGGGATCTTTGCTAAGAGTATTCAATAAATAATAGTAATAGCCAATGAAAAGGATGTTGCTCAAGGTTGATTACTCGCTAACTCCGGACTACCCTTTGCCTGTTACATATCTCCGGATAAGCTGTGACTACTGCAAACACATTTGGCTGTAAGGGAAGCGCGACGATGCTTGCAATCAGCTCCGTCGATTCGTTCAGAGAGCTCTAGTCTAGTACGATGTTGCTAATGAAGAGTCGGAATGAAGAACAGCAGCAGGATATTCGTAAAAGACTACCAAAGTAAAGGGAATTAACAAACATACGATACCCGCGGTTTTATTGTACAACACTGTAACTTTGGAAGATTATTATGTTATTATGTGTGTTCTCGTTACGCTAGAACACTTTCACGCGATGCCGGAGCAAGATCTTTAGACTCCGAAGGGGACGACTTTCAATCAAGCTTGACGAGAGGCTTGCTGAAAGTCTGAGAGGAACTCTTACAGCAAGCGTGGAAAATCCTTCATGAGAATTTCGATCAGAGTCTGAGAGAGACTACAGCGAGAAGTATAACAATTTCTGGATGATAAACTGGATGAAAGACTACGACAGATTCTGGCAGGAAGTCTTGGAAAGATACTTGGCGGAAATCTAAAATCCAAATCTAGCCTTGCTAATAGAGAAAGGATTTCTCTCCGGATTCTCTCGTTTTGATTGTAAATGCGGGAATGAGATAAATGTTGAGATTTATTGTATGAAAGTACTATTGCAGGAGAGCAAACGTCACAACGGTTCGGGACGTCAAGATGAATTGAAGAAAGGGCCTGACGGACGCAGGACCCTCGCCTATTGCTGCGCACGGATACAATGTTGCTACGCGCGATAAGAAGGCCGCCGCCCGCGCGTGGCGAGTACGGTGGCCGGACCATTGCCGTGAGAAAACCGACAGTCGGACCGAAAGTGCTGACGGCATCGTGATTAGGAATGAATATTATATGTTTGTGACAGTAAGACCGGATGATGGCATGAGAAATAATGCATGAAGAATCTACAAATTATGGGACCGTTACACGACTGACTTAAATTTACGCTACGATGCACTCGTAATTTTAACTGTTTTTGGTATTAATCTTCACTTTAGTTTGATTTGTGATTTTCAAGTAGCAGTCTCGGCAAAATGTTTATTATGTACGCGTAGAATTTCACGATTCTATAAAATCTGAACGTTACGATCGATTCTTGCCAAACGCAATACCGAACAACCTTGTCCCCTGGTTCATTTTTGTAGAAGGAGTTAACTCGATAGCTAAAAATGTTACGAAAGTTAGAGAGCGTACATTCTTTTTTCGAAAAATTCGCATACGCACACGCACACATACATTTGATCTAAATATGATTTCTTGATGGTTTGGAACTTTTTGTGTACTCAGACATCAATATCTGGGGAAACATTTTTTTCAGAAAAACATAGTTTTCTCTATAAGGAAGCATTATATTTTTTTCTGAAATTGTATCCTATGTTATTATTTTTTCAATGCCATAACATGTGAACTGGACACGTGGATTGCAGTTTTATTTTAATGATTTTTTGCTGAATCGACGCCCATGTATCGATGGCTGGAGCATCGATCTAAATTTCTTCGCGACCGTTAAGGTTAATTGTTATTCTTCATATGGCACTGTATTATTGAGAAGCATCAATAGAGAAGCATCGCATACGCGATTGTCAGCGCTCAACGTAAATGCACACGTAGTATAGGAATATATGTCGTTGAAGTCGGTGCAAGGGGTGGCTTACTGTTATTTCCCACGCATCCAATTTGTAACACCAATCAGGGACCACCGGAGAGGACATAGAATTTTCCATCGGCTTTACAGATGACAACAATATTGCGGATGCGACCGGGCGTAAAAATGGCCGGTCGGATCATCATTCCCGCCGGTGAACGCAATATTGTACGTGGTCAAGCGCATCGGCTTTTAACGGGATTCGTTCATGTATCGATGAACTCCACGCGTCCTCTCACCCAATACTTCTCTCCCGACGACACCCCTTTCTCTATCTATTGCTCGCTACCGCTTTTTTTTTTTACCATACAAATCGACAACTAATCTCGGCGTATCACGCGTTTGCAGCGTGTGCCAGCCTTTTCCAATTATTTATCGACAAACTACGGATATGTCCCCTCTCAAATTCTACTCTACTCTTACTTGCCGATCATTTGATTCACTCAGGATACGGTCTATTTATTTATCTAGATAGTTCTAAAAAAAAAGTGCAATATTAATATTAATAGACATGTAATCGAGACTTTAATTCGTCGCAACATCTAATAAAGAAATTCATAAATTATTATATAAAAATGATATTTTGATAATGGCTGGAGATAAGACTACCTTAAAATGTTCATCGTTAAGCTACGAAGAGGCACTTTCTAATCCTCGCAATGGTCGTCTGGATATGACGGCAAAGGGCACACGAAACGAGCTTTCGCGACCGACTCTATAAGGGGCTTTCTCGAAACATTGAATTTGAATAATAAATCCTCATCAGATCGGCGGAGTAGGAAAGCGAACGACAGTGAGAGGACAAGGAAGGAAGAAAGAGGAAAAAGGTAAAGGCAGGGGGGCGGTAGAGAAGTCACGCGATCCAATTACGTACGGGACGATGAATACCTATTCCGCGAGGTCCCTTTGCCGCTTTCTTTTTCATCTCGTCATCCCTCTGCCACCACCCGCCCTGCGCCGCCTTCTTCCTGTAGTCGAGCTCTCGCCTTCCTTTTCTCTCCGGATATTTTTTTTTGCCTCACCTCCCTTCATCCTTCCCACTTATCCTTGTCCTCCTCTCGGTTCCTCTCGCCCTCTATATTTCTATTTCGACTGCATTGCCCAGCGTCGTAGCCAGGCTACGTAGTCTAGCGAGCTTTATAGGTGATTGTGCCGCAAGCAATATGTTTTATTTATGCCGTGAGTCGTTGTCTCCCAGCTCTCGCTATTCCAAGTCTTCTTTTGGTTAATAATCAAAGAAGAATCCTTCTGGCTGCGCTTCTTCGCGTTGTTGCTGAACTTGGCAGACGTACATGCAAATAAAAGACATGAAAATAAACGAAAGACGAGTAAAAGAGTATAGAACTGCGGTGAAACGACGGGACTAGCAAAAAAGTCTCTATGGGATAGGGCTAATTTTGAATAAAACAATATTTGTACGCACAAACTCCCGGAGGCTACGAAGGATTTTTATTACATATGTGTAAAGAAGGGTTTGCTTTATTTGCTACTTTCATCGTCGTTCTTACAAAAATAGTAATTGTGTGAACGGCATTTCGTTGACTGGAGGTTGCCAGTGACTTTGATACTGACGGATGTACCGGAACTCAACGTTCATCGTTAGTGCAGTACCTCAGACTAGAGTAATTTCCGATAGGATGGCCATAGATTTCACTGAGCTCGACAAATACATTTGATCGTACGAAATACATTTATCTCGTGGCGTTAGGTTTTGTATAATTCGTAAGGATATACCAAACGTCCGGTATAGATTTTGACAGTACTGAATTTTTTTTTTTAACTGTTGTTACAACGAGTATCATAAATTATATTCATTCATATATTTATATTTATATTTGTTAAAACGAATAATAAAGTGATAATAGTTTTGTGAATTTATTTTCAAATTCATTCTCCATTTATTAGTCAAAAATAATGTTTTTAAAACTGATTGTCACGAGCAGTGGGTCTGCGATTGACGAAAAACGGATGGCCATCTCACCTCGAGGTACCCTACGTCGACCTGTGAAATATTTCTACTCAATGGACCAAGTTCACCAGGGTGCGAGCAGGCAGCAGTCGTAATACCATGAGTGAATTTGAATCGGTATGAACGAGAAGCTGCATCCTCTGAAGTTAGAAAGGGGTAGTTAGTGCCATGCTAGAGGTTTGAGCATTCACGTCTCATGGACTCATGGAGTGTGATGAATTACTGTTGGACCAACAATGAGCTCAGGTGGGATCGGTATATGATTCCACGAGAAGGGAACTCACGATTAACTGATTTACCGGTCGTATCAGCCTGAGCCATGTTTCAGCTCCATGGGTACTGACTCGGCCTGGCGACTACATACATCGAAGGATGAGAAGGGAAGTCTGGTAAGACCTTGCGAGCTTTCGGCAAATGCGCTCTGTTTAGTTTATTAAAGTTCCAAAAGCCCAGGCAAGCAGTGCTTTAGCTCCATCCTTCAACTTTCACCTCGCGCTCCGCCAAGTATCTCGGCCATTCGCCCAAATTATGTGCGACTGTCGAAAGTCGAACTAGCTTGGAACTAATTTCTTGAAGAAGAACTCAACCGGATGTACCATTGTCACCATCCACCACACAGCACCGCTCACATTTTCGTAATATATTTTTACTTGTTTAAGTTGTGAAGAAATTTTGTAGTGACGATTGATACGGAGCGTTCGAGATACACGGAAAATAATTGTTGGCTTGCTGAATAAAAATGTATACATTTGAATTTATATTTCCTAGATCTATTTGTATTTTTAAAAATTTTATTTTACAATTCCATATTATTATATAATAATAAAGAAATATTTTTTAAAAATTCCCTGATAAATGAGAGATATAAACACGATTTCATTTATTATTCTCTGCTCGTGTGGAATGTGTAAGCAAACAAACTAGGGTAACATATGGATACAACGTTTTCAGATACCATCAACTTTTAATACGCAATTGTAAATGTGTATTTAAAATTTGAAAGGATAAAAATTACAATAAGAAAAGAATGTTAATTGCGCTATTCATTGAACTAAAAACTGTTGTATTGGCATTTATACCTTGTATATCAGACAGTGATGGAAAAATTAATAGTGCAATGATATGCCTCGAGCAACGACATAAAAATTAAGGTATTGGCATGACAGTGAGTGTATCCGGATTGGCAAGACCGAAGATTAAATTTCTTAACGATACTACAAACTTGTATTATTTTCTAAGTATATATTTCCTTTAGAATCGAGGATTGTGTACATCAAGATTCAGTGATCCGTACTCAATCCTTCTGTCGAATCAAGCTAAGCGTGGCACTTAATAAAACGGTTCAAGAGTCACGCAGAAAGAGATTAAAGTGGAAGAATCGGTAATAAACGATACGTATGACGAGAGTCTCAACGATTTTATGCTTTTTATAAAGCGTCTACGTTCGGTGCACGCCACAGAAGCAGTGCCTTATATATACTTGTGCAGAACTATAGGGAGAGATTTCCGGAAAAGAGTCTTTGTCCGCTTCGTGTATTAGGCATCGTTGAAGCGTACACAGGCCGATGGGAGAAGACGAAGAATGGGAAAGAAGCGAGACGAGAGGGACGACTGCAATGAAGCGAAGGTGTGAGAAAGATCCAACACCCTCTTGCAACGGGTTTTCTAGGTGAGGTGCTATTGAGATCGAGAGTGAGGGAACGGACGAGGATTCCGTAATAAACTTTTCGCGCGAGTTCTCGAAGTGAGGAAGGGTGTAATCGAGCGCGCTACCTTATTTTTCCCCATTTCACCCGCGCATCTCACGAGCCCACCGTCCAACCCCCTCAAACGGGCGAGTACGAGCGTGGGTTACTACTAGCCTGCACGTTCAGGTTGGTGCGAGCAAATTCAAGTTTCTTTGGTTATTTATTAAGCAGACCCCGAAAGAAGAGTTAATATTCGTTACAGCGAATGGAGTGGGAAATGAGTACTAGACGCTGGAAAGGGGTTCGAGATAATATTAAAGGATATCGTATGGCAAAGGGAGACGAGTCCTCGTTCATTCTTCCAGAGGTTTAGAGCACCAAGCACCAATATCTTGTAGCATAGTCGACGTGCGCATCGCGATGACGTGTATTATTTATTCCAAGCCATTACTCGGCACTACTCTGGCTCTGATTGTAATATTTTCTAGGCTCTGGTCGAAGCCCCACCGACTCAAGATGAGAGAAGAACCCGGTAGACACACTCGAACGCAACGCAAACTCAATTAAAGCCGTAGAAGCGAACTCGGTGGATCAGAGCAAAGCGGTGCTTTCTGATGGCCAATGGAAATGCGCCCGAAGGGTCTCTTCATTTCCACGCTCCCTCAGACAGCGACCGGGATAACGTTTCGTCTTTCACTATCTCGCACTCTGTACTCTTACTTACTCTGTCGCTCTTTTCCTCTCTCGGGTAAACGGCACGTACATCTCTACCCTCTCGACCCATTTCTCGAAAATAAATAGCGTTCGCTTCTCCTCCCTCTGATCGCAGTCCTACCACTACTACCACGAGCAGTAGCCCCATAACTATTCCCTGGCAACGCTATTGGTACGCCCTTCGATATTCATCGATTGGAGCGCACCGATGCTCGGATATTAACGGGCAGGCTTTGCGACAAGTACTTCCGGCTGCGAAAGCTTCAAGTCGATCGAGTACCCCCCACCCCCACCCATTCATTATGTAACATTCACCTGTCTCTCCCTTTCAATCACGGAAAAATGTTTTTCACGTCAGTCTCATTTGTGTCGTAATCGGTTTGAGGGATTTTTTATCATTTTATTATTTTTGCTACGTGAACCGTGCAGGGTATTACTGCCGACTTTGCTACTCTATCATTGTAGAAAGGTATCGATTTTTGTAGACTTCGAACTACTAGATTGTGTTTAGACTTTGCATTTAACAGTAGTTGTCGAGATGATGTCATTTTTTATATAATTTGATCTCCTTTTCATCGTTGGTCGATTAGAAACAGGACAAAATTATTAGTTGCGCCTATCAGTTATTGCGCACAGCTGAATAATTGAATCTACTAGTCTAGCTAATTGATACAAAAGACGAAGTCATTTGGTTATTTTATGGTACTTTGGTAACCCAACTCAATCGATATCAAGCTGACGATATATGGGCATCGATACAAAATGATTTTACCTCATTGTTTGTGTAATACACTCTTAAAACAGACATTCCTATTTCAAAAATAATTGATTTTTATCCTAGATGAAAAAAAAGAGGAAAATGGCAATAAATCGTAGACGAGTTTGTTTGGAAATTCATTGGAAAGGGAAGTTCGTTTCTTATAAAAATACTAGTCACACGAGGACCATTTTTTTTTGTACCCGTTGATTCCGTGGGTCTTAAGAGATTCTTGATACGCTTCTATCCTTGTTAGTTGAGTATCTAGCCAAATATGTTTTTTTTTCTTCAATTTTCTAAGCAAAAGAATCAAGTTACACGAATAGAGAGAGAGCTGCGCAGCAGTCACGCGTATAAGACGTGTGCATTGAGGAAAACTCCAGCTAAGATTGGTGCCGGAGATCGCAACGACAAGTTCAGGTAATTAGAGGCAAGATAGAAGATTCGAGATATCAAGGTACCGCACTATGTTTATAATTCACAAGAAGCCATCAGACCTCAGTCTTTAAAAAAGTGCACATTTATCTTACCCGTGCGTCTTTACTATCTGGTGATGCACGCTGCGGTGGCATCCTCCTTAAATACAACAGTCAGCTAGCTCACGAGTAGCCGGCTGCCTCAGACAACGTTGGTTAATAAGGGAACGTTAAACCAAGAAATAAAGAAGTAAAGAGAAAACCGAGGGATACGATTCTAGGACAAGGAGCGGATAGTTTCTTGAAGAGATAAGAGGTGAGTGGATGAGTGTCTTTAGCAAGAGGTGGACAATCTGTGTCGCTGTGTGAGAGCAGGCGACGGAGTTTGCTGTGAAACAAAGTCTAAGATTCAGCTACTGAGAGTAGGTGGAAGACACCGGGGATTGATGGATCAAAAGCAAGTTTATTCAAGTCACCTTAAATTTCCGATACCATTAAATTGTAATTAAACAACACCTTAATTATCACGTAATTTATTTAATCCGAATATACCTTGATAATACAATAATGATGATTAAACTTAATATCGTGATATTGTGCTAATCATCTAGGATTTGAAATTTATTCAGCCAACTTGGGTCTTATCTACTTCGATTTTTACGAGAGCGTCACAATGACAGTGGAAATACACAGAGATATAGATACAGATATCTATACAGAGAGGAAAAATCATCCACGCGGTAAGACGGTAATTAGATAACTACTTGCAGGAAAGTGAAAAAGATTCGTGCAATATGTCATTCTCGTGACGAATGACGAAAAGTGTGCTGAGGTAAAATACGTCAGAGAAGAATCATGAATGACTTACAGAGTGTCAGCAAATAGTCATTTCTACGCATTTGGTCTACGAGTCATGATACATCAACTTCAATGTTACATTTCTGTATCTGTGATTAATAAAAATGTATTATCCATGGCAATTCTAGTTGGATCATTTGTAATAATCACCAATGTAAATGTATCATGTTTGTCAAGGACATTTATCAGCGTAGGAAAAATATATTTATTCTAAAACTATTTCTCAACACAAAACTTACAGCATTTTTGAATATCTTTCTGAGGAAAGAAGGATACGAACGACCAACTTTATGATTTCTTTTCCGGACGAAATCTGTTCTATGAAAAGAGAATCTTGTGTAGTAGAAGTCTTGAATGATAGCAATCGCGAGGGCGCATGTTCTTCCGGTACTCCGAACACCCGACGATTGTGTAACTCGCGGAGTCTTCGGGTTACGTCGGTCGCTCGCTGGCGAAACCTCCTCTTTCGCTGAAGAATATTTTTCGTATTAAAGTATTTTGCAAAAGAAATATATACACATCGTTCCCAAAATAGTTTAATACAAATATATACAGGAAGGACAGATTGCGAGTGAGAAAGAGAGAAGAATAGTGTTAAGGGAATTCAATATTTCCCCAGCTCTATGCTCACTAGGAGAGACGTCACCTGTAAGTCCAGGATCGCCATGGTTACGGCTCCAGTCATGCGGCTTGCTTTCTTCCCTCCTTTCTGAATTGTTTGACGCTCGTTTCTACCCTCTCTTCACGAAATATCTTGTCAAGATTCTCACTCGCTCAACACCATGTTCCTATGCGTCCGTGAGCGAGAACTACTTCGCTCTAATGGCTATCGTTTTACATAATGTTCTCTCAGTACTCCTTTGCTTCAGAGGGAGGTACACATCGAACGAGGTTGCGTTATTCGCGGAACCCGGAGATTAAATAATAAATTCTTCTTAAAAGTGAGAAATTTATGAAAATCTCTTAATTTATCCTTTCTAGGTACACCTGGTACCATATATAGTTTACCTCGTGTTTTTTATTTGCTTTCTTTGGAAAATCGTTATTAAATAATGAGACTTTTTACTTGTATTGTATCATTAAAACTTTTAATAATTTTCGAGTAATGTATTAAGTAGCGAAAGCGAAAGCGAAAAAATAACTTTGTTTAAGCAAATGTGATAATAATGAAGATCCTCAATATTTTATATTTCGCATAAAACTTCCTTCGTGAAGACGGAAACATCTATTGACATACGTAATTATAGGTGGCTTTGCAAAAGGTGAAAAACGATGAGCTATGTGCGCAGCTCTACACTACAAGACTTTCTTCATATGAAAATATAATGGTCTCTGACGAGTATGAATATAAGATTATTAGGTCATGTTCATTTTTAACGACATAACAAATGCTCTAAATGTTTTAAACTTTACTTGACATACTTTCTTGTTTGTACAAAAACATATCATGTGAAACTAAATAGTTTATGATATTTGATGATTAATTTATTATATTTAAAACGATTATGTAAAATTATAGATGAAGGATGGGTAGCGTACGTGCCAGTTGCCGTTCGAGATAAGCCGAAACGTGACATTGATTTTGCATTAAAATTACGGTAGAAGGTTGAAGGCAGTATTTTAAGCCGGCACGGAGGAACCCCAATGTCCGGTAGACTGCAGTTTGTATAAAACCATATATCGCGGTAGGGTAAACGCATAAACGCTTAGTGCAGCAGGGTAGAGCTTTGGTGCGCGTGTATCGCTTCGAGTAGTCGTATATTTCTGTACCGTATGTACGTATTCGAGAGTTCAAGTTGTATAGGCACTGCCATTTCGAGTACCGTAGCTGTAGCGTACCACTTGGTCGTGTAGCAACAGCAGCAGTAGCAGCGATGGTGCTAGCTGTGTGCCTGACTCGGAAAAAGACCGATGAAAAGTTTGTTCTCTCTCTCTCCCGCGGACAATGATAATATTATCTGACACAGCAAGTCCTCGTTTCCATTTGCATGTTTCATTATCTGGCTCGATGACCTGCTGGTACAGGGAGCGGTACTGGGGAGCCTAAAACGCTCTTTCCATTTCGACCATAGAGTCCACGTCGTCCAAGAGTTCGAGCGAATGAAAATATACCGTCGAAGCATTAAGGATTCTCTCCGCATAATTGCTTCTCTCTATGCTGTTTTCGTAAAGGATGACGTTACATTTTCTGAGGATATTCGCGTTGCAATCACACCCCTTTGCCCAATTTTGAAGTCTCGCTCGCACTTTCCGAAACTAATTACGTTGTGAATGCGAAGCTAGTGACGTTGACGCAGCGTACTACAAAAGATATCCTTCCGCGAAGAATATTTCGAATGCAACAAGCTTGTCTTTTTTTTTTGTGCTTCTGACACGTCGACCTCGTCTCTATCGTTTCATGGCGATGTCGTCGTCATCGCGCCTCGAAGCGTCTTGGCTTTCATCCTCAAATATGCAATTATATAAGCAATATCACGTCACTTTATTATATTCCTGAACAATTCGGCTTCGCCTTATTAAACGCTCGCCCCCGTTTCCGCCGAGGAAAGTTCGAACCCGTCGAGTATATTAGATGAAAGTATACTGCCTCTTCCTTTTTTCTTTTCTTCAATGTATATAATCTCGACACGCGCGATCAGACACCGAGTTTCCTTAATAAAAAACTTTGAAATTTTTATGAGAACCTTTGGAACAGTAGTATACATCTTTTTACTCTGCAGATAACGATTTTAAACTTCTCTGCTGACTTTATATATATACTTGTCGCAAGCAATTCGAGTCCTCTTTGAAATCGGGACAAGATATATTCAAAGATATATGAATAATAATAAAATCGATCTAACGGGTGAAGAATTACGGATTCGTCAAATTATGTATCAAAAAGCTTACTTCAATTACTTTTTAATTTAGTGCCTACTGAACATGCGAACGAAGCAGAAGTACTTCAAAAGAAGAAGGATAGGAATAAGTGTGTTGTGTAGTCTCGAACTTTGAACAAACTGCGATCTTTTAATTTCTCAAAAATTAGTTCGTACATTTAATTTTCCTTAACTGAAAACATCTATCTTCAATTAATCTTTGAAAAAATGTATTTTTGATATTTATAAAAAAAAGTTATTAACGGTTTTTTAACTTGGGACTGTTGATGACAATCTGTGTCTGTTAGTATGAAATATTGTTAGGGAAAGCAAGACCTTGGAGAACATACAAGGGAATTATGTGCAACCATCATAATTTTTAAGCTGATTTGATCCAGCGAGCCTGAGTCTCTCCCAGTAGTGAAGGCGCTGTACTCACTTAGGATGTAGTTTTCACGGTCCCCCAACCGTTTCCCTCGATCGTCTCGTGGTTATGCCAATCTGCCTCCGAGAGCATCCATATACGGGGATGTTTCACGGTAGTACTACCCCCAAACCGCCAACGTAATAGGGATATCCTTATAACCCGTAGGCTATATCCTAAAAGTTATCTGAAAATTTCATTTACGATGAGAGAGTTAATAAAGGTAAATATTAGCTGTGGGAGAGGTCTGACGAGAACTAGCGAACAGGGGTAGTGCTCTCAAACCAACGCCATGAAGAGAAATGGTATGAGAAGGAGCAGAAGAGAAAGTACGCGGCTGCTACTGGAGAGAAATGTATGAGGTTGAGATGCAGAGAGTGAGCAAGATAGAGAGAAAGCAGGTCTGTAAAACATGAAGAACAACGGGGTAGTAGCTCAGAGAAAGAGAGAGAGGAAATTCATGGGAATGTACCATCCTACCCCTTCTCCTACATAGTAGAAGCATTAGTCTACATCTTGTGTTTAGAGCGCGAATCAATTGTGATGCCGTCATATAAAAAGAGAGAGATCTTATCCATCAGAGAGAAACTTTGTTATGTTGCCCTCACTGCGGGTTTCAAATGTTCAAAACTTTATCGAAACTGTATGAAAACTGTAACGAAAAGGTTTTAACATCTGTAGATAAATTGGGTGTGAGTATAGCAAAAAAATAAAATAAAAGGCGTTAAATGCAAAGAGATTGTCGGAATCCTTACCCGTTCATTGATGCGAAATTGATTTGTTTACTTTTGCGACCGCGTACGCTCCTATGTTCCTAGTTTTTTTTTATTTAGGCATGCTGGGGGTACATATACGTAGAATCGCGCGGAGTATACTACGTACTACCTACTCATCGAACGGGGTATTAGAGGGTTCGTACGGAGGTGAAGACGCCATGTCGCCTGAAGCCGCGTGACTCCTCTGGGCTCTGGGATATAAATTAAATGTAAATACGGGGAAACGAGGCGGGAAAACGAGAGCAAATACGGGGCTCTCGGTGGCGGACCCGAAACAACAATGCGCAGTATACCCATAACACGCTGCTAAGGTGTCGAGCGAGAGGGTATCAAGATATGTCAACAGTGAAACAGAAATAAACATTATGGGATATTAAAAAATAAATCTGATTGAATAGCGAGTCGAACATTGATGAAAATGTTGTCTGGGTGTAATTTTTAAAAGCGCGATTAACTGAACTAAAATAAATTTATTGAAATAATATAAATACGTTTTGTAGGTAGAGAAGAATTTGTGTTAATAATACAGTTTCAAACTTATGTTCGAAGTTGAACGTGTGGTCCAAAATTGTAACATTTTTACCGTTAGAGCGGACGTAATAACACAGTTTTGAAATCGCAATATTTCTTTAGAATTCGAACAAAGTATGCATCTTGTGATACATATTAGCATAAATAACATTTCTGATATACAGTGCGACAAAAATAAAGAAAATTAAACAACTCTGGAGCGAAAAGGCACTAGGACACAAAATTGTGCCAAGTCAAAGACTGTTATCATTCATGTGAGAAAAATGTAACAAAGACCTATAACATCATTCGACAATGGATTAATTTTTTGACAATAAATTAATTTGCAATATGACATTTCCAAAATCTTGATAATTTCGAACATTTCAATAGCCATGTCCAACACTTAAATTTCAACCGAGAGAATTAAAAATAATAGAAATTGTTTAAATATTTAATTCGTTGAAAAAATTATATTTTCTTTGGAACTAACTGCAGGTAAGTACATCCGAATTCACATCCTTCTCTTCAAATCGATCATTTCCAGATATTCAGTCAGAGGTACTTTTATCATTTTTGTGAATTTCTTACACGTGCGTATGCCAACTGTGTATTTACACTCACGTATTATTACACCAAATACTCCTCTGTAGATCAAATAGCTAATTTTCTCGCTAACGCGATACAACGCAAGTAATACGGAATCGTTTGGGATTCAGCGATCCGACGCTTTCCCGCTTCGTCGTCAATTTCATCGTGATATCTATAATGTGGCAAGAAATGATATCGTATATTTTAGTTGGACACGAGATAATCTATCGTGGAAAGTCCCGGGAATTGCTTTCGTAAAATACCAAACGATTAGTAGAACGCGCCAGTCCGTGAAATCAGTATGTACCGGCTAGAGGGATGAGAGGCTAGCGTCGGAGAGTCCGCGCGGGATAAAGTCGGGAGTTGATGCGTTGCTCGTAGTCGTTGTAGAGTGAAAAATACGCCGGTGCTTTCTACCGTGTTAGTGTGGTGTTAACTTCGGTTACTGGTGGATGCTGGGGGCCGTTCTGTGCGAGTAGCGATCGTACGTGGAGAAAGCAGCTGGTGTCTCAGGGTGGAAATGACCCGTCATACGCAGCCCGCCGCCTTCCCCCCGGAAGACACCGGGATCTGTGACTTTCCTCATGAGAAAGCCCCGCGATCTTTGCAGTTGCTCCTCAAATCTGAACTCACGTATAAATCATTGACAAGACGTCTCCGCTGGCCTGTGACCTGCCACTGACATCTTATGCTGTCGCAGGTTCGTAGGCCTTAAACCCGGCATTGCAATTTTACTTTTATTTCGACTTCAAAGAACTTCGCCATGTCACTGTTGACCGAAAATAATTTTATTATACGCGCTTTTATTACAAGTGAAATTGTAAACCTTCGGCAATGATGGAGAAACAATTTTACCAATTGTTACCAAATTTAAATTATTAGTTTAAAAATAGTTAAAGTTTTTCCTAAGTATGCAATAAAAATTCAAAATGTTAAATACTAGACGATGATGAAAAAATTATTTAGTTCATTTTTTTTTTAATGCACTGGACATTCTTATTATTTGTACTCTTAATTGTTGGTTTTTATCCATTATCTCAATTTATCATTACATTTCAATTGCAAATGACAATAACTTTTCTCATAATGTTTCTTTTTACTAAGTTATGTTTGTTATAATGTTAGAAGATTTTTTATCACCAAGAGCGTTTCCGTGAAAATGTTCAGCCTTGGATAATAACAATAGCGGGTCGTCGTGACACGAACAGCGTGATTAAATCGTGCTATTAGATGACCCATGCTCCCCTAATTTGTAAAAGTTATCTAAATTTTGACCTTTTATTTAAAAATCGATTAAGGAATTTCATCATGCAAGCTTTGATATTTCAAGGTTTTTAATGCAGAATTTGGTGAATATTTTTATGAAAATGAAATCATTTTTACATGATAAAAATTAACTTCATTTCCTTTATACGAGTAACATGATCTTAACAAAATCATTGTTATTTATTATTTATTTATTACGTTTAACTGAATCTCAAGACAAAAAAAAATTATTTTGGTAAACATAATTTTTTTTACCTGGAGTCAGGTGCTTTCAAAGTTTAAAGTTTCCAACTTCTCACACGATCGATAAACAGAGGACGGATTGAGATAAAAATTTGAAAGAAATTGGGAATGTCTCTTTGACTTGGAGCAATAATAATAGTGAAAAATTACAATTGTTGCTGGTTCAGTTTTTAAGTATGTGAGTTGCGGTGAAAACCGTCTTATACAGTTGAGACATGTCATGTGTTATGTCAACGTAACACCATACCATTTTATTAAAATGTAGATGAGGCAATTGACAAGGCATTTCATCGATTTGTACGTGGTATGTTCCTTCTAGGGATCAGATTTACGGAAGAGGGTTTTACTTATATAGACATACAGAAAGCAGATAAATGTCAACATTTTTTATTTATCTAACCGAATTCTATTGTCAGTACAGAAAGAATTTAAGAGTCAAGAGTACCCTCGAGTTTTACCAAGAGATTTTCAGCAGGGCACTCTATAAGTTAGCGTCCGGGTAATGACTTTCGATCGTAGATTCTTGCTGAAAGAAGTACTTATGGGACGATAAACCGAGGTCTCTCTCGAATTGATAGTCGTTACGTTCGGCCATGCATCAACCGAAACGAGCTCACATTCGGCTCACGGTATTATTCACTCGAAACGATTGTATAGCACGATCCGTTATTTCATATACTGACTGTATATCCGGTGATTCCCGGATACCCAGTAACCATCGCACGCGTGAGCAGAATGGGCCCTGGCTCGATACGATTGCAGCTTTAGCAAACGTACAGATTGTAAATATTTTACATCAGCGGCTATTTTGCACCCGGCATTAATTCACGCGAAGCTCCTACGTTTAGTAAACCAATTCGAGTGCTTTTCAACTCCACTGTTTTTTTTTTGTTTTATATTATAAAAAAAAACACATTGAGCAATCCATCTTTATCATTCAAATACTGTTGGGTGCGAGTGCAGTTGTAGTGGATAAAGTTGTGAGGTACTTCATCTCCACTCAAGATTACTTTCACGGTTAATACACTTTTCTCTATTCAACCAGAGGGCACCGAGGGAAAAGTACATTAGCTTTCACCAGTAGCGGTACAGATAAATACTTTCTCCACGCGTCTCGTATATTTTCTGTTACGTAACGGGGGTGCCCGCGTAATTTCGATGACCTTCCTCGCGGAGCACATCACCGATCCGACGCCCGGGATTTTAAGGGGGTCGTCCCACTGGGGCTTTCTCCGTTAGATCATGCAGAAGCGGATACCCTTTTCGCTCGCCCACTCGAGGATCCTTATCCTCGCGTTACGAGGATAACATGCCGGACGTGTCACACATGGTAGAGGGTCAAAGGTTGCCTGATTTCGAGAATGCCAATTCATTTCTCTGTACTGTTATTCGAAAGATCTGCGGTGCTGGAACATAGTGTCCTCGTATCTGAGAAATCCGAAAAGGCTCGTGAGGGATGGTGTGACTGCAGCAAGAAGGTGAAGGGAACGGTTGACGCGGGTTTTACGATGACGGTGGTGGTAAGCGGTCTGGCTCACGGTCCATTAGTAAAAAATGTTCGGGGCTGGCTATTTGCTGTATTCGCTTCGTTGGCAGGGGGAGGGAGAGAGAGAGAGAGAGAGAGAGAGAGAGAGAGAGAGAGAGAGAGGAAATCCCAAGTATGCCAGCGTTGGCTTGAACCTGGCAGAGGGACAAAGAGGAATACGGATGTCTACCGCACCCCCTCGTGAATAGGGAGCGGAAAGCTCTGGCAGCCGGTAAAGTGATCCTATTCTATACCACCTCACGCCTCCGCGGTCTCGTGCAATTTGCCACTGTTCGCCTAACAGAGGCAACATGGCTGATAGTAGCAAGAACAGAGGTTGTTCGTTGCTGTCGACACTGGTAGTGTTAGTCGACGTTGGAGAACCGAAGGCTCTTTCCTCTATCCCTCTCGGTTGGTGAAACTAGCAACGGCTTCGCGCACTACCGCCTCTACTGTGCGAGCAGCAGCCCAGCAATGTCGAAGCTTTTCGGCGAGTCCGGTGTGTGCCTTTGTTCCAACCAGCCACTACCGACGTTAATTCGCGGGACGCTTTGTTGCGAGGGCCCCCGCCAGCGGGAGGGAGGAAAGCCAGGCGATGTTAACCGCTGTGTTAATCGGAAACCGCACCGTGAACGAGATTAAATGGATGTCTCGGGGTGATCGATAAGGAAATTCTGCTGGTCGAAGCCCTTCACCGCGTTGTCGTATTCCATTCTGTTCCCTCCGCGTTCGATTCCCAATCCAGCGAACCCTCCGTGCTCTACAAGGAAACCTATAGCATTAACAGTACTATGACGAGTGCAAGGGGCCTCTCGCATTGTTTTCTTTGCCGGGGCACAATGTAACAGCAAGCTTCGCGCGAAAACGAGATGAGGGAAGACACTGGAATGCCACTATCTCCAAGTTTCATCCAGAACAATAACAAGTGGTGCCCAATTTCAATGTCTCCTTCAGTTGCTTTTATGTACGCCCCGGACAACGACTTCCTCTCGTTATATAACGACTATGAAGACGACTACGAGTACTCCCGGGGACCGTTGTTCGCAATGGCAATGAGAAAAATCGTTTCCTTCGAAGAGGCGCCGCGTTCCCACTCTGCGAGGGATAACCGGAAGCCGTTACCGTCGCCACGTTCCGAACGACTGGATCGTTAGTGTCCCCGCAGTCTCAATATCGACGACGCGAATGAGAAACCGCAGTACTTGGTGGTGCACACCTTGCAGTTATTGGCCTTTTATGGAACGGCCCATTACTGACTGTTGTCAAAGATATAATTATTTCTCTACCATATTTCATAGGCCTATCGTCGTGTAGAGTCAAATACTGACGGGTAGTTAAGAACTGTATCGCTAACTCTACGACATGTGCGGAATATCAAGCTGTAAAATGTTCCCTGAAGAAAACGAGCGTAGATAATCGTGATGTGATTTACAGAGTATAACGAGTAACGTTGGGGATACGACGGAAGACACGCGTAATAGCAAGTGAATACTGTATAACTCTATGCTCATTCGTGGCACCTTTAGTGCACATCCAGCAAAGTTTCCTCGTTTGAGTGGGAAGTAAGCGGAGCCAGCTACACCGATGAACACGGGGTTGGGGGCGTTGGCGCACGTACTAATCCGTTACTCGTAATTAGACTCGGATTGGCAAAGGTTTAATCCCTCAAAGTCGCTGGGGCGCACGCGTTTCCTAGCTACTACTTCAGCTTTTGCTCCTGTTAGTGTATTCTCATTGCCGGGCCCTGACTAGGCGTCGGATCGTCTCTGCTACCAGCAACGAGCCACGAGGAAAATCACCTTCGGTGTACTACTACATTACTGTTTGAGCGAGCGCACCCTTGTATACTGCCTGTACGAATACTACCATCTCACATTGAATAGTGTGTAGAATACGAGCTTTACCGAGAAGCAGCAGCGCCCAGGCCAACGACACTTTGAGTAATAAGATAGTAGCAGCGTCTCATACCCCGGCCGAGGACCCGCGCGCTCGCGAGATAACGTCATTGCGGACCAAATGGACTGAGATATAGATAAGGGATAATTAGGAGGAGCGAGACAGATGGCGTGGGAGGAGCGAAATTTAGGAAACCGGTAGTGGAATACCATACATACCGTGAAATACAATGTAGCAAAGCAGTGTGCGACTGCTGAGCTCTGCCAGAATGAGAGAGAAAGAGAAAGCGTTCGGATGATGGCAGACATTTGTTACTTGGGAGTCTGCAATGAGGGCTCCGTATATTCACCTCCGTTTTCCCTCTTCAGCTATACAGTAATACTGTAATACAGCTAGTTGCCCCACGAGAAGCGTCATTGCCATTCCTCATGTCCTTCTGCTTTCTTGAGACCTTACTCTTGGGTATGCGGAATAACTGAAGTTGGTACACAGTGGGAAAGGGATAAACGCATGCCGCCTAATATCAACATTTCACCTTTTACATTAATATTTTCTTTGTATTGCATTGGTAATGATTTTGGATTATTTTTTGAGTTAAAATTGTTCCGCCTCATTCAGCCCACAACGGTCAATACGACTCCTTAGGGAACTAAGTATGTTTGGTGTAAGACCAACATTAAACATTTTTTCCCTTTTTTCGATATCTCTGTGGTCATTTATTGATAACGATTGTGTGTTACTATAAAAAGTAGAAAATTTAATATTAAAACCTTATTTTTGTAACAGTAGATCTCAAATACGACTCTTCGCATTCGGGATGACGCAATTTGACCCTCGGGGGTCATAAAGAAGCCACAAAATAATTTTAAATTGCGAGGTGGTGTATGTGAAGATATAAAAGTACGGCGAACGATCATTGGCGGAACTAGCGTGGGTATGACAATCCGTAATTCACATGCCAGTCTTCCTTTACTATTATATTCAGGCGCGGTCGTTTCTAAAAAACTGAGAGACCAGAAAAGCGAAGCCAAGGGGAGGATAGAAACAAGTTTTATTTATTTGGCGTGTGGGCCTAGTAGGCATTCGGTTCACAGGCTCGCCGTTTCTGCGGTAAGGGCCGCACAGGACACCGCAAATAACGGAGTTTCTCGGTGGCTTCGGATAGTCTCTCAGAGACCATTAGCAATCCGGGTCTGTCCCCCGGGGCTATACTCTCGTGCCGAGAACGAGAATGACAACAACGCGAACTGCGTGGAAGATGGCACTTGATACGAGCTCCCATATCCACACCCTTTGTCCTCCTCGTCTTACATTATTGTAGAATACCCTTGGCAGATGACGCCTCTTTCTTTATTACGTCAACTTAATTATTCGCCAAGGAGCAACAACAGCCAGCTAAACGCTCACATGACAATAAATTATCTATTACCGCTATTGCGTTTTTGTTATAACGCTGGTGGTATAAAACTTTCCAACGTTTCTGGAATCCTATGGAGCTCCTTTCAAACATTGACCATCGAATATAGTTATTCAATTCGGAATTGAAGCTGCGAGCGTGACCAAGCACAAATTTGAAAGATTTTCGGAATATTTGAAGGGTGCAGACGCGGAGAGTGAGCGAAAGAGTTGAAGCTTCAGATTCGACAGTTTCTGGATTTCATCCATACGTATGCGTGGCCAGTAGACAGTTGGAAGCGAGAGACATAGTATATACATGTATGTATGTATGTATGTATGTATGTATGTATGTATGTATGTATGTATGTATGGCATAACAATGTGGATACCCGACACGCACGACCACGCCTCATCAACGGCTCCGTTCGCTCGACGGCACGTATGGGATATCGCGTCATTAAATTGCATTTGCATATCACTGATCCATTGAATAGGGACTGGCACGCCTCGGTGAAGCCAATTAAAATTGACAGGACTACAGATGAGTCTTTTTCGATACGGTTATCAGTACAGTACAGCGTGCAGCACCTTCATTGCAATTCCCCACATCATTTTCGGGCATGCTACGGCACTTCGTTTACGGATGTCTCGCTCTACGATGAAATGACGTTTTAAATGATACGTCCTTGGATGAACTAAATATCATTATGCAAGTCCACTCACGGGTCATTCAAATTACTACATTCAAATCTAAATCGGTTGAGCCGAAGCAAAGTGTTGCCGTTTTAAAATTGTTTAAAAACCAACATTCTTAGGTTAAGAAAATCATGAAGTTGCTTAGCAAACTGCTGAATCTCATAAACAAAATCTTCATAACATAAAATAAAAGTTTAGTCTAGATTAATAATATAACCAGCAAGCAATTTTAGAAGTCCCACAGTGTTTCCTCGTGTTTTTGGGACTTCCGATTTTTCATACTCCTGGTCGTCTCTTCTCCGCAAATTCGAAGCTGTTCGCGTCTTATCGGGAGTCTTTCTTTTCCTATCAACGGGACGAAGAAGCGGTACGGTAGAGTGTACATAGTTTTGCGCGGACGCGGTAGGCGAGAAATATCGATATCCATATCAAGGCGATACTCCGCGTCGTAATACGATACTACCGTGAACAACTTGCCGCGTACAAGCTACGACGTGTCATGTATCGATGTCATGTGGTAGCGGTGCTGCCATCGTAGTGGAATAACTATAGCGAGTAGACGAGTATGAGCGTCGAACGTACGAGGGTTGCGCATGTAACGGACGTTGTGTAATATCGATACAGCGATGTATCAAAAGCGAGCGAGAGACCGAGACCGGAGGATCGGGAGATGAGGGTTGTGCAATGGGTGAAAGTAGAAGAGAGTAACACAGCGGAGTGAAGCAAAGGTGGTGGGAGGTGCGATGAAAAGTACGATAGAAGGAAGCGGGCAAAGCGGTGGAGGATGAGTGGTTACGAGAAACTCGGGTGAACGCGACGTCGTGCCGCACCACGACACGGAGGATTGAGGGGCTGTGTTAGGACGACTGGGCGCCCGTTCTGTTCTTCCTTTTTTTCTTCCTTTTATCCTCCTTTTCCTATGCTCCTTTTCCTCCTCGAGATATGAAGTTCCACGGATGCAATAAAGTGACAATCATTGTGAGACCGCGGGGGATATACGTTTGATGTTCCAAGCCCCGTTATATAGCTGCGTTAACTTTTTTTTATGACTGGTTTCCTCTTTCACTCTCGCACACTTCGCTCCCTAGCAGCGTGACGCAAAGAAGTTTTCTGCTATACATTGCGTTTACTCGACTAGAGCTTGGTCAGACGGAAACGGCGAGTTCCGCAAGAACCAGAACTATATTCCACTCGCCAGTCGCCTATCTATGCTGGTCCTCGTCCTGAAAATTCACGACATCTTACACGATGAGACGCCCTTCCTAACGAGGTTTCAGTTTCGAAGGAGACCTATATTACTTCCGGACGACGGGAAGCGCGTTGTAATAACAGTAATAATAATGTTCCATCTCCCGTGCCGACAACGGCAGACTGCTCTTCCGATGTCACTAGTGTCGTTTATTTAATTTGTACCGGAAACCGTCGAAAAGGAATATGAGCGAGCTAAAAACTAACTTCGGGAATCTCGCGAGAACTTTACTTCTGCATCACCGCTTTATTCACAGATCGCATAATAACATGTAGATGTGCGGAACTCACCGCAGGGGTACTGTACTTTACATAGTGACGGAGGACATAGCTCGATTGAACATTTTCCCATTTCTTCCGGGAGAGGAAAGTGTTTCGATAGGAATTTGGCATTGCGGATACCGGCTGTTCAGTCCGGAAGATGGTGTGAGAACTCTGGTAGGATTGGGAGAAGTGGATGAGAGAAATTGTCGACCCTCGATGCCGATGTCACCCAAACCCCGAGGGCTCTCTCTCTCTCTCTCTCTGTCTCTTTCAAGCGCGAGGGCAGCCGAAGACACCTGAATAAATACAAAAAAAAGTAGTATCCATTAAGATGAATGGTATCGCGTCCGGTCACGTCGTGTTGCATCAATGCCGACTCGGCGAGACTGTGGTAGGCAACCGGAAAACCTGCTACTGATTATTAAAATGGCAATTGTGTTCATCCTGAACGACAACGTTCATTGACATTGTCATAATGCACTTTAATTCGGTAAATGACCATTTGTCAACGGTCTTTCTAACATATAATACATAAACATGGAATATCAAAGTGCCCATCGTACTAACTATATGTATAATGTATACGGTGTAAACGAGCGTCGTAATTATGATTGTGCAAATACATACGTCCGGATGCAATGATATCAATATCCGTTACGTAATTGATATGGCCCCCGCGCTTATGGTTATGGAACGCCAATATTCCGATGTCTGTGTCCGTCATTATTGCCAACCTTAATCTACGTTTCTAGCTCGAGATCGCAATTATCATGATTTCAGTTTGCTTTAATGTAGCAGCGGTTCATACAACTAATCGAGTGAATCAAACGTTGAAGATTACTCACAGAACAACGAATCGAATGAAACGGTCGGAAATTAGGGCTGATGAGATTTGAATAAATTGAAACACATTTTTTTATCACCCTCCTGATTTCCATTGTTGCATTAGCCGGTTCATTATACAACGAACATGAAAATAAGCGTCGAGCAGTAACATATAAACGTGGTGAGATATTGTTTACGAGATCTTTATTGAATTCACGCAGCGCGACCGAAATAGCACGACACAAGCGAATAATACGCTGGGATGAACGCCATGGACTGCCGCCCTTTCGGTCACCCTTCGTTTGATATTGCCGAACCTCCGCTCCTCACCTCATCATGCTTGTTAGCTTTTGTTATTTCAATTTTGCCAAATACCGGTGAGTGAGTTAATTACGATTAAACCGAAACGATCTCTTCTTTTCAGCAGTGCGTCAATTTTGCAAAAAGGCACCGCCCTCTGTGCATGGGGATCAATACTCGAATCAGCAAGACTATCGTAAAAGAAATTCGAAGTCGGTGATTAATCGTTGAAAACGAAGAAAGCGCCGACCGCTTCGCGTACATGAAGTAATAAGTGATAGCACTTGGGAGCCGATCTTGAGGGGTGACTCGGCCGCATCTCCACGACCACCCAAGATGCGATAGGGTAACAAGTGGGCTTTAATTATTCAACCGACCCTCGAAAATTAAGAATTCGCAGCAATAAATAACCTTTTAATCAGCAAATTCCACACCATTCAACGAACGTTGAGAGTTAAAAAGAATGCGAGAGGGAGAGAGGCGGAGTGGCAGTGAAAGTATAAGGAAGGGACGCAAATTAGCAGATGCTATGCCGAGAGCTGAGTTACTTCGCTATCTTTCTACCATTATCGTAACCCTTTTAGCTTTAAAATTTATCAACCCGAGTCACGATTAATTGTTGAAAATCTTCTGAGAGCTCGAGCGCGTGCAGAAGCACTACGAAAAACGATGTAAATGGGGGAAAGTACAACGTTCGGGGAACACGGACGAAAGCATCTCAAATCGCTTCGCTGGATTCGTTAGTGCAGGCTACTCGGTGAAACGAATTTCTCGCTCTTGTATTACTTTATTACTTTAGGAAGTGAGAGGGTGAGCGGGTACGGAAAAGAGGGGAGAAGGGTATACTAGAGAAGAGCGAGAGCAAGTTGTAGGAGCTTTCTCGGAAGAAAGGCCCTTTGGAATCACATTCCTTCTCAAAGTCGCTCGTTGTCTCGCACCCTTTAGCGGAAGAGCCGGTATTGTGTCGACTCCGGCAGTTCGCTCTTCTCTTACCAGCTTTCAACTCTCCAACTACCCCGTCCTCCACCCGCGTACCTCCTGCCAACCTTCGGGCTTTTCTCGCCAACTATACAGCGCTATACCTATTCTCATTTTCTCCGCAAGACGAGTCTCACGGGAGAGACCTTGAAGAACGAAAGTCTTTGCGGACCCCATGAGTAACTCGAATTTTTCCTCACCAAGAGGATCCGGCCTCCTAAATTTTATTTTCATTCATTCAGCAGGCGGAACATCGTTAATAGACGGAGTCCATGAAATATCGATTCTGATGTAATACGCCGGTGGTCCAAAAGACTCCATGAAAAAGGAATACATTTTATTGATTACGCGCGCACTAGCACGCCTCGTGCTCCATCTCCGTCCGCTAGGACGAGAGCGTCAAGCTCTTTTATTTTTCATAGTCGTCCTTACAGAGCCAGCATTTTCGATTACGATTCCAATAAATTAATTTTCAGGCCCGCATCCGCGCGCGGTCCCGTTTCCTTCCTTTTCACCGAGTTCGGCGAGCGACGACGGGGACTAGTGGTATTGGTACCGGAGTGAGACGTGCCATTTATACTCTTTACGATGGGACAGCATCAGTCTGCTGCTACTGCCGACGACGACAACGACTATGCTAGCCCAACCCCTTGGACTTTCCAGGCAGCGGACTCACCCTCCAGCGCACGCCGTCTCCGCACTGCTACTACGACGGTGTGCACCGGGAATCTTAAATCCAGCCCTCAAGCATTGATGAATCCGCTTTGCCCGGAAATTGTTCCCATCCGTCTACGGAAAGCAAAATCTCGCCTCGACCGAGGAACCCTTCTCCTGTTCACTTTTTTTCTTCTTTTTCACTACTTTGACGAATCGATCGAAATACTTTTCTTCAGGCAAAACTCTTCGAAGGCAGAGTTACGGGACTTAATATAATATAACGTTCTCGATTGATGCGAAATATTCTCACGGGCAGAAATTACCGTACGATTAACGTCTTCCATTGTTTCCACATATATAATGTACAAAAAAAATTGAAGTAAACGCGTAATCACGCTTCGATCGGACATTTTTTAAATGTTTTATATAAAAAAAACTTTTGTATAAAGGATTATTCCATTAGATAAATTGTTTTGGGTTTTTTAATCTCAACAAAACACCACACAAAATAAAATTGCTAGATCTAAGAAGTACTTCAAGAGTTTTTTTTTTCCAAACCATCTTTCGTAAGATTTTTCTTGAAGTCTAAATCTATATATCGACAGGGTAGGAATAGAAAAGAAAAGCATAAAAAAATTAGTAACACCGTTCCATATACAATAACAATTGTAAATTTTATTACTTTAATTAGGATAACTGTTTACGCGTGTAACGAGAGAACTCATAAAAACTATGGGAAAATGCAGTAAGGTTAAAAAAAGACGAAAAGTTTTGTTAAAGTATGATGTTTGAAAAGTCTTGTGCTCATTCTTTTGGTAACGAGAGTAGACCGTATGTATGTGTGCAAAGGTATCGTGGTATGAATATATGTACACGTGTATGAATATATCGCGAAAGTATCTATTGACTCGGTGAGGTAAACATGACCGTATTGAAGAACCGCTGAAAAGTGAGAACATTTCGTATAAAATATTATCTCGTTTAAAGTTGCGATATCAAAGATTCGCCAAAACAATGAGACTGATATGAGTGACTGATTGTTATTAGCTTAAAAACTGTAACGTTTCTTTAATCATTCTTTTATCTTACATAACAACATTTCTTATCGTGAACTAATAAACATAGTACAGGTTGTTTACATAAGGGTCTATTATTTCACCGACACCCTCCGATACCAACGACCTGCTTCTCAGTAAAACGAAAAGCAGGATCACTACTTTCCTACGAACGGCAGTGAACAATATGTGATAGCAACAAGGATTTGAAATGTTCAATTTTTCCAATTTAGTCGTCACTGGTACCGCTTGAGGCTTGACGGCGTAATTTATTACTTTCTCCGGATTGCGTTATGTTGTTAAAAAATGCGCATGAAAGTCTGCTGCTGAATATTGTAAAATAAAAAAAAAACGAGGAAAGACAAATGGACGAGCTTGTGCGGCAGTACTTCTTGCAGAATGTTCTTGACCAACGCGCAGGGGTGATTTCTTGTGCGACAATAGAGAAGATTGTGCCATTGAAATATTATAATAATGTACATATACTATGTGTTCATATACAGTCTTGCTCATACAGAGTCTCGTGCATGTTTAACATTACATAAGTTTTACGTCGAACAAATGCAAATGTGAATGAGTATAACCACCGCGACTACAATTGCGCCGCACTGAGCATATATTGTGAAAAGTAAACGTCAGCTGTACAAACCAGGCGGACTATGTAAATAGTATTACCGGCTCGTATTGTAGAAGATTCCCGTTGGTCACGGAACGTATCTGTCGAGGTGAAAAATTTTGCCGCAGATGTGGATACGTATTCCGGGGAATATCATTCAAGAAGGTATCAGTTTCTTTACGAATACTTTACTAGGTATAGCAGAATCTCTACTATTTATGTATGTATTCTCGAATCTAGTATCCTGCTTGGTCGAGCCTTAACCGATAGTTCGCTCACGTGGTTCACTGCACCAAGTGACCCTCTTGAGGATTTCAATTTGCATGGTTTTGCCTCGAAGTGACCGCGCTTGAACCTCGGCTACGCTCTTGACAGTTTCGGACACTATCAGTCGACCTCAAGAGGGGCGATGCTGTCGCTGCGAGGTCAGTTTCTTGGAACGCAGAAACTTACACCGAGGTATAGGAAGGGACGAAAACAAGAGGGAAAGGGAAATGGATACGCTACTGTCGTGATACCGGCCACGCCGAACCGCAAATTAAACGACTCACTCGGTCTCCGCAACGTAGTTGAAAGTCTTCATCAAGTTCAGCGCCTGTTGTGGTCTTCTTAGGCGGATGCGCAATACTCGCGTAGTCTCTCAAATCGAGAGTTGCCTCGAGTCTACCGAGCGGATAGATATTCGGGGTGATGCGAGGATCGAGGGGTAGTCACGAATAGTGGACAGAAGTCTGCGCTTCCATCGTTCGGATCCGGCACGAATCCTCTAGGCCGCCCTGGTGAGAGGGTGTGTAAGTTGCCGATTCTTCAGTAAGTTGGGGGAGAGTCCGCGGGGCAACAAGCTCCGAGTCTCGGAGTTGCAAGTGATCCGTCGGCGTCACTAGCGAAGAGAGCAGAATAAAGAGAAGCTTGTACAACGAGGGCGACGGCGGCGGGACGTTCACGTTGTATATTGTTCGAGTCTCGCGAGCTTCGCACTGCCCATGACCACATCAAAGCGTCTGTTGGACGAGCTTTGAGCACGATACACTCGGCCATGCCTAGCTTTGACACCGCAACCAATATAGTCAGTGTCCGTTATTACCCGGCTTCCATTCAATATCCTTAATTAAATTCGGAAGCTTATTCACCGTGGTTAATTACGGTTTCGTTTTGGCCGTAGTGCGGTACACTAGGTGGAACACCATAGACGTATGTCCATTACATTTCTGCTCGTATTCATTGCTGTCTGAGTTTACGACCCGGACAATGTCGTTTGAGCGCAACTCATACTTTCTAGGTTGAAATGAGCTCCGAGTTGATCCTGAGGCAATATCATGATCGGACCATTGACCGGGTAATGGCAGGTTTTACGAATGCCTTAATCTCAATCTCATCGGGGCTTGCTGAAGTGAGAACGATGTTCCCTTCATAGAGATCAACCATACGTGTTACGTTTATTCTTACTATCGTAGATTTCGTTCTTTGAGAGAAAGTATTTATTTTGTTAAAATTCATTACCGGGTGCAAACGATTTGGAATTTTAGAGAAAATGCAACATTACAACAAAAAAACAAGATCTTCTTTAAAAAATGTACATAATAGTATAGAACCCAGACTAATCCAACGTAAATACAATGTCATTAAAACACGGTATCGATCTAATCGTAAACGGAAAAGACATCGTCTCTTGAACTTAATAAACATATACATCCATCAAAGATCATCAAAGTGAATCGACATCATACCGCATCATCCAGCCTCCGACGTTTACTCATTAATTCTTCAAAATATATAGTGGTTTGTCGCAACTTCTTTTCGATTGAACGTCGTCAGCAATGCAGATTGGATCTACCTAGATATAGCTATGTCTATACACTTCGTCACCGGCGAGATGATCAACACCGATGATAAGCTTATTTCTTTGAGCGAAGATTTCGATCGGCTGATGCTCACCAATCGAGTCCCTGCTTGGCACGATGCTGCGAAGTCGTAGGTAGCTGGCATCAACCTGTCCCCTCGTTGATCGCGCTTCTCCGAGTCTGCTACTCTTCCTCTCTCATCGAATAGCCAGAAAATCTCAATTACCTGTGCCAGAAGCGAGGAACGAGAGACGAACGGAGCAGTCAGTGCACATAGCTACCGTAGAGGCACGCAAGAGGGGATCGAGTTCTGCGAGCGACAGGAAGGGAACCAGGCTGCATCGCATTCTCTGGTGGGATTACCCCGGATGCTTGCTCCTCGCTTTGTCTCCGGCTCCGACTCCGACTCCGGATCCAACTACCGCGCCCAGTGCAGAGCTACGAGAAGCTGAGTCCATCGCTCTCTCGTCGCTGCTGTTGGCTCGCTCTAAAGCAGCGAATTGAGAGCGAAACGTAGAGCAAAACCGAGGAAGCGAGACTGATCGTGCAACAGAGCCAGCCAAAGTGAGAGACACTCTACAGACTGAGGGGTAAGAGAAGTTGCAGTGTCTGTACGTGTTGGTATGTATGTACGTGTGGATGCGTTAGCTCTAGATCTGAAGGTGGAAATGAACTGCCGGCATCAACAACCTTAGTAATGACGCCGATCTTCCCGGTATGCGTTTGTGTGGGCCTATCTTCGCTGCTCCGCTTATTTCTGCCTCCCATTTCCAGACAATGGTAGCACTCGAAGCCGGCAGAAACCGCTACCATCCTCCCACGATATCTCTGAACCTCCTTCTAACAATAGTTTGGACAGCTTGCGCTGAGTGGGACGCCAACTACGAGCTTTAATTCTCATTTTTATTCTTTCTTCTTTGACTGTATGATCTTACGGCAGAAATACTTTGGTTTTCGAAAATGATACTTGAATTGGCACAAAATCTTGTTATTAATTTCGAGAGTATTATACATCTAGAAGAAAAAAAAACACTAAAATACAGAGCAATGCATTGTGTTTGTTCGGAGCATGTCAAACTACCACATTTGTACTCGTTCAAAGAGAAAGCTTTCTTTCTACATAAATTTTGTTGTTGTGTTTTACACAAATGAAGTACTAGTCAGCGGTGCTTTGTACAGAGTTTCGCGAAAATCTGTGAAGTAGTCCACATTTTATCGAGTTTTGAATTCTTCAATTGGTCACCGATTTGGTTTCCAAAAATTTTGAGACAAGCCATAGTTGATCAGCGTTTTCTTCAGAGGGAAGACGATGTCTATGTCGAATTAAAAGAATAAGGAAGCAGCGCGGAAAGTTCTACTTTGCCACATTTTTATTACAGTATTTTACGTACCTCTTTCCGCTGATTTTATGCATAGAACGAGAGTAAATGCAAAACAATAAGACATGTTTCCATAAAATGTAAAACGACAAATTCATGTCGTATTAAAAATCTCGTTTAACTTGGCTTCGTAAGTTTCATCAATTTTTACCTAACGGTATACCGGTATATGGAATGTTGGTATAATTTAGGACATTACCCATTGCATAAGGGGAGTACACTTGTTTAAGGAGAGAGAGAGAATAAAAATAATTGCAAGGGACTAGAGAATCGAGCGCCTTCTGCGACGCGGGTTGAGGGCAAGAGATATAGAACTGCAGAACCTCCTATCGCAGGTTGAAGGTGCGTAGCAGAGAAGAACGTAAATCCGTGGACTCCTGGCGCTGCTGCTTTGAATGGCGGGTACTTACTTAGGCAAATGCCTGCTATTCGGATTAAGTATTTGTTCTAAAAGCCGAAGCTAGAGAGTGAAAGAGAAAGACGAGGAAGTCGGTTACCGACAAGGAGAGGCGTATTACGGCCGGAGCTCACTCTACGGGAGTTGTAAAATCCTCGTTTCGCTATAGAACCGGAAAATTCAGTAGAATTTACTTCTTGCACGGACGCATTGCCACACATCCAAACTGCGACGGAAACGCGAGCCACCCTGTAGACTTTCACCAGGTTATGCTGAAGTATGCATACTTCTGTTCCATATTACCTCTTTAGCTGTGACTCGAGCGGCGCTCGATCTGAGGCAGAGTCAGCGGATTACCGCCCACCATCTCCTTCTCTAACAATTTACCCAATTCGCCATACTTGGAGTACTACCGAAGCTATTTGATATTCTAAAACAACACGACATAATGCACATTTAAGCGCCAAGTATCTTCATTTTCAAAATCACATTGCTAGTATATCGAATTAAACTTTCGCTGCATAGTGGATCGAATAGGTGAATAAAAAACCATTGCTTCAGTTAGTGGAAGAGGGTCGTTGGTTGCAATCACGAAAGATGGAGCGTCTGCTTTCAACGAGATTAAGAATCGAACCTGAGTGCACGGTACAGACGCTATAGTGGCTAGCAGTCGAGCTGCAAATACGTTTCAAGCCAATGCCGTTGCCCCTCATTTTCAGGCGTGCGAAGCTGGCCGTTACTCGAGATATGACCGCGAAGGGTGAGCCTGATTTAACATTCAAATGTACCGTTTGCAGCGGTCGATGAGCCGCAATCGTTTCCGCCGAATCTTTTCGCATCCGCATAAATCACTTCTGACCAGTCCTGGAACGTTTCTACCGTGCACTAGTCGCGATACACATACCAGTGGCACTCGTATCGAATATATCGTTCTGGAAATATTGCTTTTCAAGTGATAGCCACATTTTATCATACAGACAGATAAAAAAAAGAAGGAATAGCGGAGAAGTAACGTGCGGATAAAAGCCCGTAGCTGCGGAGTGAAGCATACAGTAAAAACTATAAAGCCGGCGGGAATCATAAGCTCGCGTCCGCGTCACTACCTGAAGTTTATTGGATCAAACGTTGCTTCCAATTTGATTACTTGGAAATCACATCCTTCCTTAAGCCCGGACAATGAAGGGAGGCAAGTACTTCAACTGCACAGTTGAATTTAGCGGTTGAACGGGGATGAACAAGAAAAGACATTGCTGCACACGAAACGACGTAGGTCGGGCTCTAGGACCATTCGAAGACTCCTTCGTACTGCAAGGTACGGATACAGTCGAAGGCCATCGATCGCTGAATAGTGTCAAAAAGCGCTGACTAGAAAGAGACGCAGAAATGCCAATAACTAATAATTGGTCTGCTCTTCGAAGGCCAATAACTGTACCATTCATTTTACACACTCGACGCGATTCCTTAGCTGATTCGCCATAGTTCCTGGCCTCTGTTTCTTGAAATCACCTCGAGTTGTTACGAAGACATTCGTTTCTCCTTTCTTCCAACATGCTGCTCATCCCTCCACCTCTATTGGTTGTTCTATTTTTCTTGAGGACTTTGGCCATAGTCCACGCAAACTCGAGGAACGAAGGAAGGCTCTGCCGTTCTCGCTGTACAACCATTCACATCCGCGTGAGCTAGCAGCAACCTCCTGTGGAACTTCATCCCTGCGACGATCACATTGCCAATAAGGATCCGGGAGAAGATTGTTTGGCTTCCAGGGGAAACTCTATAAATTGAAACCCGAGGATGCGCGCTCAGTAGTATCCGTGCTCACCTCTGTTACCAAGAATAGAAAAGTATTCCAGACGAAGAATGCGAGGTTTTTTTGATGGCCCAACCGTCAGAATTGTACAAAAAAGGTGAGCCTCATCGGAATAAATCGAAACATATAAAACAGGGCTTTTTGAAAAATATTCAAAAACTGCTTATTCTTGAGAAAAGGACGCAGAACGATCAGCTTCGTGGGTCTGGAGGGAAAGAGCTATGTGCTAGTAGCTTTTCCAAAAGGCTGGCTCAAGTAGGGTCGGAGGGTGATTGAGGAAAGGGTTGTGCGGTAAACCTCGCGATAACCGGAAACTCTTTCGCCGAGCTCGCACACGCAATCGGGACGGCGCTTGCTTGCTTGCTTGCTAGCTTGCTTACCGCACTCTTCGTACTTTATCTCTCACTTTTTTCTCTCGTTCCGTCTTTTTGCCGTTCATTCGCTTCTGCTACTGGTTCTAGTTCAACTCTCCCGGCGTCCGCGTTCTTTCGTCACGTCCAGAGCAATCCGTACGGGTCGGCTTTTACTGCCGCGAGTCATGACGCCGCGACGAGCTTGGGGAGGACGAGAGAGAAAACGAAGTAAAAGGGAACGGGCATGCCAAATGAAGGTATTTGTAGGGACTTTATGAGATTTCAATGGCCCTCTTAATCTAAAAGTGCTGACAAACCGCAAAACTTTCCCCACCGCAAACAAACACGAAAATAAATCGATGGCTAGGACGGGGGTGGCGGATCCCGGGGCTAAGCGCGACTGGGATGCCACCGCTTCTGGGGTTTATATTCAAAGTTACTTTGCTCGCACACGGTTTTCTTTTTTCTGATTCTTTCTTGGCCAATGCTACGACTGAGTTACGGCGACTTTACGCGAGTTCTTCATGGAAACAAACTGTACACTGGTTTATTATCTTTGACTTTTGACCATTATTAACCCATAAATAGTTTGGACAAAAATGTCTGATTTTAAAAGCATACAATTTAATATAGTTATTTATCGTTATTATTTTTTCATTGTAGAACTGTTGCAGACATCAGAAACAGCATTATTGTTAGCCGCACGTTAATTTATATACATATGTGACATATACGTAAAAAATATTATTTTCCCTTCCTCATAGAGGAAGGTATGCGATGGTGAATTTTCCCCCTGAATTTCCCCTGGAAAAACCGTTTAGAACAAATGCGCGCGTGTGTGTACGTGTATTGGCACTGAAAAATTCGAACGTCTTTAATGGGAGAATAGCTTTAGTTACATTACTCAAATTTCGAGAGCTAGTAAAGCAGCGCAACCACTTTATCTACCGTGATTTTTACAACAATTCATTTAGTCGTTTAGATGTTATAGCATTTTCAATTTTTCGAAAAATGGATGTCAACGCTCAAGCTGTCACAAATTTTGAGATCTGGCTAAATTGCTATTTACTAATAAAGGCTCAAGGACCAATTGTATTAAATTTAAGCCGAATCCGTAAACTGGTTAAGATGTTACAAGATTTTTAATTTTCGAAAAAGAAATGTAATCATTCGAATTTCCTCAAACTTTGATCGATTTCACTGAATTTTTTTTATCACATGTTTTTAAATTCGAAATAGCTATATTTTTAAGAAAAAAATGTCTGAATTTTGAGAGTAACTCGAGCAATCTATCTACCATTTGTAACACCAGTTACGCGATAAGTTATAATTATTAACTAAATTTTTCATTAAGTTATATTGAAGCAATGAGATTTTAAAGTATTTTGAATTTCAAATTTTATTCAACGAATGACCGATATTATTTATCGAGATTTCTTTACTACAATTCGAAAGCCAAGATCCAAAAGCACTTGTAAAATATTTTTTTAGATTTTTTCAGGACAATTGCACTCGATAAATGAAGCGCTTAAACTTTGAGCACGAGAATGCGAGGAGCTATTTTAATTATTATCAAATAATTTCGTGTAAATTATGTGACTTTTCTTTTCGATTTTGATACAATATAAATATTTAATTTTGATGATATATCTGCTATATCGATGAAACTTGAACAGACACAACGATAATGTCGACTGAAACGTCAGAAACGCGTAGAATCATAGCTTATACACATACTTTCCGTCTTTTTAACTTTAGGCCATCGATATTAGTGTGATGAATTGCATCATAAATATATGTCGCTAGACCGTTTACATAGAAATATTGTAGATTGACGTACATCGACGTCGCTGTTACCAAAGGGAATAATTGGTGAAAGCTTTAAGAGAATATTTTAAAAAATATAGTAGTTATTGTACAAGAGAAAGAAAAACATCGTTAATTGAGCGGTATTTTCGTTGGTATCCGGTTGAATTTAGATATGTTCCGCGCGGCTGCTGTCGAAATCAAATGGTAGATTGTTGAAAAGGATTCGGGAAAGGGCACTGGGGAATTTCATTCACTATGGTTACAGACAAGTGACCCCTCAATAAATCGTGTCGAATAGCGCGCATACTTTGCTCGATACCTCGTCCGAGTTTATACTCGTTCTATCTGGCTCGACGATATTTGGATGTGGACGTGACGATGGCGGAATGGCAGTCCTAGAGAGGATATCCGTATAGTGAGGATGGGTAAGGGAGGTACAGAGGCGGGTTGCGGACTCGAAACCGCGCGAGGGTTCACTCACGTATACGGATGATGGCGATACACACGGGGATTTGTTGGGAAAGTGTAGAAGCGCGTGTATATATTCACGCGGGCTACAGGCGGTAGTGTAGAAAGCGCGTCTAGTAAACCTCGGTTAATTCGGTCTAATTTGTTCGCAGTTAGATTGGAGTGCTTGGAATTATTCAACGGCTCAAATTGTTGGCGGTTATGCGGATTCGGTGAGCCCTCTCCGAATTTGATCCTGATGTTGCTGGTCAAGCGGGAAGTTGAACGGTTTGGGGTGAGAGGGGGAGGAGGATGGACGAACGTCAGTTCGGGACATCCGACCAAACTTGATTCGAAATTAACCGTATTATTATACGTATATCCAATAGTTAAGCGGCTAGAGTATGGTCGGCAGCTTTGGACCGGAGAAACTGCGGAAAGTGCGAGGAGAGACGAATGAGAAGGGCAAAGGGAGTCCTTTCACGAAGCACGCACATACAACCCGCAGTTGTTGGCCTCGTGTTCGGCAGACCACCGGGTTCCGTCTAAACTATAGACCAATAGTCGAAAGCTACCATACCAAATTATTTCCGACCGCGACGACCACCGCATTTGTGATTTCATTATCGGCTGGCGATTTCAACCAGACCTAGCTTTACCCTCCTCTCGGAGTCTAGAGCCAAGTGCAGGGAAACAACCATTCTGCCGTATAAAATACTGTTGTATGCCATTGTCATACAACGATAGGAATTATCGACATACTCGAGTAATATTTGACTCTGCCGAGTCGTCCCTCTGCTTCATTGCTTCCGGGGTAGTTATTACTTAAATAAAATACAGCCAGGAAGATGCCGCGAGTTTCAAGCTTTTTTTTCCTTGTTTTCTTTTTCTTCGATAACTTCCCGTTATTCTTGTCTTTTCCGTCCGAGAGATCATGCAATAATTCACGTCTAACTGTGTTTTTTTATGCCACTCGCTATTAATCCTCCGGAATGAAGTCTTTTACTTTATTCCCTTTACGCTATTTCCTTCTTACACGAGCGTTCACTCATTCTTTTTTTTTAGCCATACTGCGGTGTCCTTCAAGGCGCCGTATTCGCATTATATACCGCAAGCAACTTATTTTTATTTAGTGACTAGCCGGGCGCAAGCGCGCGTTCACCGAGTTCTCTCTTTGTCGTTTCATCCCCCTACCCCACCGCCTCTCCACCCTAGACGACGCAATCCGAGGCGCAGCAACTCCCCAAGACATCCCCCGTTACCACCCTCGGGCACTTTCTCTCTCTCTCTCTCTCTCTCTCTCTCTCTCCCCCTCCCTCTCTCTCTCGCTGTGTTTCAGCATCGTCAGAGGTACACGGTACACGCTAGCGTAGCAGAAGGGTCAGAGGGTCGTGTCCTCCATGATGAATGCCGACAAACTTCGCTGGAAAAGTCGTTTATAAAGCACTATATATATGGCAACGCCGGGTCGAGCACAGTGTGTTGCCCGCACTTCATAACTCCGTCTCCGGCGTGCTGCTGCGCCTCGTTCGGTGTATGTTGTCCGCTACTATATGTGCCCCTATCCCCATCCTCCCCTCGTTAACTCCGTACTCACTTTTCTCCAAGTTGTCGCACGGAACATGATGGAAACTATCTTTTGACTTAGCACAGTTTGAATAATTCCCTTCTTCCTCAAGGGATTCGATACCTTAATCAATGTCTCTATTCAAAATTGAAAAATGATAGAATTAAGATCACCTCTAGGTTGCGTAATTACATATCAGGACCTGAAAACAACTCATAAATAAATTACGCGTACTCTCCATACTATGAAAAAAATTTATATTTATTTTCAATTTACAAGAGGTTCATAACCCTTTTTGGCGTCTCTTTTAGCTATTTTGATTTGCCCCTTAGCCACTGTTTTATCAAACTTAGGCCACTAAGGTAAATATGACGATGGTTACCAGATGGAGAAAAGATCAACGGTCGCGCGTAAATAAAAATGTAGGCGGTAGGACATGTAAGACAATGAGTAATGGACCAATATTTAGCATTGAAAACACTGAGACAAATGCCAGTACTGTACATTATTAATTCTGTAAAAGGGTGGAGTACGGAGGCATTGCTTGTAAAAAGAATATAAATAAACATAATCGCTAATCAATAGCGTCTTGAGAAATGTAACATTACTCAAGTGACAATATAATAGAAATGTATATAATCGCCGAAATCTAAAATGAAAAACCTTTATGGTAGGTTAAGGATCATTGGACCGCTTCGAACAGAGCGTTAAATTTTTTGTCGAAGCCTGGTAACGTTGCCATAATTGCATTCGTACTACGACCATGTTAGAGTATCATTCCGGAAAGACAAGCTCTTCGTTGAGACAAAGAAGTGTCCTATTCGATATTTCGTTGATTAATGAATTGGTCCTATGTTTCATGATTGCTAAATTGCCCGTCTCTACTTTCAGACCTGTCGGATGACGCGGTTCCCTCACCAACGAAACTCGATTCCGTGCGCCGGTTATACGAAGATAACAAAATCGGCTTACCGTATTTCTAATTTTCTCGCTGGTCTCTGCAAATATTATGCATACACCGTGCCATGAGATTCCGTGCCTCCGGATAGGTTGATGTATTGCCGACCTCGACCTACGTCGAAGCTGGTACCTTACGCGGACACCCCGCGGGCGTTGAAGTGCTTTGTGTGTATAAGGAATGGTGCGTCTTGGCGCAGCATCGAACTATCAAAACGTATATACCTGTAGCGGCTCTCGGAAACGTCGATATCCCGAAGTTGCGAGGGCGCATCATTTATTTCGCGATTCATGTATGTCGTCTATCAGTGGTCTAATGATGAAAATTGGTGAACTCGTGACAGCCGAGATAACCGAGGAAGATACGGCAACAAGGTGCGTGGCAGGTGGGAAGGTTAGTGCTCGATTAGATCGGAATTGATCGAATATCTATCTGGCAGTCGGCAAATTTGTAGAGTTACGAGCAGTACGATATCGAGTTAAGGGAAGAACGACAGGACAGGAATGAAGTGCAGTAGAGAGAGAGAGAGAGAGAGAGAGAGAGAGAGAGAGAGAGAGAGAGAGAGAGAGAGAGAGAGAGAGAGAGAGAGAGGATGAACGGGGTCCACCGCGGGAACGCGGACGAGGAGGAGGAGGTAGCGAGACCGAACGCGCGGACTTCCGCGGGTATACGGAATTGAGTAATTGAATGACAATCAATTTGCATTCGTGTTGTTGCGGCCAGGCGTTGAAAGCCACAACGCGTGAAGAGAGGCGAGACGCAAGCGCCCTCCCCGGCATAACCATCCTGTGCAGATCCCTCGAGTGGCCCCCGCGGGCACATCATTTCATAATCACAACGCAAACTGATTTCCGCTCGCAATTTTCCGTATTAAATGACGTTGCTGGCAGTGCAGAGCCAACCTCTCCCTGCCGATAACTCTACAAAGCCACGTGTGTCCCCTTCCTCTTGCCCCAGACAGCATGTATTACGATGAAATGCTCTCGCCACGATTGACACTTGTTTATCATGAAATATAGAATAGTTTCCGAGAATCTGTCTACCACAGCAACGGGATTGCAGATTAAGCATGGGAGGGGATTGACGTGGGCAGGATGTGGGTTGCGTGGATTTTCCCAGTAGCGCTACACTGCTTTTTCGCATACCACCCGGAAAGCGTGATGTTTTTATGCGCGAGGTACCTCCAAACGTGCGTCGCTTAAAATGAATAATCCGATGAATGAAACGCGAGAGCGTAAAAACGTTTTTCTCCGGATTCCACGATATTCTCGTATTATTCTGCCAGAGGCAATATGAATAATTTCCGAGGCAACGCTCTACTCGCGAAATATAGGTCCGGCCACCCCGTAGTAACAAGTAATTTCATATAAAAATCGTGTCGCGATGCAGCACCCACCGCCGGTACGATGCAACGGGGTTAAAGGGCACTGCGCCCGAAACAATATCATTCTCTCGAGCGGAACGGTATATATTCCGAACTGACTCTCATTTCTCTCCCGCGGGATAGCAGTCCAATTTCACACCGTTGTAAATACGGCTCTCTTATTTTTGACATCGTCTTCAATTCTTCTTACTTTGTCGGACTAGCGTGAAACTCTCCCTTTCCAACCCAACGTAGTTCCGAGGATGGCGCTCTGGTTTGGCTTTCACAACGATGCTGCGTTACCCCACACACCTGCTACTGGGGATGGCTTCATTTGTAATCATTTCCTAGACCTATATCTCTCGGTTTCTCGCTATGTGACTCTATACCAAGGCTACGAACCGTGCAACAAACTAGTTGCCGAGAATGACCGGAGAGACGACGCGTCTATCAGGAACTTATCGCGTGTCCAATACTACACTATACACACAGAAAAATAATCAGTACACTTAACACCGCCACAGTCGATAGTATAACCTCATAGTTTTTATGACATTTTTACTTTGGTAATGATTACAGACAAGGTCAGTACGGTTTACGGTTCTCCACGAAATTATTTCTATATGTAAAGTATGTATATATATATATATTGATCGCGTTATCGTTAGAGTATTTGACACGAATGGCAATTGTGATGTTTATTATCTCAGTCGGCACGCGACACCTCGTGCTCTCTTTATGGAGGTCGAATCAGGTCATAATATTTAAGAGATAAATATTTTTCCCATATGTAAATTCAGTTGCATGTTATCTAGTATTAGTAAATTTATAACCCGAAATTTGAAAAAATATCAAAATTCTACAATAATATTACATAAAATTTTTTTTAAATTTACGTTAGAATTTATTATTGAAATATGAACATTATTTAGTATTTTTCTACGAAGCTCATGTGGATGCACGTTTGGCAAGTCGCCGTTGCGACAATTCATACAATATTTGTAAATTAAATAATTAAAACTATTTAAAAAAGCACAAATGAGATGACTGTTGGTCTAAAAAAATCTATATTTTTGTTGTAGTTCTATGGATATACTTAAGGTTATGTGTTTAATTACTTTTGCTTGAGTATCAATACAAAATTTATTAATTATACTTTAAAAGCGCTCTTTTCGAAACATATGTTTCTAAATTTCTTTATAGAATTTCACTGTCAATTAAATATTCTCAATAAATGTAGCGATTTATGGAAGAGGCAGAATTGATAAAACGCCATAGACTCGAATAACTATTTTCAAAATTATTAACATAAATCAATCACAACTTCACGAATTAAAAAAAGCCACATTTACACCGGATAGATTCATATCAGGTACCAGGGAGCATTTTATTGAGAATATTAAGAATATTGGTTCTCTTGTGAAAGTACGCAGAATATAAAAACTAATATATTTACCGGAGACTACCTGCCAATAGCTGTGGCGAAGCTAAATGCTTTTGCCAGAGAGCTAACAGAATGTTGTTCCAGGGGTTTACCGAACACAAGTTTTTTTAAAATAATATCAGACCAGTCAGGTTTCCCTTATTTACGTAAATCTTGTAAATGATTGGACAAGAGAGCGGTTTCTGGCATGACCACTGATGGTCTGTAATTATTCCCCGATGACGAGACTCGTGTGAATCCCGTATTTCAACGTTGAGTTTTGCCTCGTTTATCATTAATTGCACGCGATTGTAGTATTTAATGAGAATCTATAAATTATCGAGGAAATACTAGAAACTAGCTGGGGTGCTTGAAGGGTCGGATCGTGCGTGGCCGCCAATTCCCAAGAGTCACTATCTCGAGCGAAAGCAATTAAGCGATTGCGACAATGCAACTGTAGTTATTGTTATACGTAATATATGAGAACATGTAATCACAATTAATTAAACAATGTGATCAATTTGTGATCTCTTTTGTTTTAGGTAAGTTGCTCAAGCCGAATCGATCGTGTGCTTCTACTGACCGAAGTATATTATCTACTCTCGACAATGTGAGTATATATACGTGTGGAGTTAGCGAATCGGAAAGGAAAATCATTGTTAAGTGTGAGAGAGCTTTCGTGCTTGAAGCTGTGTCGAGGTTACGAAAATTCAGTGTGACCGGGCCTTCATCAACCGCTGATGGTCCGCAGAGTCACGCGCGGCTCACAACGAATTAAATTCATTACAAGAAAGAAAGTGGGTCACCTATCCAATTTCTCCATTCGCCTAGCTAATTCATTTTCACGCTCGACCATTTTTACCTCTCGATCTATTTTGCCACACGATATTCACATCCAGCCTTAAGGGCAGACAGAATTGCATTTTCCAATTTGCATCAACCTTCTGAATATCACACATAGAAGCTTTACGCAATTTGACACGCTTTCACTTCATTTGTAATACTAAATATATTAATTTTGTTAAACTAGTACTATACACTGTCGTCTATTTTTTACTTGTTTTGTGAACATTGGTTTTAATAAACCTTTTATTATTAAATTATTATTAATTAAGGTATTATTAAACCTTTTATTTACGGATATTTGTTTACTTTCTTTTTACGTTCTTTATGCACAAAGAATGTTTAGTTTTCCTGTTAGTTTTTTTTTTTTCATATTGACCAAGGCCCTTTTTACTTCAAATATATTTTTCGACGAATATTAAATATTTTGTTTATCTATCTAAATATAAAGTGTTTAAGATTAATTGAATCGTAATTAAATTATCTGTTTTTTGAATATAAAAAAGAAGATCGCGATATTTATTAACGTTATAAATTCATCGAGAACAAATAAATGTCGAATTTTGAGTAAATTTGAATTTCACATTATACGAAAATATATATTTATTCCCCTAATAAACATTTTTTATTCTTGTATACCCGGATGACAAATGCACGATTAAGATGTGAATCATTTCTTTCTTTCTTTTCTTATCGTGAGCTTTTTTTATCATAAATTATTTACGAAATTGTATTTTTACATAAAGATCTTCAAGATAAGATGAAAAGTTTCAAAGTAATGATATTGTCATTTATCTGAAATTATTTATGCGAGGAAGATCAGTTTATTCGCATTGCGTTCGGATGAGCTCTGATCGAAAATGAGGCGAGTATGGGGGCTGATAACTGGGATATCTCGGGTGCGATAGTTCCATCCCGGGTGTCCGATGTATTCGCGAAGGCAGAAATCCAATTACGCGCAACGGGCACACACAGGATGTAAACTCCCGTTGCTCGGTTACCAGTAAAAACTATAACCAAATATTGATGGAGAGTTTCCATCCGTAGTACACGCGCCGAGTCCTGCTGTCTCTCTGGCTTTCTCGCCCGTTCCATTGCAGCCGACGGCGCTGTGGATGCCTCGCACTTTCCTCGCTCCTATCGTGTACTGTACAACCTTCCCCGTAGCTCGATACCCATCCGACAGGAAGCGCCGCCATTTTCTTTCCGGTTTTGCGCTATGCACATTTTATACCTTGATTCTGGACCAACAGCTATTTGCCCGAGTCCTAACTAAATTTCCGCTAGTCTCGCAAGCGTCTAATTAAGTAAAATTTAATTCATTATACTACGTATCTCGATATTGTTCATACGTCAATTATATAGTACATGGCAAGCACCATGTGAAAAAACTACAGAGTGTTAGACTATACGTACAGAAAATTTTTACAAACAGTGAAAATTAAACAAAATTATATCCGAATTGTACGGAGAAAAGGGTTTGGTTAGAAATTTCAAGTATTTGGTTGGCTTGTATTTATCTAAGGACTCGGTTGTTCTACGTATATACGCTCATCTCTGTATGTAAATTTAATGAAGCCAATAGTAAATGATTAAATTGAATTTGTAATATCTGAATAAACCATGTTGCTTGATGGTAACATTAAATATATATATTTAAAAAAATTTCCTTTTCTATTAGACGCAAATTTTATATCGAATATACATAATATTTTCAGATGGGTATTGGTTATGTAGAAGCCTTAGGCGCATCAGTTTCTCGAAACTCGATATACTACGTCGAGTAAGGGGTGGGCTTTCCATTATATTCCGTTGGGCGAACACGCGCCGTTCTTGCCGGGGCTTTACCGGAAGGCGTGATTGGTAATTGATTTTCAGGCTTCGGTACCTTCTACCGGTTCTCGCTATGGTCGATTTACCTGTCCTCATACCCCATCTGTAACCACTCATCTCCTCTTGTTTTCATGTATGACAGAAATTGCAGCCGACCAAACATAGAAATAAAAAAAAATCTCTCGTGCAATCAGAAATTATATTCGGTGAGAAGAAAAAATTAATTAATAGGAACGAAGTGTGGCTTCGCTCGAGAGAGGTCGACGTTATATTTCTTCGGCGAGCAATTCGAGTTCTCTTCTCTAACAACTATATTCGAATGTATTTCTCTCGCAAGGAACCCGTCGAAGCAATCGGCTCAAGCGTTATTCCTGGGAGGTGCCTCTCTGCTTTACCGCGACGTTTACGATGAACATAATTATTTACAATCGTCTCGCTGTGGCGGCTCTGAGGCGTACCGAAAGAGCCCGAAGAGAACCTGGCTGGTACGCGACTGTCGTACATGACGATGTCTGCGAGAAGGTGACTGCGACGGTGTGAGATGCGAGAAGTGAAGAGGGATGCGATACGAATGGATATTCTTTAGGACGCGACATCCTGTTTCTGCATCGCCTCGTCGTGGCAGCTCTGCTCCTTAACTCATCTCTTCTGTTCGTCGTCTTCTCGGCCCAGCACCATTCCCGTACCGCCAGTCACACTGCTCTCTGGTTCTTGGGGTTCTCTGTAAACGCGTGTCTCCGCAGTCCTCGGCAGCCTGCTTGAATGAGTTTATTTGGCTGCCACACGATGTCTGTGTACCCAAAGGCTTTCTCTCTTTCCCTTTCGTAGCAACCCCTCATCTCGCTCTTATTCACCGGCATCCCAACCGAGAATATTCCATCAAATCGTAGCTTTGAAATGTTTTCTTCTGGCTGCGCTATAACGGGATTGCGGTTTTAAAATGTACCCCTGCCGGGATTCCAACGACGCTCTTGATAATTCATTTACGAATCATCTGACAGACTCAGGCAAACAGTGTATTCGGTATCCTAACTTTTCGAGCGATGTCCATAAAATAAAAAAAACAAACATTCGAAGCATACACCGTGCTTTTTATGATAATGGATCTATTTAAAACAAATCAATAATGAAAATTCTTACGTGCTTTCTCAGTACAACGTGTTTGTTTCATTTTAAGGAGGATCGGTGAAGGCTACGTTAGTAGACGACATATGTATATAGCACCACGATCATTTATGATTAAACGAACTTACCTGTGAGTGAAGTTCCGTCATAATTGTATGACCGCCTTTCCTGAAAGAGATCATTTGTGTAGTACTACCATTTCACGCTAGTGTCGACACAAGTTCTTAGAGAATTAAGGCAATTGCAGATCGGTAATCGTTCAATGAACTGCATGACGCGCTCTTTTTGTACTTTCTCGTCTCGTAGTCGTACAAAATTTCCACCACTCGTCGAGACCCGAATTGTATTGTCGAATCGGTGAATCCGTAAGCAAAGAGATCATCATGTCGCTGGATTCCTCACGAGTTTTTCTTCGGAGGAATGCTTCCCGTATAATTTACCTGCGACCACGTTGCTAGAGGGGGTGTGGTTCCCTATGCGAAGAGCGATGAAGATTAAAGTCTGGCGTCAACATTATAGGTTTTCTGTTTAGTAAAGATACGAATAATGGGAGCAACAGTTGTGCCTCCCAGTAAGGAACAACAATTCATTTTTATTCCTCTCGAGCAATTTTTCCCAAAACTCTCAGAATCCAAGAAAAAGGTGGGAATGCATAAAAGAACCAGAGTTTACAATCGAAAATAAAGGTGACGATTGCCATGGATTCTGGATTCCTCGACCAGGAGATATATTGCCAACACTTACAAGGAAGGATAGTTTGGTGTCCCCCTCCGATTTTGATGAAATTCGCGTATGTTGTGTAGAGCATCGAAAACTAAAAGACACGTATTTTTTTTTATCGGCGGAAAAACATTTCTAAGGGGTGAAATCACCCTTCAAAGTTAGGCATGTCGAAGGGTGATTATGCAGTTTCACCCAGAAGGCGTAAACCGATTTTTAAGAAACAAAAACCAAAATACTCCTCATTGAAGACAATAAAAATTCCACTTGAAGTTGAAGAAAAAAATTCATTTGCAGGGGTGAAACTGCATAATCACCCCTAACTTTGAAGGGCGATTTCATTCCTTAGAAATATTTTTCCGATGACAAAAAAAAAATACGTGTCTTTTAGTTTTCGATGCTCTACACATACGTGAGTTTCATCAAAATCGGAGGGGGACACCAAACTATTCTTCCTTGGTAGTTAGTATTGGCTCGTGAAGCGAAAAGATCGATTTTGGTTTTTCGAAAACTGATATGATTTTTTGATAAACCCTATCTGATAATTCGTATTTCGATTCCGGTTCTAGTTGTCGAGATCCCTCTTCAACCTCCTGGTGTTTGCTGGAACGAATATACGAAGCAGAAATCTTAGATTAAAGACAAGAAAGATAAGAAAAATAAAGATTACTCAAATTGCCTAAGCGACTGCAATCCAGAGTCGAATCAAGGGGTTAGTCATAACTTTCCTTCAGTTAACGCTCCGAGGTCGTAGGCTGACGTATGCTTCTCTGATATAACCTTTTCTGGTCCGATTTGCTGGGGTATGTGCGTTTGTATCCGCCCGACGTCGTTTGATAATTCTTGGAGGCTGTTGAGGATCGACGGGGCGGAGCTGTCGAATGTTTTTTGTAGCTTTTCGTGGTTGTGGTCTCTGCGGTGGTTTCAATTCCTTAGATGTACGTTCGAGGGATTTTGCCGTCTTAAGCCTTTCTTCTATGTTAATTCATTGTCAAACAGTCACTCACCGGTCGGCGCATTCGCCAACGTTACTTTTAAGGATGTATTTAGGTTAGTTTAGATCAAACTTTTCCGAATTATTGTCTCGTCCCGCTGGATCGACGATAGAAGTTGTCCAGTCGCTCTAAGATGCTCCAGAATTTTTAATTTTTCTGGTACTTGTAGCTTGAGAGTGACGGAAATTGCGTGGTCAATACCTGTTAAACAAGACGCAATCCGTTGTTGTTTTTCAACGATTCGATTGTCTCTCAAAACTGTACTCGTTTGAATCGAGGCCTTAACCTTAATATTTAGCTTAGGAACATCTATAATATATACACGGTTGCGAGTTTCCCGTTCAGTGAATAGGTGAAGATGTGCACTGTCGTGTTACAAAGTAGACAGTGAACAATAAAAATAAAAAAAATCAATCTCGATATTTGTCAATTAACAATGTCAAATTTCTTCAATTTTATTTGTTGTAACTGACTTCATGCCATATGCCATTTTTCATATGGACAAATTTTTCATAACAAAATTTATTCTGGCAATTGGCTAAATATTGTCAAATACAAGAATTGCCAAAAAATACGAATTTCAAGGTTAATCAGGGGATAAATGAGACTTCTAAAGAGGGTTCGCACGATGAACCGAAACGTAAAATTGTAATTTTAATGTTACTCTCAACATTCCAAACTCCTTAACATCGTGGAGATAGCCGAGCGTGTAGCTCTAACTAAAGGGTGATTTTTTAAGAGCTTGAGAACTTTTTTTTAAAAAAAAACGCATAAAATTTGCAAAATCTCATCGGTTCTTTATTTGAAACGTTAGATTGGTCCATGACATTTACTTTTTGAAGATAATTTCATTTAAATGTTGACCGCGGCTGCGTCTTAGGTGGTCCATTCGGAAAGTCCAATTTTGGGCAACTTTTTCGAGCATTTGGGCCGGAATAGCCCGAATTTCTTCGGAAATGTTGTCTTCCAAAACTGGAATAGTTGCTGGCTTATTTCTGTAGACTTTAGACTTGACGTAGCCCCACAAAAAATAGTCTAATGGCGTCAAATCGCATGATCTTGGTGGCCAACTTACCGGGCCATTTCTTGAGATGAATTGTTCTCCGAAGTTTTCGCTCAAAATGGCCATAGAATCGCGAGCTGTGTGGCATGTAGCGCCATCTTGTTGAAACCACATGTCAACTAAGTTCAGTTCTTCCATTTTTGGCAACAAAAAGTTTGTTAGCATCGAACGATAGCGATCGCCATTCACCGTAACGTTGCGTCCAACAGCATCTTTGAAAAAATACGGTCCAATGATTCCACCAGCGTACAAACCACACCAAACAGTGCATTTTTCGGGATGCATGGGCAGTTCTTGAACGGCTTCTGGTTGCTCTTCACTCCAAATGCGGCAATTTTGCTTATTTACGTAGCCATTCAACCAGAAATGAGCCTCATCGCTGAACAAAATTTGTCGATAAAAAAGCGGATTTTCTGCCAACTTTTCTAGGGCCCATTCACTGAAAATTCGACGTTGTGGCAGATCGTTCGGCTTCAGTTGTTGCAGGAGCTGTATTTTATACGGTTTTACACCAAGATCTTTGCGTAAAATCTTCCATGTCGTCGAATAACACAAACCCAATTGCTGCGAACGGCGACGAATCGACATTTCACGGTCTTCAGCAACACTCTCAGAAACAGACGCAATATTCTCTTCTGTACGCACTGTACGCATTCGTGTGGTTGGTTTAATGTCCAATAAAGTAAACTGAGTGCGAAACTTGGTCACAATCGCATTAATTGTTTGCTCACTTGGTCGATTATGTAGACCATAAATCGGACGTAAATCGCGAAACACTTTTCGAACCGAACACTGATTTTTGTAATAAAATTCAATTATTTGCAAGCGTTGCTCGTTAGTAAGTCTATTCATTATGAAATGTCAAAGCATACTGAGCATCTTTCTCTTTGACACCTTGTCTGAAATCCCGCGTGATCTGTCAAATACTAATGCATGAAAATCCTAACCTCAAAAAAATCACCCTTTAGTCACTCCATTAAATTGCCACACGGCCGCTTATATCTCTCAACATTGCAATGTATACAGTTCGCGGGAATTGTATACATCTCCATTAGATTCTTGGTCTCTTCGGCTGAGAGCCCCTTGTCAATAATTTTTTTCCATAGCAACGCGACGTCCTTATGGATAGCAGAACTTGTGACTTTTTCTGGAACTATTTTCGAGCCGAGGGCACTCAGGATATTTGCTTCCAAATCAAGTTCATGATCAGGTTTCTCGACCGCTTGTACAATTAAGCCGTCTGCGGTCGGCGCCTCAATGCTCGATTCTGGAGCAGTCAGAGACAAACAAGATTCAAGGATCATCTTGCTGCCAAATCTTGTTTGTCTCTGATTGCCCCGGAATCGTGTCCAGAACGTGATATTGTATTTCGGGGCTCTTCCTCAGAGATCAATTTTGTAGTACTATAATTTCAACACCACGGTATTGTCCCAATAGATTCATTACTTTTGTATAAATCGTCGGTGCAAGATAGTCAGTGATATCGGAAAACACAAAAAAAAGTATAACATCAATCGGTGCATATAAGGACATAATTAAAACCAGTGTCCTTGCAAGAAAAAAAAACAAATATGTACCATTGATGCGTATTTGAAACCGTTAAACGCCTACATGAAAGTTTTTGTGGGTGGATAAATGCACCATTTTCTAGGGATTTATCACAAAGTTTTATCGATATCTAAGCAGAAAACAATACCATTCAGGATCAATACGGTTCAACCACCATTTTAGTGTTAATATTTAATAGACTGCACCATATTGACGGTAAATTACTACATAGCCAGTATATTTATAACAACGTAATAGCGTTAATTTTGGAGGTTGGATTTTTGACACCGCTCACACCGTTGCAGTTCACACCATACATTTTTTACACTTAGATAGCATCAATTTTTTAATTGGATCGTACAGAAACTTGCAGAGAAATTCACATCATTTTATATCTCTTGATCAAAACTCTAATATCTAAAATAATTATGTATTAGATTAGATATTCTCTATTGGGGACAAGGGCTTGTGCACGTTTTAGGAAAAGCTAAGCAAAAACTGTTGCAAATCCAATGATTGTACTATATCTATTGTTGTAATCTTTAATATAATGACATTAAATGTCATTGAATAATTTTATAGCTGAATTATGATAATGAAACGATAAATAAGTATATGAAAAGTGTATTTTATAGTACATTTGTTAAATTGCATGAATACCAAAAAGAATGAGAACTTTTTCTTTTTTAATTAAAAGTAATAAACGTCTTTAGAAAAGTGGCACTGTTACGTCCTGGGTCTCCGCCCCCCCCCCCCTTTTTAATACACAACAAATTTTAATTTTAATTTTATACGAATATCCTATACGCCTTTTGTCCAGGTCAGCGTTCTCACGCTAACCGGCGAGACGCGTTGCCATCCGCTAATCATTTGTTATATTTTGCTTAGGTCAGCGTTCGCACGCTGGCCAGCGAGACACAGCGCATCGATGAGACGCGCTGCGCCCCGCCAATCTTTTTGCATTATTATAGGCCCGGTGCTTCCAGCACTGCGCTAATCAGTCAGTTCATCTCCGGGGGCCGATAACGACGGTCGGTCCTCGTAACAGCACGGGCCCGTACTTACTTATAATCAACCATTTCTTTTATAATATATATAGTGGTGCTAAAGACTCTTATTATATATACAATTGTGTTAACTGTTTTAATATGCATTTAATGTTGTGTGATTTGACTGTTTTAATGACAATTAACTTTATTCGGTGCCATTCGAAATTGTGTTAATATAAACCATTACTGTTTTAATACACATTTAATGTAGTGTGATCCGACTGTTTTTATACCTAATAATTCAGACATTTTTGGTGTTTATCCTGTGTTTATTTATTATTTATAAAACTCGCCCCTCACCAGCGTCCTCCAATCCCGAGCCAGCACATTCCGGCTCAAAATGGAGAAAATAAAATATTATTCCTTCGTTGCGTCCCTTCGTTAAAACCCTGGATGTAACAGGCACATAGGGCCTAACACTTCCCTATTACCGGTAGCACTCTTGTTGAAAAATTGCATTTTTTTCTGAAATGATCTCTTATTATATATTGATCGTGCATCTTATATCAGATACAAGATGAATCCCATGATTGAACGATAGAAGAACAAAAATGTACTGATTCAATATTCCCAAAACAATAGCGGTTTCTGCGCACAAACCTTTCGAGAGAAACACACGTTGCGCATTTGATTGAAAGTTTTACGGGTGAGATTGTGCCGGGTTCTTGCAAAACGAGGTTATACCACACTACAGTTTCAATTCAAGAGTCAGCGCATATATATAAGGGTGTAAAAGAGCAAACGTTCCATGAAGTGCGGGGGTAGTTTGGGGGAGGGGGGGGCTGCGATCACGCAGCGACATCGGTATGAGGTAGCAGTCAGGATGTAGAGGAACAGAAGCAGCAGTAGGAAGCATAAGTCTGACATTCGCGGGCGGTTCGGCAATGCTGGGGGCGAATAGACGACCGTCCGCAGACGGCATTCATATGCAAGAGGCGACCGTAGCGCGGTGGTGCCGCTGGTAACACTGTGGTATGCAGTTGATTATGGAAGCTATATGAAGGAGCTCGACGTGCCCTAGCATCTTGAGTACTCTCTATCCACGACCCCCGAGTCTCCGTTCGCCTTCGTCTCGGTCTCCGGCGCGGTTCTCCGAACCCTTTGGCTGCTGGAAGCGCACGACGGCCTGCTGAGAGCTATACACCCGGCCAACGTCTCTCTGTCTGCTATAGTTAATCCGCATGGACCTACCTATCTTTACGTGGAAGAGAACGAGCTAGAGCGAGATCGGAGATTTATCTCAAGTTGGCTCGATATTACTTGGCTGCCCGGCAAACGAGAATCGAAACCCCTTTTGCTCTTCTCCCATCAACAACCCCTGTATTCTACTCAGCACCCAGAAAGAGAGAGATAGAGAAAGATAGTTCTGTGAGGAGATCTTCCATTTCCTCTAGATTATACAATATTTGTATGGGGTATATGTAATAAATGTATTCCCGTGTCCAATTTCTTTTTTTTTTACTAAATTTGAGCTACGAGTCTTGCTTCCGAGGTTCACGGCTGAGGAAACTCATGTTCAAAGCCATCTTTAGTATCCACATCAAGCGAATGGAATAGGGAGGGAGCTAAAGCTCCTTTGGGAAAAGCGACTGAACGGGTCGTCCGATCCCTCAGGAGCATGGCGTAAGTAGTCGCGAGGATGTAAGCCCCAACGTGCACGCATCTCTCTCACGGATAAAAACGTCTTTTTTCCGACCGAAGATCAGGAATTGTTACCCGAGCACTCGACAGACCTCAAGGCCCACGCTGAGCACTACGCGTACTTCTCAAACGTCCCGGATTTGCCTATATCGAATACGGCTATAGGGTGCCGGATTTCCCGATGGTTACGAGCGATGATCCCTCCAGCAGTTGGCGAATCGGAAAGAGATACCGGTGGAATATGGAACTGATGGGCTACGCAACTTGCCCCGCTTTGCTATTCACGCTCGTGTTCTGTAAAGACAGTAAAAGCATATATCGATGAACAGCTTCAACACTATATCCTTCGATTCTTGCAGGATGAAAGATGGCCGTGGTATTGAATAGGCGAGGTGCTACATTGATGACACTGGTCGGGACTCGAAATCAAACGGTAGTACTCCCCGACTAATTACATTAATTGGCATAACGCTCCCGGTAGTCTTCCAGTAAGTTGAGTGTCGGCAGAGCGTGACGAAGCGGTTGGAAGGATGGCCAGGGTGTTTCTCTGACTAAGAGACTCATTCGAGTCAGGAGTGAAAGTGAGTGACATGGATTGACGAGGGAAGGCAGACGTGCAGATGGTAGCTTTTGAGTGAGGTGGTCGAGAAGCGACGCTTTTCACGTACACGACGACATAACGCCGATGGTTTGTCGATCTGTTTACGTAACAAGGAGAGATGTCGGCTATGCAGCAAGTTGTCAAGGAAGATGATGATGACTGTGCATTCCACAATGGGCTATCAAGTATTTGATATGTCACATGAAGTGGGTCTTCGTGCAGGAGAATCGATTCAATTGGACTGGCGATTGGTCCTCTCGGAAACTGAACCATCCCTTGAGTCCGATTCGATTGGTCCGGTCCTCTCGGAAACTCGTGATTAGAACCATCGTCCGCTTGGAACTTGGTCAATGGTTATAAGTGGAGATAATTGACCAGATACTTCTCAGTGTTGCTCTTCTCATTGTTATAAAGTTACATCTTTGGTAGTCAATCTAACGTGAATATAGATGAAAACATTTACATAGCAGGATCATGCGTCTCTTTAAAGATTGCGACTATGCCCTGAAGGAAACTAGTTGGAAGCAGAGCAAATACTTTTCCAGAAAGATAATAAATATGTATTTGGTATTATTTCATTAGTTGACCAACCTGCATAACGGTCATCAACGTTAAAACAAACATATACATATATCATTATTATCTAGTCAAATAATACTAATCAATGATGAAAGATATGTTTACTCGAGATTCTTGAAACAATAAAAAAAAATTCTTTTCCCATAAAAGATTAATAATGGTATGTCGTGGAAATATTCTGCTAGTCTTGAATACACTCGTGAAACGTGAAGACGTTGTACGATTTACGATGTTGGTAGTACTTAATTATCGGTCAACTGATACTGATCATTATGGTTAGAAAAGAAAATAGCTGTGATACTTTAATTTCGTGTTATAGAAGGAAAATTTGCTTTAAAAAGTAAAATACACCGACAAAACTTCCGTATTGTCGTAAGTAGAAGAAAAATATCTGCTGAACTGATCGAACGTAGTGCCAAAAAGAGAAGCGAACATTGTTAAATTGGCAGAAGAAATGTCGTGAAGAGCTTGTCAAATTCGTAACAAAAATTCGTTTCCTACTACACATTTTATCTTCATAAAATGTCTTTATAGCCCATGTATATACAATCTTGATTATTCTACGAGAAATAATTGATTAGACCACATGCTGTGCGCATTATTAATCAACTGCATGAAGATTTTTTTATTTAATGTTTGCCAATGGTTCATCGCATGAATTGATAAATGCGATTTGATAGCTAACCGAAGCTATTAATATGCATTTAACACCATTTTAGCTCTGTGCAATACTTGCAAAAAAATATTTGAGCTCACAAGATGAAATATTTATAATCAATTGGCATAATTTGAAGGACACCGATAGAAATAGTCACTTGATTCTCTGGAATCCACGAATTGTAAAAATTCATTCAACTTTCATCGATAACAAAGATATCATAATGATACCTGAAATACGTTTAAGAATATAATAGCAAATTCAAGAGCAGATAATCCTCAATTGCTTATTATAACAGTCGTAGTAAACCTTTTATAAGTTAAAGAAATTTCCTCCTTCATCCTTTTAGTTTCATTTTACAGTCCGGATTCGGTTGGGTAACTTACAAAGTATGAAAGTAGATACAATAATTGTTACTTCTAAAAATAAAGGAATACCGATATAATATATTATGACGTTCTACAATAAATATTAGAAAGTTAACAAACATGCTCTAAAGAAACATGAACTCCTGCTAATTGAAATTAAAAGGCAAAACAATATTTTATGTAATAGTTTTTTGTATCTGACATCCGCAGCTAATTCTTACTGATTTGTCATCAGGTTTCGTCGAATCACGGTTTTTAATATTGCTTCATGATAGAATTTATTATTTTCTTTTAAACTAACATTTTGTTTAAAGTTATACGTTGAATATGTCGTCTATGTGTTGATTTCTTTAATGTTGAAACGAGACTGCGACGATTGTTCAAATATTATATTCTTGTATCAAATTAGTAATTTTCAACGTTTACAAATATTATTTGAGTATGTGACGCTTGCGTGTCATGACATACATTTTGTTTTAGAAATAAGTCACAATAAATTATATTTGTTAAATAGTTGGCGCATTCTGGTGAATTCCCGAGAGTACGAACTTGGGCATGATTTATTGTTTATCTAATTTCTTATTAGCCTATCAACTATCAAAACGAGATATCCTTGTTAATAATTAAATTAATTATTGAATAAGAATGTTGTAGTATTGTAATTATGATTGTGTAGCTCATACACTTACTACTCATTGAATCCTTTTTAGTAATCTGTCAATTGTTAATATCTCATTATCTCATATGGAATACAATTAGGAGTATCTCTTGTTACATGACTTAAGATGTCGAGGGATCGTTCATTGGGGATAAATAGTCATTGAATCATAACGCTCTACAGAAATATAGACTTGACGCAAAGTTAAGTAACTCACTAGCGAAGAATTTCTCCCATTCGGACGATACAATAGGTACCCTAAGAAATATCGACTCTATTATGCTCGCTGACGAGAGTTCCGATCGCGCACGATAAACCATAGATATTTGAAGGACTTTTACGAGGTACTCATCAATTTTAATATGAGAGTTTTCTCGCAAAATTCCAAAGTACGATCGGTTTAAAGTGTTTCATGCTCTCGTGATACTGCGCTCGCTTCGTTGGCCTTAAAACGATAATCGTTTACAAAGAGAAGGTAATAGCGTTCGATAGTGATACGAGAAAACATTGACGTTATACCGAACTTTTATCCGCACATGATCTATAAACACTCAACTGAAGATCACTCGAGTGTCAACTTGTCAACTATCCAAAAAGTAATTCAACGTGTGTAAATCCTTTTGCGCACATCTAGAGCGTGTTACATTGAGTATAAGGTTTTTTTGCATATGATCGTAAAAAAAAAATAGACCGAGGAAAGTTAATATACTTTGATCAATCGCTATCGAGATTTAGAAAGGCGATAAGGAATAATCGATGACAGAGAATAGCGGAGTGCGCTTGATATTGTTGTGTACAAGATACAAAGCGCTCAGTCTGAAGCACGTTGCAAATGCTTGACAGTTTCAGGTATCTCGAATGATCATGTCTGATCTTTAAATTATCTCAAATTCAATATGTACAAGTATTTTTAGATAAATTCGACCATGTCTTCAACCATGTCTGGAAACATGTCTTCGAACATGTCTTAGATTCTGCATTCGACTGTATCATTAACTGTGCCATCGAAGCCAGTTGATGAAATGACACAACTCTATCGTAAAAAATCAAACCGCGCATCGATTAAATGCATCACTGGAAAATAAACATCACGTAAAACACATAGTTGATTCGACAGAATTTAAATGTCCACCGCGATAATACCACACAATCGGAAGCTATCGAGTGGTAGCGGAGTGTTTCAGATTGAGCTTTTTTCCGCTGTCGTTCGTCATTCGTCGGTGTGGCTTGTGCGTATTTAACAATTGGAAGGTGATCGACTGCTTGCAATTAATTGTCCGGTGCCTGCTTAAAAGTCGATAGATTCTCACAGGAAATAAAATCTACAAAATCCAATTGAGCTCTTGTTTCATAAATACCACTTACGTTATTCAATCTCATCGTCGCGGCCGCAGCCGCCGATGATACCGGCACCGTTTCAAAAGGTGAAGCGAAATTTAAAAACTCCTTGAATCCATCATAACGATCATAAATCTGGATCTCAGGGAAGATCAAAGGAGGTTTCAAATTATAATATTATTAAATTGGGCCTTCGCCAGGCTCTGATTATTCTATAAGTCCCCTAATGATCTCCCCCGCCTTCCGCCAATCTTGGATTATTCTAATGCAACTATGTACCTCACCCCCCTTCCCCCACCCTAAACTATTCTAAGTCTACTTAATGAGCCGTCTTCAAGCCTGGATTATATTTAATTAATTCGGTTGGGTATACATCTCCCTATATTGTAAAAAGGATCTCGTCGATGCTGCCGCGTCAAGAATCGATGTATAGGGTATCCCATGTCTGGTGTCATATTTAAAAATTGGAATAGTTAATTTTGGATTGTTATTTCGGATTTTGAAGGCAGCGTTGTCGAGTTGGCTATGGAAACGAAGGGCGAGCGGTATCTAGTTGGCCATGGAATAAAAGGGCAATAAGCATCGTTGTTCATGACACTGTCCCTTCACTGGTTAATGATAGGAACAGGGTCGGGGGTTCAATGATAGTAACAGAGAGAGGGATAAATCATATGAAGCCCTGGGAAAATTGTATTTAGGCCGTATATGTGTGAGGGCACGTGGTATACGAGTCGTACTAAACTCTAGTTTGTAGGCACTCATTCCCTTAGATGAGGGCCTACGATTATTGCCTTCCCGAGTGTGTCTCGTCTGTTGTCCATCCGATGGACAAAGACATGATATCTCAGCAACTATTGAACTGATTTGGTTTCCCATGACATGGTTCCTTCATCTTGGTATAAACTCATAATCCGTAGAATGTATATCCATTTGGGCCCAGCCTAGTTTGGAATTGTTAGAAAAAACAATGATTATCAGGTAAAATGACGACTTTTGTGGACGTCCGAAGTCAGAACTCAGTAACACCTCAACGGATTAAATTGTCCTTTACACTGTTATCTTATATGATAAAAATGAAAAGGTTGAAACAGTTTAAATAATTTCTGATACGTAGAAATGTAAAAATTAATAAAAATAAGGGAACTTTTTGTTATTGCAATTTCTTCAAAATTCGTGATGGACATTTTTCTATAATCCCACATTTTCTTCTTTTCAATGTAACACAACAATTCCTAAAGTGAATCACTAGCCAGACAATGTCGAGTGTGGTATTTTACAATAAAATTATTCGATAAAAAAATGCAAGTAAGAAAAAACAATTATGATAATAAGTGAAATATATTTAAGTTAAAAATAAACTATAATATACTATAGTTATAATATACTATACTATAATAAGCTATAATAAACTATAATAAACTATAATACTCACAAGATGTATGTTCCGTTCAACGGTTCCGTTGAAACAAAACGAACAATCACAACGCAATATTCACAAAATAAAATATTATAATTTACTGTCAACAAGCAACCATCGAATAAAACATAAACATTAACATGTCGGTAGCAAAGACATGAAACTCGGTCTAATTACATTGGTCTAAATTCCTTAAATAATGTAAATAGCGCCTCCATGGGAGAAGAAGGGGAACGAAATAAAACAAAATTTTATTTTTGTTTGTTACTTTGCAGAACGTTTCTATTCCAATGTAATTAATCCCGTGATACGATCCATATATATATTTTTATTTTTAAATCTTATCCATTATCACCAAGTTAATAAATATTCATGAATGAAACTTTTAATTATTTAAATTTCATGTACAAGCTATAAAACACAACAGAAGCACAGACTCGAAATACGAACAAATGCAATCGTGTGACTGCCTTTTGAAATGGAACAATGGAACATTCTACTGTTTTATTCTAATATAATATTAATATTTTATCGTTATGTACGTCATAATAAAGATATACGCGACAATTAGTTGAAAATACACATTAATTCAGATAAAATTTTATTCATGTCACTACGATATAAGAAGACATTGATATATATTTATTCAATCAGATAGGAAACCTAGCATCCGATGTACGATAGACTTTCAGCCGTTTCCTTTCAAGTTCAATCAATTTTTTTAGAGCAGATCTATTCTCATCTTACAAACGTCAACACCGATTAGTCGAAATTTATTCAATTCTTGCGTGAATATCTTGGTCAACATATTTTTTTAAAGAAAATGAGAAGAAACTATTATACTCAACGTGACACGCTCTACGCTTCATACACCTCCTTCAGGCATGAGCTTCCGGCAAACTCGTTCCTCCAACCATCTGACCTCGGAAATACTAGTCTCACCATATGCGGTTGTTCTTCTCAAGCTTTGGCTGGTACACACACCTTCTTCGTCGTCCATTCTCTTCGCGACAAGAGTAAGACGAGTGAGTGCCGTCACAGCTTCGGAGGATGCTGCAGCGGTGGTAGAATGGTAGAAGTTCTTCCATTAGCGATAACAATGAAAAATGGACACCGGACCAGCGCTGATCATACTGACAAACACACGCATGTGCTACGTTGCCCCCTTCGAACGTGGACGGCGACTCGCGAAGTTCCATTCGAACTGGTATATCTTCGAATGAGAACTGCCTGGACGTTAAAAGAATGGGATAATCGCCCTTCTCGCACTCCTTACAGAGAAAAGAAAAGCGCAAGGCGCTAAGAAGAAAAAAACAACCCTCTTATAGGGATCAACAATACGCCACATACCACTGCTCTGCTAATAATCATTTATCTTACCATTCAATCATCAAGGAGATTTTCACAGAATCCAGTAATCATTTTTCCCAAACAAACAAAAAATGCTACAAGGGAATATGCTGACACATCGGAAACTCATCTTGAAGTTCATGGGCCAGGAGTTTGGTGCGTAGTTCATTGTAGATACATTGTAGATTGTAATATACGAGAAACTGGAGACTTCATATTTTATCGTTATCAGACAGCCATTGCATACCGATTTAAATCTGCATTTGTTAACTAAATATAATGTTTAAGATCTCATTTTGTACATAATTAAACACATAATCATCCGAGAATGTAGTTTTGAAAAATATTTAATAACTGCTAAACATACAAATCATTCAAAGTCAAATCGCATATATCGTTCACTTCAAACTCTTGTAACTATGGCAAAATGGATTAATAAAAAACATACATGAACGATGACGGATTTGATGACAATCGACACATTTAAATCACTCAAGAGTTTTTAAATTCTATCAGCACGCGTTGTAATTTTTTGGTACAATATAAACTATTAGAACTAATTAACAGGTGTTAACAACATGTATTTAAAAGCCAACAAGCTTTAAATATAATTGACTTTTAATATCAGTCGCCAATTGATAGCTGTCTTCCTTAATATCAAAAGCAGTTAGTAAAGTTAAAAAAGTTATGTGATCCCAAGTGGTAAATCGTTGGCAGCAGTAATAATTCTATTATACGATAGAAGAAAATTTTAGGGATATATGCGTGAGATGGAAAATTCGTAGAAATATACAGGGAGTTGGAATAAGATGATCCCGTGGGTCAGGAGGTGGGATTGCAGGGGATGAGTAGTACATAGCTGACGAAAGGGGTATAGCGGTTGAGTAAGGATCGAAGGGGATTGTGAACTGCTAGCACTGGCGATGTTGTAGCCGAAAAGGCTGAAAAGCGCAGAGGAGGAAGCGCAGAGGGAACTTCATACATGATTTCCCTCGAGTCCATGAAGTAAAGCATTTCTGGCGATGCGCTATACCAAGTGCATGGAACGGGGGGTGACCACGAGCTACCACTGCTTGGTCCACACCGACATTCAACTGACTCCTTTTCTCCTCATCCTCCAACGTGTTTACTACGATTGCGCCGCACAAACTCCGCCGAAAGATCTACCTGATCATGCGTGCATTACGAGATTCAACACGGGAAAGAGTGCAAGAGCTTGAGGGGACGTGAGAAAATAAAAACGAATGTCCGTAGTCAAATAAAAATAAAAGGCATCTACGGCGTATACCGACGAAAGGCGGCAAAATTTTTAAGAGACGCAAGAGAGCTTTCAAGAATAGTTATCAACAGTTGAGAATATTTTATAAAATTTTAATGCAGACAAAAGAAATCTGAACTTTTTCTTTTATAAAATAAATACCAACTTTGTTTATCTAGTCAACAAGTAAACCTATTATTCATTTTAACCTGTATTCCGTAAAAATAGCCTATTTTCATCTGTTCTATTGATAATAATTTCGTATAATTATTCATTATCATTATGTCCGAATAATAATCACCGTAGTTTTTTCAAAATTTTCTTTGTATCTGACGCTCAGTATGATTCTTGCACTGATATTTTATACAACTGATTGAGAACAATCGTAGCATCGTATTATAAGCGTGTAGACATACACTATCAACGATCGAGTAGATAAACCGAGTCCCAATTTGAATTCTCCTTTCGTTCAATCGAATCGATGATACTACAAAAGGTAAAATTAGTATTACAGAGAGAAAAATCCATAACGACACTAATTGGAACCAGTTGGGCTGTGTGTACGCTGAGGATGTCGTTCCTGAGATCTGGACGAGGGAGATGAATTAGCCGTGACGACCGGGTCACGGAAATATTCGTTGAAAATATCATCGTTATCTACGGATGCCTTCGCGGAATTTCTAATTAACGTTCTTTACATCCAGGATGAGTGATCGTCCTTTGCAGAGTACGGGCGCACACAACCGTGCTTAAATATCTTTGCGCTCCCCCCCTTTCGCTATCTCTACATCTGGCGCAAGGATTGTGAAAAAGAAATTGACAACGAAATTTTCAACCATACGAATACAATTGAAGCGGTTTAATCCATCTTCGAAAACTCGTGTTTCTAACAATTATCACAATCCCATTGCGCATAAACCTAAATTAATCTGAACGCACTTATCGACTGCGACAAGTTTGGAAAATCTTAGTCGTTCTTATATCGGGATGACTGGCAGGGGGCAGATAAAATCCAAAATAGTTGGCGCTGGCCACGACGTATCCGCGTTAAGAAAACTCTATAGATTTTTGAAGAAAATAATGTAAATTAAATTCAATTGTGTTTTTCGTTGGTAAATATCGGATACGTTATCGGATTTTCTTCATCGTTTTCTACGGAAATCATAATTGTGTTTTAATTATGATAACATATTATAAATTATTATGGGCACCTGTGCAGATTTAGATAATAATAATAGTTACAATATTAAGTTACTACGCAACAATGCGCGCCCACATTAAAGTCGGTATTATTTAAAACGTACAATGTAATATGATAATAATGTTATCATCATATACCTCGTGGTAGTGGAGAAGATGATATAGTGGCCAACCACTGCCAAAGAAAATGAAGCCAAAGGAAGTTAGCCAGGCTAGCAGCTGGACATTACGAGCGTTACGATCTATGCACATGCACGATTCTCGTAAAATTTCATTGCGAGTTCTTCAGTACAAACCAAAGCTAACTGGCGTGACACTCGCCGTATTCCAATCACTTTTACCAGTTTCAAATCGGTTATAAAGAATGTATTGATCATTTTAAAGCATTATTAGTTTAACGGATGAGTTAACGGTATCGGATATACCGGTGAGGAATAAAGGGATCTGCTATTTCATCCGTGTCTCGTGGCTCGATACTCCGCAATCGCACAGGGTGCAAGGTTTCGAGGGCGGATGACAGGTCTGTCAATCGTACAACCCCTTTTCCAATATGTATGGATGGCATGTCGGTAAACGCAACCCGGAACGATTAGATGTTCGATCCGTATCAATATTTACTTGCTCGGGCCGTCGGGAGGACGAGGATGGGTACGATAGTAGGTATACGCACGGTGCCGATAGCGTTATAGCCGGAGTCTCGGTCTCTCTTGCGAAATCGAAGCTATAGACTCCTATCCGACGTGTTTGCCCGTGCCGCGAAGCAGATACGCTGGATTCCCTGGAGAAGGCGTGCCACTAGTCCCACGGAACGGCTTACCTCAAGCCTCGCATGCATCCCCCTTACCCCGCCGCGGTATACCCCATGACTTCACTCCCGCGCACACAAGTTTGTGACGTCTTGGCCACCCTCTTGCAGAGTAAGGTACAGTGTATATACAGTGTATATACTGTATTACAGATATATACGGTTGATGCGGCTACGTGATCGATTGGAAATTATGATAATGGTTAGTACAAATACGAGGAGAATTTTTCCCGACTGTGCGAGCACCCCCGGGACAAACCACGCATATCGTGCACTCTTGTGAAATGATACCAAATAGTAAGGTGATTCGTATGATCTTTAATTAACTTTATATATAGTTTAAAGATACACTGTCAAGATCAACCCCAGGATCTTGTCTACGAAAGTCTACACACAATTGTATTGATAACGAGCTGTGTAAAACAAATAATGATACGGATCTAATACCGATGGCAATTATTTTATTAAAATCGTATTGGTGTTATTCTTCTAACGTTAAGACGTTAATAATTAATATCAGTAAGCTGATATTAATTATTTGTTGTTATTTTTGTCTTAAATAATCGGTTGAATAAATATTTAAATAAAAAATGTTTCAAGAATTTTTGGTTATTTATTAATTATCAAATTTTTGTACAATGTAACAGATCAATGACGTAAAATAGGAGGTTACAGATATACCGACATCCGTTGTGATATTTTTATTCAATACATTTCACCTCGAATTGTTACTTTCTTGACAGGCAGATTGAAAATTATGATTTGGTTATCGATTCGGATATGATTAGGAAGTATATGCGTTAATATTAATAATCGAATGTATAACACGAACGTAAATTCCACACTGACGTCGTGTTACACTGTGCATGTCAGAGCAATCTAGATAATTGTAATACAAGGTAATTGGAGAAGAAGTTGGATTAAATACATAAACTGAGTAGAGAGTTTCTAAAGGGATAGGATAGTAATCTATCATTTTCAGTAAAAAAAAAACGTTTTATTTATTGGTAAAATAATCGTGTCCGATATTCCGCGCAATGAATTTCTATCAGGAGTACAAATTGAAAATGCGGGATTTTTTTCTATTTTTGAACGTTTATTCTGAAAAAATGGTAACAAATGAATTATTCAAAGTATTGTCCATCGCTAGCCACAACTTTTTCCCATCTTTCTGGCAATTTACGGATACCGTCGCGAAAAAATTCGGCCGGCTTGGCTGCTATCCAGTCATCGACCCATTTTTGGGCTTCTTCGTAAGAATGGAAGCGCTGGTCAGCTAGGCCATGTGTCATCGATCGGAAAAGGTGGTAATCGGAAGGAGCAATATCTGGGCTATACGGCGGGTGGGGTAAGACTTCCCATTTCAGCGTTTGTAGGTATGTTTTGACCGGCGCTGCAACATGTGGCCGAGCGTTGTCATGTTGCAAAATTACTTTGTCGTGTCTTTGCTCGTATTGTGGCCGTTTTTCTTTGAGTGCGCGGCTCAAACGCATCAATTGAGTTCGGTATAGTGCTCCTGTGATGGTTTCGTTCGATTTCAATAGCTCATAATACACCACACCCAGCTGGTCCCACCAAATACAGAGCATGAGCTTGGCGCCGTGAATATTTGGTTTGGCCGTCGATGATGATGCATGGCCGGGGTAACCATATGATTTTTTGCGCTTCGGGTTATCGTAATGGATCCACTTTTCATCACCAGTGACAATGCGATGCAAAAAACCCTTCCGTTTTTGCCGTTCGAGCAGCAGTTCGCATGCAAAAAAACGGCGCTCGACGTCTCTCGGCTTCAGCTCATACGGCACCCAATGTCCTTGCTTTTGGATCATTCCGAGGGCTTTTATACGATGGGAAATGGCTTGTTGTGTCACTCCCAATGAATCTGCGAGCTCTTGTTGAGTTTGACACGAGTCTTCATTGAGTATTGCCTCCAATTCAGCATTCTCAAACTTTTTCACTTGGCCCGGCCGCTCTTTGTCCTCAACGTCAAAATCACCACTTCTAAACCGCACAAACCATCTCTCGCACGTTGAAACCGATGGAACATGACTCGGATAAGCCTCGGAGACCAATCGATGTGCTTCAGCAGCACTTTTCTTCAAATTAAAGAAGTAAATTAAAACTTCCCGCAAATGCTGTTTTGTTGGCACGAAACTCGACATATTGAGAGCTCAAAAAAACTATGAATTTGACACTGCGACAAATTGACACATACTGAAAATTAAAGCTATAAGACGTAGCTTTGACATGAACATAGTCACAGTACTGCCTGATGCGTATAGCGTTAGTAACGCCATCTGTTATCAAACCCGCATTTTCAATTTGTACCCCTGATAGTAACGTCATTTTGATCATGTGAACTAATTCCTAGATTCGTATATAAATAATTGTAGAAGGATCTTTATCATTTCCTTAAAAATTATTTACTATTTAAATATCATGAAGCTTTTACAATAATTTTTTGAAATAAAAGAAATCTCCATACCGTCTGTGAATTGAAGTCGCAGGCAGGTTTTAAATTTCGAATAATGCATCTATTAACCCTTTGCACTCCAAGTGTTTTGTTACTCAACAGCAGATGGCGCAATAGCAGCGCCTACGGAGTGCAAAGGGTTAATAGCGTTTTCAAAAAACTGTTACCAGTATTGTTGTATGCGGTTGTTAATTTGATTGAACTCCAATTTCTTTTAATTCTCATATGGCTCGTATACCAATGCTGGATGACGGAGAATGTATAAGAGAGAGAGAGAGAGAGAGAGAGAGAGAGAGAGAGAGAGAGAGAGTTGCTGAAACACGACCTTATTATTTGTAAATGGCAGTTCGCGAGGGATGTCGATAGCCCTTGAAGTATACACACACATACACGCATACAGAGAGAGAGAGAGAGAGAGAGAGAGAGAGAGAGAGAGAGAGAGAGAGAGAGAGAGAGAGAGAGCATATCCACGTGGAGCAAGCAGACCGCGATAACAACAAGCTGGCTGCGGCAGAGTAATCGAACGTAGAATAAAGTGCGATGTGGTAGTGTGACGGTTAGGATGGTGCGGGTTGCCACGTGGTTTTGTTTAATGGATACACGAGAGGAAAAGAGAGGTGCAAAAGAGGAGCCGTATTGGACCTCCTATCTATATGCCAGTGAGAGGTATACCTACCTACTCTACTTCTGGTGTTATACTATATATGTTACTGAGGATGAGAATACGAAGAGGCGAAAAGCTGAGCGGGGGTGGCCCGTAGAGGCGAACAGTACCACCGTAACCAACGAAAAAAAAAAAAAAAGTCTTAAAAAACGAAAACGACAAGTCTCAAACCTGGAGCCCCATACCCTGGGCCGCCGGGCAATTTTTCAATGGCTCCGGCCGAGCTTGAATTCGCGTTAATTTTTACTTTCTCTCACCATCCGCCACGGGTTTGCGAGGAGGGTCTTCTCCCACACCCACTCACACTCTCTATTGTCCGTTTTGGCTCGGCTGGAAGCCCCCTCGGCAACGATAACAGACAAAATGCAACGGACCGCGTATACCTAGCCCGCTCAGCACTCGCAACCCTCCGCAGTTCTCGTCGAAACCCTCTCGCGTTCGCGTCCTGCCACCTCATCCTATTTCTCTTCCTACTACTCCTTCTTCCTCCTGGTTGCACCCCCCCCCCCCCCCCCCCCCCCCGCCTCTTCCTACCAGCAGTCGAACCAGCTTTACCGTCGCAAACCCTCTTTCCCTCACATCGAGGGCCCTGGCTGTCGATAGCAACACTCTCCAATAAAGTGGATCCTCGTACAACCCGGCTGCTCGTTCTCGTATATACAACCCGCGCTCCAAGTCGTGTGCACGGTACAGGTTTGCTGGACTGCTGCGAAACGACACAGGACGAAAGAGTAGCTAGGCTTGTCCCCGTCCCACCGCATACATACTATCGTGTGTATGTGTTTGCGAGTGCCTGATGGCCCTGGACGAGACGGGGACTGGACGGTAACGTAATTTCGACTTTCCACGATACGTCGGTACTCGCGCGAAAACTCGAACCCCTATGGTTTCCGACAAACCATTCTACCGTCGAGTTCTATCCGACGCTTCAAAATTTCGAAGGCTATAAAATTCCATTTTCGAGCGCCCCGATCCCACTTCCATCAGTTATTGGTGATGATTATTCAATGAAATCTGACGATATTCAAGTTGTATCAAATAAAATAAACAACTGTATTGATTTCTTCATTATAAGACTCATATATAGAAACAAAATGGATAACGATGAACAGGAATATTACTGGCGACAAAACATTATGACAAAGTGCAATCTTTTTGGATGGTTGTATGGGAGTTCGTGTTATCGAATTCTGTGGGTGCCATATGCATGCACAAGCGTTGATTGCTGGTGCTGACCGCACAATCACACCGAACGTCCGTGCCTGAACGGTCTCCCTCATCCTCTCCCATGTTCGGCATCCCCTTCGGCCAACATCACCCTCGCCAGCTTCAGCTGCTCGACGAGTCCTTATATCCCGTGACAGGCATTGGCAGATTCCGCAATGCCTAATCCAGAATATCAACTTGAGTGTATTCTGATATCAAGCCTTATGAGTTAACAGGCGTAAATAAAGTTTTCTGCTTCTTACAGTGGAGAAGATTGTAACTAGGATCTATTCGTATTATTAGTTTTACTTTGTAAGAAAAAATTCAAATCAATCTACCTGGAACGTATCATGACAGGATAATTTTATTTTTATTCAGATTAACGTTTCATTGAATAATTTTTGTCAATGTATATAGATCAATGAATGACTGCTCGTTCGGACACATGACCAAAATAACGGAAGGGTAGTTTTTTATTTTCATCTGTATCGCAGTTGAATAATTATCTAGGCTTTGGAATTTTCTGTTTTTCAAGAAATATCAAACGAAAAGAGGTCTGCAGTTTTTAAATACGTGAAAATGTTCATACTGAGATTATTTTTTGTTTCTTCTATTATTTGAGGTGCTTCCGAAAAGTTTCGTGAATTATACAAAAATGTAATAAAATTATTAAGAGATTAAGTTGACGCTCTAGTTTGACACTTTCTAGTTTTCCCCAATTCTATCAGAGACCCAGTAAGCTTTCTAGTAAAGGCTCTTGCATAACCTTTTCTAGGTTTACCCAATTCTATTTGTGATTCGGTAAAAAAATAAAATCATCGCCCTACTAAGCTGGACACGATCGAAAGTATAGGGCCATAATAAATGTCTTTTTTAGAGCCAATAAAGACTTTCTCATTAAATCGCAATTAAAACATTTATTTAAGCTCATTCGACCGGTTTATATTGAAATTTTTATTAAATATTCGAACTTATTCTATAGTTTCGTAGATATTAATCGTATGTGAAAAACATATATTCATTTTTTGTCATTGGTGGAATTTTTGGAATTGGCACTTTACTGTTTACATCTTATATATTATATTTCACGATTGTCTGTTCAAAATATAACAAAAAAGCAAACTTGTTATGGATTTATAGATTTATTTAATTGGGACTGAATTAAAAATAATAGAAACACATTGAATTTTTTTAAAGGTAAAAAAATTACAAAAGCTTCAAGTACAAAACTACAGAAGGTCTCGTAGCTTTAAGAAATTTCACGAATTTCATAAAATCTGTGTAATGGGCTCTTAACAGTTAAGCAGATAGAGTCGGGACTCTCTCAAGTAGTAGAACTCGTGCCCACCCTCGCAGGAGGTTACACATTGTAGAGGGGTGTATAGAATTTACGGGACTATCTCGCGTGTAAGCATTAACCAGGTGTGGCTAAACATAAATTTTGCATCCCCGCGTATATTTCAGTCGAGCGTGCGCCGTCTGACTTTCTCACTCCCACCCCGCATTTTGTCTGACTGGTCTGGGTGTAGGTGTTGCACGAAGGCCACAACTTGCCGTACAAGTTACCTGACTAGTCTGGGAGGCACTCGCTATACCTATCCCTTCAACCATTCCTGGCCTGATCCCCTTTTGCCCTTTTGCCGCACGCAAGGGAGGCGTGAGAGGTGTACGCGATCCCGTTTGTTCTTCTCGTGCGAAACTGTAACCCTAAATCACTGAGGACGGTCAAAATGCGTACTCTGCTTAGAGAAACTCCCTTAATTGCTCCACGCTACCTTTAAATTACTTAAATTGAAATTAGTTTGGATAGTTGAAAAGAACGGCAGGGCTTAAGGCCGGTAAATCCAAAGATATTTGCGAGGGTAAAAGTAAAAGGCGCGAACCATGGGCATTCACCACACCTTATAACGTGACGCCAACTTAATTTTAATTGACGATAAAACGAATTCAATCGAAACTGGCTTTGGGAACTAATCGAATAGCTTTATCCGCCAGCAGCCGATGATTCGTAGATATCCCAGCTAGAGCAGTGGGTTCGGTGACACTGTACACTGTGTGTTGTTTGGCGGTGAGTTTGCCGACTGTGTAAGCGAAAGTGGACGCCGGGAATCACACTAGTCGATTACCGTTATTCCGGTCAATCGATGCAACAACGCCCACGGACACGCTTGACTCGTTAGCAGGCCGCGCCACGTGTGCGCGGATTTTCCAGGCACGGGCTCTCGCGACTGCTGCCAGGAATGAAATTAATGACCGGACGAGCGCACTCGAACACGCGCGTTTCTACGATCTCACGGTTCAAACGTTTGTACGGCGTTATGCCATGAATTACGTCCCCTCTAGCGCCCTCCCCCGTTCGCGCTCTTTATCTCACTCTCTCTCTCTCCCCCCCCCCTCTCTCTCTCTCTCTCGATCTCGCTCGCTCTTGATCACGTTAATCATACTCCATCGACACCTGTGCCTAACTTTTCGGGAAAGAAGTTACGGTTAACTACGGCCTGCGCTACAGCATTTATCAGTGTTCCTCGACTTCCAATTATAAAAGAGACGGATCACAGAGCGTTGTTTCTCCTGTATGCTTTCCGCACACTGTAGAATTCCACTCGGATGAGTTGTCGCGCTAATGCGCGGTCGTCGTACCAATCACGTTCGCAATTAATGACCAAGCTGGTGACCGAAAGAACTGAGTACGAGGGATATATGTGTACGAGCTCGTCGTTCGTGCACTCTCCGTGTCAATGCGGTTGTACACGCTACCAGAAACTCCGAGCGTCCTTTTAAATACGTGACCCGTAAATAATTGCACGAAGTGGATAAAGCACGCACACGTTGGTCAGCCAAGGACGGCTCTCCGCAATGTCCACCGCAGCATCGGACTTCACGTAAAATTACGTGCCTCTGTTGAACACATACATAAATGAAAGCCCCGGATCAAGGAAATGTAACATCTGTAGGAAAGGCATGTGAGTGGAGTTGTACACGTGCAGATAGAAATACGAGAGCGAGACACAAACGAACGAACAAACCCTTGACTAATATACCTACACATTCACCCGATACTTACAAGTGAGAGGTGAGGGGTTCCCAACATAGTTTCTAACAGTTTCTATACACGGACGCTTGTGCGATACTGTTATGCTCGTGTATACGCGTCCTTCAAAATTATGATCCTGTATCAAATAGGTGAGCGGGTACGTGACTATGCACCCAGAGCAAAGAGACCCTAGTCGTGTGAGGATGCGGTCAATCGCAGAATTTGAGGGTGAGTCGATGAAGAGCCATCACCGAACCCTTTTGACGATACAGTGCACTAGAGGAAATCTGAACGGAAAGTCACGTCTACCAATAGTTGAACTTCACCTGGAAGTGGTTATATTGCGTTTTTCAAATTGTATACGTATCAGAGACCGGGGTATGTTGGCTAGTTGATCCAACCAAACCTAGGGTCTTCCACCCTCCGGTATTCTGGTGAATTATAAGAAAAAAGGATGATTTTCTGATCAAGTTACGGTGACACATAGCGCTAAAGCGAGCGAGGAAATTGTGATGTAGCGAAATTGCTAAGACCAGGATAGTCCTCGAGAGAGAGAGAGAGAGAGAGAGAGAGAGAGAGAGAGAGAGAGAGAGAGAGAGAGAGAGAGAGAGAGAGAGAGAGAGAGAGACGTCCCGCGTGTTGGCTTGTCAGAGAATTTGAGGCTCACGGCTTCCCACGACATTTCGCGCAGCCGGTCCTCTCCTGTATTTGGACGTGAAATTTATTTTATTTACCGCGTCTCGTCTTTATCCACCGCGATGCCTTTTCGTTGTCTCGGCTCGTCTTCTCCACATCCTCGGCTTACGCCATCCTTATTCTTCTCTCTCTCTCTTTACCATATCTCTCGATTTTTATTTTCCCTATTTTTCTATCTCCGCAATCTTGTGTGGTGATCGGAGAGAAACCCGTGTGAAGACTAAAAACCATCGCTTTCACTCACTCACTCTAACTCTGTCCATCTCGATCCTCTTGGCGTACGATCAAGTTGGTATGACAGCGCTCGCTCTATCCCGTGGGAGCCGTGTCGTCTCATTAGGCGCGATTCAGTGCCACGCTGTCAGATCCCTGCCTTCCCGATTGTTCCATTTTCCTTCATACATATTTAAATTATTGAAATTGTGGAATTACCATATTCCATTGATTTATCGATGCCTCCTCGCCGCGTTCTCATGGCTCTTCTCATCCCTACCGGTTCTATCCAGCAATATGCTCATCCCTCTGACAGCATATCGTCAGAGGAGAAACGATTCTGATGCCGAGACTCACTCCTGACGAAGCAACGTATTTATCCGATTTTGACGTTCTTCACTTTCTCGGCGACAGTACACGTGGTGCTGTTTCAATGTTACCAATAAGATTTACAACCCCTAGAACAGTAGATTCACTGTGACTTACTGCAGATTCGCTCTTATTATTTTTATCACTTGCATATTACATGCATAGAACAAACCATACACGTATTATAAATATTCAAAACCTCGAATAAAATTTTTTTTACATTAAATTTTTTGTGGAAATTATCAACACGAGTCCTTTGTATTTTGCTTAACATGTTGATTGCAATCTCTAATATTAACTCCTAAAAGCCAACGACTGTATCATTGCATGCTCACTGCTATAATTTATCATGATTGTGCTTTAATCGCTCGTTTCTCGTTTATCGATTGTCAATACGCGAACTGTACCATTACTGTACCAGTAATTCTCGACTTACAATATACAATGTGGTATATTGTGGTGTAAGGTTTCTATACATGATAACGCAGTTGTATTATAGTTTCAACTACGTACATTTAAAAGAGTATAATTGTAACAATAGAATGTTCACATTATTACCACTTTTTAATAATAATTCTCCTATAGAGAAAAGTTTGGTAAAAATCAGTCAGCACGTGCATACCAACTGGATTTAATTATCCAGTTTCAAAAAATAAGTTCGTTTGAGTCGAGTCGTGTAAGTGTTCATTATCCAATTTAGCGTAACAGCGGAGAATTTCGGGCTGTGCTTCAAAGATATTAGCCCGTTGAACGTTCTAATGGCCTCTGTAACCAGGGATCGCTTCTGCCAGCGCAAAACGGATGAGAGCTTACAACTTTACAACCTATAAAGTCCGAGCCCTTTACCCTCGTGGCGGATGGAGTGAGAAGAAACGTAGAGAAGTGTTTTGATCAACTCTCCGTGTTGCTCCTGCTGCCGTTGATGCTGTTCTCCCGGGTACGTGGCATCGAAAACCCTCTTGCTCGCTTGCTATGAGCAAAGCCTCATACCTCGTCGTCGACTCCTTCCGTAGATGTCGCACGTCGTCTTCGCATCACACGCGGAGTGGCCACGATTCGTGGACAGGCTGTGTCCCGCACACTACGTTCTTCGCAAAGCCTCACTCTCCCCAGCTGGCTTCCCTGTTTCGCTCTATCCTCGCATACAAACCTACCTTGTACAGGACGAACCGTCGACCAAACAGTTTTACACCTATTTTATGGGCTCCGATATTGCATTCAGACCGATGCGATAGCGCACGCCACCCTTACGTCTATAAGGTCTAAAGGCTGTGTGTGCTTCGCTTCCGATGTCGTTGGTGCTGCCGCTGCGAGAAAATATATTGGCTCGAACGGGCGCGCTACACGGAGCGCTTGACACGATGTGTTAACGCGTTCCTAGAACGGTCGTTGCTGTCGCAAGAGCTTTCACGTCGTTAATTTTGGTGGCTGTGTCATAACTTATATTCGCTACAGCTACTCCCGTTTTTCAGGTAGCATCAACCGATATATTATTGCTATGGAATATATGTATATTAAACTATTGGTATAGAAGCTACGTTCAACAGAACTCACCATATTAGCAAACATTTGTATTGACTATTTGCAACACTAATAAACATCCCAGGCCTCCATTAAAATAAATAGTTTTACGATTACAAGCTATTCGACTACAGCATCAATTAGGAACTGTTATTTTTTTTCTATCCAATAATTCTTGTGTTCAAGTGGCAATATTGTAGTAAGACCAGAGCTAGTCGGGTCAGGGGTAAGTTAGAGTACACACACACACAAAATGTGGAGGTTCCAAGCGGCTCGTTGATACCCTGAGGCCTTACTCACTTTAACGAAGCAAAATCTACACTGAAGTCACAGGAAAGAGTCCAATTAATACCCGAGCACTAAGATACCAACGACAGATGTTGGATATAATAGGTACATTTTTTTTACCATATATGAAAAGCTTTTACGCAACTGCGATCAAGTATAGATTCGTAAATAGATTTTGTTCATGAAGCTTGTTTCAATATCTACAATTTACACCTAGGTAGATCTCATTTACTGCAATACAAGTTTGTTTATTTTATGTTGATCTAACTTGCCCCACAATGGCATGTCGGGTCAATTTACCGAATTCAGACTAAATTCTTAACAAACATAGAAATTTCTTAATAACATAGAAAGTGATGTACGTAAGAGGCTTAAATTTGCGTGGAGCATGTCTCAAGAAGGTCGCGACATAATCGAATTAGTCCCATCCTTCCGAAATTGTAAAATATATTTTGAAGTAAAAATAAATCTGACCTGCCTCTGTCTTTCCTACTGATAACTTTCAATATAATGACTTTCGTTGCCACTGGGATATGGGATATTGATCAATTTACTTCAAGACCTTCATTTATTGTTTTATCAATGTGATAAAATTTCCTTGAAGCTTGAAGTTACGTTGATAAATGTGTCTTCATGACAAAAATGTATGAATCGTCCATTTGTAGCCCTTATCTGCCTTATCGTTCAAGTACCTTTATTAGAAGACTGTGCGATGGTACTACAACGGTATAATATAGATGATTTGCTGCTCACTTTCAACCAGTGATGATTGTGACCTCTCGACCCAAGAATCCGCTCCAGTCGGATTCATAGTTAATTATTATCGCGAGTCAGAGATAGGCGTCTGCTACCTCGAGGAGGATTCCTCGTTATGCCCGGTCTCTAACGAGTTTTACCCTCCGGCTACTCGGCAATCAAGAAAAAAAAAATCGCGAGCCGGGAATGCCTCTTTGCTGGAGCACAACGACGCCCATGACGACAAAGACCGATGAGGAAGACGAGGTTGAGGATCCTGCTCCTTTTACACGCTCTTACCCGGAAAACGAGTCTGCGAACTCTGGATTCCAGTTACTTCGTTATACCGCGTTAAGCCCACTCTTTCAATCCAAACTCGTTGTAAACAATTCCGGACTCCCGATTCCTGTCCTATTCATTGTCACAGTGCTCTTTGTATCAATCGATTTATTTTTCTTCTCGAATCCGTGCGTGCTTCTCCACGACTTTATTTATTTAAAAAACTGGTATTGTAATTATTCGACAAACGTCGTCGGCAGTGAGGAATGGGAAGTGTGGTACAAGACTTTTTTTTTTTACATAGTTACTGTTTTACTATCGTGGCAGCCACAGAGGGAGCTACAAGATTTCTTGGTTCCTTTTTCGTGGTTGACTTTACTTGACGTCCAGTTCTCGTTTTTACGCTTCCCTTATCCACTTTCTTCGTAAATACTTTTCGGTCCCACGTGTATACGTACGTCTCCTGGTTGAATGTATAAAATTGGTACTGGAGACGAAAATGGCAAGGGCCTCGAGTTTCCTCGCTACCAACGACTGTGGCTTCTGCACCACGTGTGCCTGTGTAGGTTTAACTACGTTTCCAGACGTGTCCCAGGTGCCCCGAGCTCCATAGTCGTTTACCAGTATAGACTTTACTACCAATAAAGCCAATGACGGGATTCGTGTTCACCCGGATGCGTAAATCGTGCATTCGCTGCTTCTCCCGCTCCTGTTACCAGCAATGGTGGTGCTGGTGGTGGTATATAACATGTACTGCTGATGGCGATACAGCTAGACCGAACCAAGTCACCCTCAAACTCGTTCCTACTACGGTTGGACGCATCCACTGGCACTTTCATTCCGCTTTCGTTTGTCCGTGAGCCCCGGAATTAACGGGGTTCGAAGACATTTAACTCGCAAACGGGACGGAATCGAAATTTCAGACTCGCGAAAGACCTCCCATAGAGCTTCGTAGAGCTGTGGATTGCTGTCTAACTCATTGTTCGGAGTGATACAATCTTTGAAATGTCACTTAAGGGTAGATTACAATGAACGTTTAAAATCTTCCAACGTTTCTTTGATACCAACTATTATCTTTCTACTCGTTTCTCATCCGAAAAATGTAACTATGATTCCCTAATGTTTTCAAATTATTTCATTAGTTTTTAGCCTTAATTTTATCTTCAAACTATAAGGTAAGTGCTCTAATTCGTCAAGTATTCCTGATTTTTTTCCCAAATGTAGAATAATACTGTGACTATTGTCTAATATCTATTTGAAAGTTGGAGAACTGTAACGTTCATCAACATTGATTAAGTAATTATTAATAATTTTAAAAAGCGCTAATAATAATGACAACGTTTTGAATTTGAGATACGATCAGGGACGAAGAATTAATAGAAATCTGATTTTATTAGCATTCTGCAGCTAAAACTCATCGTAATCAGACATTTTATTTAACGGATTTCAAAGTGTTTAAATATTATTTTTGTAAATAACGAAGAAATATGATTTTTTTTTTAAATCGATTAACCAAACAGCGGTTTTATAATTTTTCGAAAACTCGGACGCTGCAGCAGTCGATCGAAAATGTTATCAACGATAAAAACGCGTAAAAGATTATAAAAATGAAAGAGAGATAAAAAATCTGCAACAGTGATTCCAAGAGACATAGCCAACATGAAAAATCTTTTTGCACGTAAATCGCTACGTGTTTGAGGTAAACATTTATTTAGATTTTTTACTAATTTTTATTTTCACATCACCCGTTACACCGTAGTTTTTTTCCGGGAAGCAGTTACTATTTTCTCCGTTTCGCATTGGATTCTCGGAGTACACAGCAGTAGCGCGATGGCACGATGTCGGGAGTTTTTGGATCAACCCCAGGATGGAGAGAGAAAAAAATTTCCCGGGGGATAACGTATGGGCCGCGGGGCCAAGGCTCGAAAGCGGCTTGTCTCGCGAACCGCGATCGACTCTTTCAATTAAATTCTCTACATCCCTTTAGTCGAGTACGAGTATGCCACGTGAAGCGAACTGTTTCACCGCATTAACGCTCACACCCTCGCAGGAATTACATTTCAACTGGTCGTGTGTGTGTGATCACAGTGCGTTGTTACGCTAGAGGCCTCTGCTGCTGATGCTTCCCCATCCGAGTTATATCCAATGACCGAATGCACGTCTGCCAATCCTGTTACCTTCCGCAAAGAATGCTTTCCCAACTTTTTCGACCAGAACGCCAGATTAACACAGCCAGAATAGAATTCCAAGTATTATCTCCGTGGTTTCTTCAACACCAAACCATTATTCCTCGCATATGTTATTTTATATAACATATGACAAAGAAAAATAAATAAAATACGTGAACCAAACTAGAGCTTTCTACGCCAGACTAAACATTTAAAAAATATCTATAAATCAAGTTATATAAATGCAACAAATAAGCCAAATTTAAAACGGCGAACTATGTTTTTTTTATCATTAAAGTTTTTATTTATTATATTTCCCTTTCTATTTTTTTCCCTTCCTATTTTTACAACAAAAATCAAGGGATCGTTCATGACTTGCTAATAAATAATTTCCACCACTTGTCTGAGCCATTTCAATGAAATAAAAAAAAATTAAAACAACAAAATGTACCTTTTTCACAAAGATTGCTGTCAGCAATAATTTTTCTTAATATTCTGAAACAAAAACGAACATTATTTTTGACATACAATCATGTTGCGTGATGAATTAACAAAAATACATGTTTAAAAATAGTTAGAAGCACCCCTCGAACCAGCAAGAATAATAAGCTGTTTGACCGACTACAGGAGTGACCGAAATCGAATGACTGCGGATTGTCGGTCTCCGCATCCGGACGTCTGACTACGTTCAAGTAGAAAGGGTCCGGTATACAACTCGGCTGGTCCTCGCACACACCCACTCGTAAAATGTATCTGGTATCCCTGGTCGAATTGGTCACGCCGATCTTTATCGTGTTGGTTCCACCCTCTTTTGTCTCCGTTCAACGTCGCGGCGAGTAGTCCAGGTCTACGTCTACACCGCCAGATAGAATTCAGCCTCACCCACACCAACCGCACATCCCCAGTCGTTGTACTGCTATACAGTAAACTGCCAAACGGGAGCTCCACACGTTTTCTCTCACGTGCACACATAGAGTGACCCTCGTACATCGTATACACGCGACTGGGCATAGGATTCCGTTGAAAAAACAACAGCAACAGCATCAACTGATTTATAACCCTCGTACACTCGTTAAACTGATTCGATAGATTTTACTGCGCTTACGCCAATTCTCTTTCCATAGCTACACCTACCAACGATCCCACGTCCTCCCACGCCCTGACTATCTGTGTTGTTTTTTACACTTGCCTTTTGTTTTTTCATTCTGTTGCTGTTTTTCACCCGCAGAAAAACTTTTTCTATCCTGCTCATTCACTCTGTGAGTGCAAGAAAAAATTTGTTTTATTTTTTGTTTAAATTCTATTCGAGGTCCCGCTTGTCCCTTCGGTTTCAGGAACTAGACCGACGCCTCCGACACCGTCGAGGTTTACAGCCGGGATTAAACTCGACGTACCAGGCTTAGGCGCGCCACGTGAATGTTCAACGTTCGGCAGACGAGGTGATTCTTTTTTTTTTTTAATCCTAATTCAACAAATATTTCCGAATGTAGAGATTTTTTTGGGCAGATATACGCAAGAGATTAACGGAGGATTAAATATCGATGGGTTTATTGTGACGACGAAGTAGCATTGCGGTTGCACGGGCATGTCGATCGAACTGCCATTCTTGAGATATCCTCGTAAAATCCGTACTCTCGAATAAAATGTAGCTGTTAATAACATTTGAGCAACGATGAGGTAAACGAAGTTCAATTTAACGAGCCTCATAAATTACGGAAATACTGTTGCGTGGATAGTCGGCTCCTTCTTGTGCTTCCCGTCGGTCTATCTCTGCACGCCAGAATGCTCGAATCTTCGATGAAGAGAATCTGTCGAGCGTGAAACCCTTAAATCGACGGATACACACTGCTATGCACGCCCACATTTTTATTTATTTGCCGATAAACGTCTGAAGCTTCTCCATGTGCATTAAAACCAAAGATGACAGTAGTGAATCTCAAACATATCCGTTCTTTACGCCGTACTTTTCGTTTAACATAATCATATTTCATAGTAAATTTTATTATTACTTCTCTGTTCATTTTTATTTCAAATATAATAATTGAATACTTTTTTATATGCCAATTCATTTGATATAGAAATATTGAAACAAACAAATGCAATTAATATGCAGAATTCTCTACTGAATAATTTTGTACACAGACAAATTTGTATTACATTCTATGTCGAACATATATCTCGATAAAATGAAAATATAATAGTAACACTGAAGATGTAAAGAATAAACAAATATTAATTATATCTTGTGAAACGTTAATATATTTTTTTTAATATTTGGACATACCCATTCGCAATCTTCACAAAATAAAAGCCGAAAAGAGTTTTAAGTATAAAGCAGTGTTGCGAGCGCTTTCTCTCATCTCGCATCGAAGTCCCTAGCCTGGTACTTAACCCACGAGCACATATCGGCCAACGGTATTTGAAAAGTTTTCCGAACAATTAGGATTATCTCGGCTGTACCCCAAGGGTCTATAGATTTCGGATGGTGGCCGGGCTGTGGGCTGTTACGCTACAAGATACGGAAGTGAGCGAAACCGAGAATCCCTATATACCTCTCCTTGCAAAGATATAGCAGAAAGCGAGAGACCTCGAGTGAAGTCGGGAGAGAGAACTTACAGTACCACGGGGAAACTCGACGGCGAGTTGCAGGGGCTTCGGGGCGCAAGAACTACCAGTGGCGATACACACGAGATACCACCTTCTCACAACTACGAAGATGATCTTCGATTCTTGGTGTGTGGGTCAATATAAATTACGAGCCAACGATAATGCCTTGAGGTATTCGAAGAGAGCGAACTCCAGCCAAGATATTCTCTAATGTTTCTTGATTTTTCCTCATTAATATTTTCCACAGTGTTGTACTACGAGCCAATGTCAGGATATTTCTTGGTCGACGGTATACGAGCGCGTGAATATAAACTGATATAGCTATAGATTTTATTGGCAATCTTTACGGTCGAGTCGGAGGACACACCGTGAAAACCCGATGAATATCGTAAAAACCTCGGAGTGGTGCGAGGCTGTGCCGGTACTAACGTCTATACGCGTGCAATCGTTATAACGGAGCTATAGGATTTATCGGAAATATTAAAACACTCGTATTGTGGTGACTGCCACTGCAGCGTTTCTGCAACTCTTTCAGGTAGCTATATCAACGTGATGAAAAGAAACATACATACAATCCTCACGCTGTCCAGTGGCATTATCGTTAACATTGTCGATGGGAGAATGGTTATGGAGGGAACGCGTTAGAATCGAAGAAGGGACGAGCATCGAGAAAAGAGAGCAAGACCCGCGAGAATCCATGAGTCGAGATGCTGCGTAAGAACTCACCGAGGCGTAGAAGAATGTATTGATCTGGTCTGACATACCATCCGGGCGTGGGACCCGTAAGCACGAGACACTGTCGTCTGCGTTCTGCACCCTCTGAATTCCTATAGATCCTTCCCATCGAGTACCTCTCACGACATACAGCATCCCTCGCAAGAGCCTTCAAACCCCTCCTCCCCACGCCTACGCTTTCGTCCGCGAGATCGCGTTGTCGCAATATAAAAATTCTCGAAAAGGCCCTTCAATGTTAAGAAGGGATGAGGTGGAGGAGTCCATGGGATCGATCCTAAGAACGTTTGACGAATAACATTTTTTTTTTACAAAAAATATATCAATAGGATGTACTGTTTCTATGCTTATGTACTTATGTACTATATATATACGTAACTATATCTATATTAACGTATATTACGTTTTAGTATCTATAGTAATTAGCTATAGACTCTATATATTAAAAATATCTTGCCACCACAGCGCTGACTTCGGTACCGCCGGGTATAAGTACCTCGATTCTATCTCAACTTACCCGATTGCACTTTCCACACTTTTCGCGTCTGCCATTCTTTACAATGTTAAGTAATCATGAAAAATAAATATATTCAAATTTAAAGAAGCTATATTTTGCTACAGTAAACTGATTTGATCCAACAGGTATTGAAATCTAAGAACCTTGCTAGGTAACTATTCTTTAAAATGAATATTTTTGGCCATTTGGTGGGCTCATCGACTACTTCCACTGAAATATATAAACAAATTAAATCGATAATTTATCGATTCATTCCAAGATCACCAAGAAACATGGTAAAATGTACATATTTTTAAAATAAGATACCTAGCAGCAGGCTTCTTAGATTTTAATAATGTTTCGAGGGAGGGATAAACGGGCACGAGCAATGTTCTTTGCGTAAAAACACTTTCGACTTCAAAGATATTTTTGGTAAGATACATTCTTCTCGAACATGGGATTCTTAAAAAATTCAATTTACTCGTGACCTTTCCAAATTATTACTTTCTTTTTTTTTTTACGTCAAGTACTTTGAACATTGCCATCTTCGTATAATATATTCTGCCATGCAGAAACAGCGCGACCTCATCCGTCCGTTTTCTTTCTTTCGTTCGGGGTCGGCACAGCACTCGGAAATCTTTTATAGCACGTCTCTCGAGCACGAACGTAAATACGTGTCCTTTAACGGTGCTGAAGGACCACCCTCCTTACGTACTTATTCACGCGCGAACACCGGCGAGAGGCTGAGCGAGAGAGCTTCACACATATACTTAAACCCCATTCGATATATTCACCGGAGACCACTCTTAAAACTTATTTCTTCTCGTGGCTCCGTGCTATCGTACCCGCTGGTGTCTTCCAATCTCCAAATGTTTTTTTCCGTGGCAAGAGGACAGGGAAGTTGTGCTCCGTTGTAAAAAGGTGATATGAAAAAAAAAAAAAAAAAAATTGATGGAATACACACGCGATTTTTAAACAACGGATTGAAAAAAAGTAGAAATAATTAAATTAAATAGTGAAAGTAATAAAGTAGAAGTAGATGGGACCAAAGTAGGTGCCGCCGTTAAAATTACAACGAAGATCATCAATTCGAGCTTTTTTATATTTATAAAGTTTTATCAAAACATCTCTTTATCTCTGCAGTGTCGTGTCTCTTCTTAACCAGTATCTGTGATGATAAGAAAAGGTCCGAGGCAAACGAGGGAAACATCCCAATCAGATTATTGCATTGAAAGGTATAACTCGTGAACTTTTGTCAGGCTTGGGTTAAACATATCTCGTTATCGAAGGCTCTGTGAGATATTGCGATAGTAAGCGTTTTAGAAGAGTAAGCTAGGAAGCACCTGAGTGTTAACGAGAAGAGCGTCATTCCTTTTTATCGCTTCTGTCCGTTCATCATGGAAAATAACTAATCCTCGGAAAATAACAATGGACATATCCGAAGCATGACCTGTTTGATGCATTGCGAAACGGCAAACAAAGCAAGATCCCTTTAGCGTTATATACGAGTGACTAATACAATTTCCCGTTTCATTCGTTACAACTGGAATCTTGGGAATTGGTACACAAGAACCGAGTTCAAGATTATCGACCCCCGGGCTAAATCATGGAATAGAACGAATGCTATTAAAATTTAACACTGTAGGATATACAATCACGATGTAATTACAGCTGCTGCTGCTGCAATCTGAGGCACCTGTCAGATCGAAACGTTTGCGAAGCAGTTGATGGCTTATTTGCTGGCAACTGGATTCCGCCCGAGTTACATGAGGGAAAGATGTCGTCGAAAAAAAAAGAAAAAAACATTTGGAATGCGACAAAATGTTGTGTCAAGTACAAATTTTCTTAAGAAGCGTCGAATTAATAAATAAGTTGACATATTTCAAATTCTGTAGAACTTGATTCTCGATTGGTAAAGATACTTGGTCAACGAGCCGTCGCAGTTGCTGAATTTGGTGCGAGACTCTACCGAGTCTCTTGATACAGTATTGTCAGCCATAGCAACGCGTGAGCTGACCCTCATGCCACGTCCGACCATTTCCAAACTAACTACGCGCTCGCTAATTCAATTCGCAAGGCTCTCTCGCTACTCGGCCGAACGCGCTCGGTCGGAGCACCATCTACTTCGAACCAAACTGGTGCCTCGCTAACCTACTTTCCACCGAAGCTCTGAACAGGCTAACGAATTTTGGGGTAGACTAAAGTTTTTTTTAAAAAAGTCTTTCTCTACATCAATGAGTACTCAACGCTCTGGTACCACAACCACCCTACCATAACGAGGCTTCCTAATTTCTCTTCTGAAATGATCAAATTAAGGGATACCGTGTAGGACCAAAATCGTAGTAATTAAACTTTAGATTCCTTTCTTTGTGTTATAAATTACTCGTGTCAACAGCATCACTACGTTCCGCTATTATTTATTGGTTAAACAAGTTTCTGTATTCCATTAATGAACTTTGTTTCAAAGACGATGACACTTATCCTAAAACAGAAATCCTACAAAAATCTCCACACTTACTTGCAAAGTTCTTTTTTCTTCATTACGTAACCAAATCCAAATGGTCCGGCGGAACAGTGCAGTTGTTAGAGATTTTTCTCGCCTTACTCGGATTCGATACGCCGTAATAACTATGTTTTTTCTCTCATCGAATCATCGGTAGAGCAACGTTAATACCAATACCCAACACCAATCTTCATGTTCCCGCGCGATGGTTATAATAACAATTTTAATAGAACCCGAGTTCCTGCTTCTCCAATATAACTTTCCTTCACTCTCACGTCTCATTCAGGTGTTGCAGCTCCTACCAGACCATTTACTATGTGTACCTCTGCGCAACCAACGTTCACGAATATAACTTTTCGACCCAATCATTTTTTTCCACGAGGAGCTACAAAACTAGGCCAAGAGACATATACGTATACTTATTGCAATACACGATATACGGACCTACCAATTTCTCATGTTTTCACACAGAGCGAATTCATGGGATTATTCTCGTCCTCGTTCGAGACGGTACATGACGCAAAGAACGCGCATCTCCTCGAGAGCCTGGGTGTCCTACCTTGACAGATGGGGGAGTGCTCGAAGCGTTAAATTAGTCGGGCTGTGCCGACTCGATCTTGACTGCTCGCTTTAGTTCCCTCCTTTTCATCTTGAATCCCTTTTTGGCACATAGTATAACCTACGCGCATTTCTCTTGATGCTACTTTACCGATCTCTTGTGTAATCTCCACTATCACTATAACGAAACGGATCATGTTAGATCTCTCGTTGAGTGAGTTGCCTTGAAATATACTCAAAGCAACATTGTTAAAAACTTCTGTTTGAAAATCAATGAGATTATAATACAATTTAATGCATTAGCAATATATGAAATTAACTGGTATGCTTTTTACATTTACAAATAACATTATTTTAGTATACGGGTCTGCTATTTTGCTTCCTTAGAGAGAACGGTTTGTTTTTGTGAAAAAAAAATTTCTCGATATGTGTCTGTCCGTCGTGAGCATGTAAAATTGAAATAGTTACATCTCGAGAACGGGTTACTGGATCTATCTGAAACTTTGCACACGAGTCCGGTCGTAACCACCCTTAGTTTGCTGCCATTTTCGCTCGAATCGCTAACGGGTGTCGCATTTTATGGTTGATTCAATTTTTTGAAAAAAGGATGTCATCTCTCTATCTATCGTAAACTGTGAGCTATAAAGCCAAAACTTTTTACAAGAATAGGCTAAGGGACAACGTTGTTTGATATTGAATTTAGCGTGAATCGATCGAGGCGTTCCGATTTTATGAAATTACAATTTTTTGTAATGTACATGAATTTTTTATTTGAAGTACCTCGTTTGTATATTTGATATGACTTTGTATATTAAACAACTTGTTGTAAACTTGATAACCTCTTTAACAGCGCCTCTTTTACGATGAGACCGAACTCCAAGACATTGAGCAAACTGTAACCGAATTTACAAAGTTATTGTTGTGTAAAAGTGTATTAATTCTCGATTATTTCACAATTGCAGTATCCTTAAAAATACCTTGAACATAGCAATTTAAATTGTTTGCAGTATTAAAATTTTCTCAACATATAAATCCGAATAGTCAAAATCGAAACAATCAGATTTTCGTTGACCTACACATATTAACATTAATTTTCACTTAACTTTTGTAGATATAAAACTATTTTTTAAAAAAGTATAAAAATTAATTAAATCTATCAACTAATCATGAAATATTTTTTTCGATAAAAAATGTTGTCATTTACTTTGATATTCCAAAAATTAATGTGTCAATAACACGGCCAATCGTCTTAGTTTTTTTCTAGTTAACCCCCCTCGTGCTCGATTGCTTTCATCAAAATGTTCATCGTAGTGGTGCCTTATAAATCCTGGGCAAGAAACTGTCGAGAGAATACACCTTCCCACCTCAAGAGTTTCCTCATCCCTTAAGAATACTGGGGCTTCGGACATGCATATGCATAGACCTCGTTGAAATGCCACCCGGCTTTCTATCTATATCTCCGCATCTCCCTCTTGACAGCAGAAGCAGTAGTCTTTGGGCTGTTTGGAGACCGAACTGAGGCCTCGATAGAAGCAAAGCTCCAGCAGAGGGAATTCTAGAAATTAGCTATCAGCCACCACGGATATTGCGGCTTCTGGAGCAGTATCCGGCGTGTCTCTCTTCTACCACCTTCTCACGCAACCCCAATAGATGCAGAGAGGAAATCGTTTCGATCGACCCGACAGCGATTCCCGATGAACCTTGACCCATCTACCTATTTCCACTTTGCCCAACCTGCAATCGCCTCTGTCCTTCCTACTCGATCTCTTCATTTCGAATCAGAGACAGCGGATATTGTCGTGGCGACTCGTGCCTGTGCATGTGCGAGATCTCCGAAGAAACGTCATGTAACAACGACGAAGAGGTAAATTCTATTTTCGGTAAGCCAGAAAATCCTTCCAAGCTCGGTTACTGCTTTTATCATAAAAGCGGGAGCTCGTACCGGGACAAACGTAATTTAAAACTTGCTACTGGGCTGTGCGATGCTTTGCGCTCTCTGTACTACACGTACCGAAAGCTGAGGTCGTAATAGTATGAGGCGTTATATGTATACACATACACGGAGTACGTAGTATCCCGCGTGTGGCCCGGACGATGTTTGCGGGCAGGCTTAAGACTAAGTCCCACGATGTAATAACATGCATGCACGTACCCGTCTAAAGTTTGTAACGAGCGCGACGTACTAGACGCCCCGTGTGTCGTGAGGGGCAAGGGACAGAGGAGTGTAAGGGAGAGTAGTCGTTGCTAAGGCTCTCAGCCGTGTTGCTCACACAGAGTCCGTAACGTGTACGACGACGCCAACCACCGAGGGTAACTCTCGTCACGCGCATTCGCATCTCTCGTTGTAGATACTACGTATATATAGAATATACTCTATTCGCCCAACGTACGCTTGCGATGAGCACCACCGCAGTCACCTTATCGCACGGTGATACCCGTGGCTCGAGCGAGGATACTTTCCGGGACGCGTGGAACTTGACACAATATCCAGAGCTTGTGCAGAGGTAAACAAACCGGTGCGGACGAGAACCCTCCGCCAGTGTTGCCTTCTGTTTCATCGCAGCAGCTACTACAATACAAGCTGTAACAGCTTTGTGAACAAGCGGTGGGACAGATGAGTCGACTAATGCGCGTTTTCACTCCGAATTCCTAAATGTGAAACTTACTTGTAGGTAGGGCGGCAATATAAACGCGTAGTACACTTTTGCATGCACAATATGATTCGTGGTAAAGAGAATTATTACAATGATAATTGTACTTGGACGGTTTTTCAACGTAGTCGTTTTTATCCATCTGTTATATGATCAATTGACCATATGGACAATTATATGTAAAAAAGGTCTCAGATATATTCTTCGCCGGTAACTTTGTGCTAAAAAAATTTCACGCCCCAGCAAGAGATTTCGCCTCAAAAAAGGTAAAACTAACACTGCGGCTTCCGAAACTATTTCTGAATCAATAATGTTTTACGGAAATTTATAAATATTTTGATTAGATATCGTTCCAAGTAATTGTGTTACTAAAAGGACCCGTATGACGCGTTGAGAACGTCACTCATACCGCAAGGATTAACAAGGATCCTTGTTTGAAACTTCATTGACTATGTACAGAATCTGGCATATAAGGACACGAAACGTCCTAGGGGCATCTTTGTTGCTTGTAGGAAAAAAATGTTCTCATGTTCAGTTGTACATGGGTTAGAGAACGACAGTTTCATCCAAACTAGCCCTGGGCAATGATGTCAAAGAATCAACTGTTGCTCGATGCATATAAGGCTGAAGTTTGTTATTTACATCAAACCACGGCTGATTTTACTTCGCTATAGCAAACGACTGTATCAAACGATTCGTATCAATGAACCCCCGATCATCAAAATGGCCTGGACAGTTTTGCTTATGGGCATTTGAAGGGTTCAACGATTTGTACCTTTGTCATTTCGTGGCATGAGAGTTTTGCGTCTATAGAATATGATATATGTATTATATATTTGAACAATGTAGCATTTATGCGATTTAATCGTGTAGTACCGAAGGCCTCTTGAATTTGCGAATTATCCTTACTCGGGTTTAACTAATTTTTGTCGCAATATGTCTGAATCGTTTGTTCTCTATAGGTAATTTCGACTGGCTCACTCTGTGGTGTCTTGTTCAACTCGAGATAGATTACTCTAATTTACAACAGACTCTTTTCACATCGTCACTTTCACTCGGCATATGACAGGCCAATGATTGACAAAAATAATCACGTTTCTGTCTGGTGTTTCGAGGCAAGAGCGAATGATTGCCGACTATCTTCTTGGTACGGACATCTGCTACTCGTCGGTGGTCTTATTCAAAGGGGCGATGACGCGTTTTTCCAAGTTGTCGGCAATGAGATCGCGAGGGCTGTTTTCATTGTTACTCGGTGCTCGTGGATAACGTGGGAAATCTGAATAAAAAGAGGATTGATCTCGACGTGAGAAAGAGAGCGAAGGAGAACCAGTCTAGCCAACTGGCACCAATGTGCTAGTGAAGAAAGGATGGAGGATCCCGAGAATTGGGTATGTCGTGTGCGGTAAAAGAACGCGTTGCGAGAAGGCAGGAGCCTGTTGGAGAGCAAGAGTTGGAAACGTGTCGGGCGTGACAGGTCATTTTCCGGCGCGGAGCACTCGCTAGTCGTCTCTCCGTTACTCCGAGTACCAGAATGGCAGCTAACCTGTTCGCTTTCACTCGGGCTCTACCTCCCTCATGATCAACCACAGAGCCTCATCGGAACTGCACACCGATAGACCACGGCAATCCTCAAACCCCTGAACCTCACTCCCGCGGAGCAATCCTCAATATCTTCCTCGTAAGCAGAATTCCAGTTCATAATAACGCGCTCGTATTCCCGCGGGCCGATACCAAATCTGTATCTAATTCGATCGTTGTTCACGTGACTCGAATGATCAAGGAGAATTTTTCTTATCACGCAACGATGCAAAGTCTTATTCGTTTGCGTTCAAGACATCCCCTGATCTTTTACCGAATAGGTGATTGAGTCCGTGATAAGAACGGCTTATCGAGAGACCGATGAAATCTTATCGCTTATATCTACTTCTGGGTGTAGGCTGATTCTGTGCATTTCAATGATATTAAACTGAAATAATTCGATCTTCACTAGATTTTAAGCTAGTTATTTGTAGGTAAAACTAGAAATTTTATAAGACCTCTTTAACTTCTATCAAGATATTTTCTAAAGTTGATGAATCAATTGTTCTAGAGGGGATTGTCCGACCTGATATTTTTTTGTTTCTGGGTGACTTTGGTCAATGGCAAACTAAAAAGATTGTCATGATACTTTGTTGTAGTATAAAATGGCAACATAATAATAAAATAGAACTAACGATTTTTTAAAAAATTACCTTATCAATAATATTTCGATGCATTAAAAAAAATCTGTTTTATAGTAATAGTTATCATATTATTAATATTTTTTTAAAAAAGAATGAAAACAAATAAAACCTTTCTAGCGATAAAATTTATGCAATCGATTATATTTAATCGAAACTAGTGGCAAGGCATGCCAACTTCTCGAATTAGCATTTTTTGTAGTCAACTGTTATATAGAAATCGTTCACTACCAAAGAATATTTGGAAAAGTTTTTCTAAGACCCATCTATATATAGTTTAAAAATTCCAAAGCAAATATGTTCTGACAGATTAAAAAACTTGCAATAAACTATATGCTCATAAACTATTTTATAGCAGGTTAACCACGTGGATATTTTTAAGTTTTAAATAAACCTTGAAACCAGAAAAAAAAATTTACTTGTCACAAAATAACGAGACACGGAAGCGGAATACGCCCTTCGCGAAGCGCATTCCAGGATATCAGATTAGCAGTCGTAGTAGCGTGTTCGCTAGTGTGTGGCCCTTTCCGAATCAACTCTCCGTGACAAGGGCCTAACTTCGTAGCCGAACTTTGCACATTCTCTTGTTTAGCCCTTACGAGACACGGTAGCCGCCCTTATACCTTCCTTTCCCTTATCGAAGAGAAACAACAAATTGAATTTGAGTGAGAATATCGCATGTTGTGTTAGTGTGACCTCACGAACGCTACCATGGAATTTTTTTCGAGATATTCCCTATTCTTCTTCCTCGCCCTTATTCAACGTCTCCCCATATCCGTTGGACTTCGAAGAATGAATAAAGAAAAATTGCAAATATTCGCCATGTGCGTGCTTGTCAATGCTCAGGCAAACGCGTACCACTCCGATAGTTGTCTGCTATCCCAACAAAAACGTATTCTCTGTGAATTCGCATTCTTGAAAAGATGCTCTTTCGTCGTGATGTTATCACACGTCGAAGGACCAATAGCAAAGGCTATCCTTATCGGCTGAGCTACGCAAGTCCTCTTGCGATCGCCGAAACTTCTTGATGCACCCGGTTAGAATTTATATTGAATTAAAAAGAAATCTATGAAAATATAATATTTGAAGATGAAAAAGATATTTGGGAAAAAATTTCACTAATTTTTAGCGGTTAAACAAAAATTCCGATACATATATCCCCTTCTGACATTATCCAGTTGTAAGATTTAATGACATTTTCAAAGTTCTGAAAAATTCTTGTGAACTTTCGCAAAATGTTATATTTGCTCTAACTTTCGTAAACTTTTATCTTTAAAGTGAAACTTAGCATACAAATTGGTTAGGGTACGAGGATACTTGATCTTGAATTTGGTGAGGATCGATTGAGTGGTTTAAACTTTATGAAATTTGCAATTGTATCAAATTTGTCATTTTATTGAAAATTGTAATATCATTTCCTCTATAAGGAAGCCAGAATTAAGATAAATATTCCGCGTAGAGGAGAATCTGCGGGCTGGCGAGAACCATGAGAAAGCGATATGCAAATTCCAAATTTACATGTCTTTTTGCATGGAGTAAGATTCAATTGCAAGCAAAAAAAAGTTATGACTTTGATGAAAATTTTGTATTTTCTTTCATCGATAAAAATTCTGAGAATCTTTTCCAGCTAGCAGCACCGTGATTTATCCGTTTGGCAATACCGTACGAGGTACGTTTCACCCGGCGGAAAAAATTTCAACGCCGTTACCGGAATATCCATTGCGATATCTTCGTGGAGTGCAATGTCGGCGTATATTTCGAAGAAAGTATAGAGCTTTTCTAGGGTTGTATTTGTTGCTTGTTCGCTTATAGCTGGCTCTTGTATTTGTGGGACCAACGGTATTCATTAACTCACGTCGGCGGGATGAAAGCTTGACTTCCGCGAAATATTTTCCGCTCTACATCATCCGAGGTTCTTGACCATATTTTTCTTCATGCAGGTCTTGAATAATATCAATAATGCTGTATTTACTTGACAATTTCGGTCTCTCCATATCATATTTCGAATTACCCTCAGTCTGTTCGCTATAGAAAATATTACTTACTCGGAATAACTGCATAGACCGTACACTCACGGTTAAGCGATATCGAAGAAGGCTATATTTTCCAAGTTGAATGTCGTTTTCTGCTGCATATTCCCCTTCGAGATGCAGAACACAGTAGAATTTGTGCTTGAAATAAGAAGAAGTGGTTTCATAATAATGCTAATGGTATTAATAACCGTAACAACAATGGAGAAGTAAAAAGTGTGTAAATCTGGTTGGGAAAGTACCGATGCATATTATTCTTATATGCGACGGAAAATGCCAGGGAAAAGTTGAAGCGAAGAGGGACAATCGGAGCGTTCACGTTCAATCGTAGTGAGTGGCAAGCGAAGCAGATAGTGCAATGCTTGTGCAACCGGGAATGATTCTGCGGACGAGTACTGGACGTGCCGAGGTTCTTGCGAGCTTCTAGGACAAATAAACACGTTGAAGTTACATAAGTAATGAATTGTGCATCAGGGTTTACATAACGGGATCCAACTTGGTGGCCTGGTTATGGCGCATGGATGAGGTAGATGGGAAATAGTGAAATGGGTAGTGGAACGACACAGAGAGATAGTCGTTCTCTCGTTCTCGCTCGGTAACGGAGCATGAATAACATGCATTTATGCAGTGCCGACGCAATATGTAAGGAGTCTCGGGTCGGTCCTTACCCGAGCTAGGACCAAGACGCTGCTACCCGTCCGCACCTCCTCCTCGCTTCATCCCTCGATCCGCTCACCTAGGCAACCTCCATATTTTAGAGTGGAAAACGCCCCTCCGGCACTCCCCGACAAAGTGCTCGACCCCGCGTGGCCCATGCATTTATGCAATGACGAGATAATTTCGTGTGCCTGCTCTTCCAGTAGTGCTGCAGTGCGAGTGCTTCGCTCGATTTCCGACCGCACAGACGCTCAGAACTTGGATAGGACCGGGTGATGATTGTACCGCGATAAGAGCCTTGCGCTCATGGTCTGTCGGAAATATCCTCAATATTATCTGAGAAACCTCAACGATGATCAAGCGATAGTGCGGTAGAGCTTCGATTATCCGAACTAATTATCACGGAATACCGTTCGGATAATCAAAAGTTTGGATGATCGATTACGGAAATCAAATTAGAACAATGGAAGACTGAGCATACTTTCGTTAAACTTAATCCTTGTGAGAAAAATTTCCAAAGAATGTATTTTACATTTTCATGATAAATCAATATTTTTCCGACGGTTCGTTCAATGTTTACACTCGCGGTCCTCTTAAGGCATAGAATTTATCGACACAAACAACTCAGGTGCACATCCTGGAATCATGTCATCAACCTGGTACATTTATGTATCTGCGACGACGTTTGCTCTGTGCACAAGTGGTGTACCTGGAATGCGATACATACAATTTCGGATCTCTAAGGGATATAGATACAGTATTGAGTGTAAACGTGCCTGAAGCGAGAGACAGAATCAGTGCCTCTCAGTCTATACAAATAAATATAGGAAATTCTCATCCGTTGAAAACAGGGTTTTCCATTGCCATGTACAGTTCTGTTACAGTAACAGTGACCACATTGACCTCGAATCACCAGTGTTCTACGCTTAACACCTCTCCAGTAGTCTTCGGTGATGGAACTCGGTAGAGTCATATCGTTGGCCATTAGGTTTTGTGTTGATCCTATGTGATTACATATAGCACTCTATATTTATAACTTCTTGCGGAAGTCCTTGGAACAATTGCTCTTGTCTGTAAGAGAATGACTGAGGAAAGTGTGCACCACTCGCAATATGAACAATGTGAGGGTTATAGCATAGAGGGAGTTGCGGCGTCAGTAGAATTCGCCCTTCGCTGTACATAGTGGCTCTTATCCCATAATTGAATAACGTGTCTCGAACTACAGCCAGGGATCCTTCGGATAGCGAGATACGAGATACTGGATTTTACCTTTTCGTCTACCATGTCCCTTCTTCGTTCAGCTCAAGCTTTTGTCTCTCTTTTCTTCTCCCGATCTTCGTACAACTTGGCCCGGTATACTCTGGCAATATCTCTCTTACTCTATCGTTTCGGTACATCCATTGTAAGCCACGGATGAAATCGAGGCGATCTGGACGATGGAAGAACGATCGGAAAACGGAGGCACCCGACGACCTATTTTAAACAAGGCTTTCGCCGAAGTCATCTCTTACTCGCCTCAGCGAATGCCTATGAAATCAACTCAATAGTGTCTGGACTCGCGGTATGATTCCAAGAATAATATTGTTTCACTCTGATACGTAATGCGAGTCTCCATTACAGTTCCGAAAATAATGTGCGTCTGAATTGACAATATATTTCTTAACGTCGCCAGCTCTGGTTAAATGATTGTTTGGCAAAGGCAGTGAAGACACGTTATAGCCAGGATGAAAGCTGTTGGGTAATGATAGCGAAATTGAGTAATGTTGGACGTGTCTTTGCATCTTAAATACGAGAAGACAGTTTTGGTTCAGTTTGTGAGGGAAAGAAGACACAGTGTCCTCACGGAGTCCCCACTAATATAATATATAAGCCCATTACAATATTATTACTCGCAAACGCCGATACGCAATGTATATCGTTAACATGGCTACTTTTTAGCTTTACGCGAATCGCACACAATTGTGTCTGATGCGATGAGAACTGCGACTCCTTTTGCACGGCTGTAATGATGAAAACGTGGGCTCCGGTCTAACTGCACTAGCAGCAGGTAATGCTACTCCTATTACCGAATATGATTACGATTTTCTTCTTACCTGTCTCCCTAATACTATAGCGTGGGGAGCGAGCCTCTAATGAGACACTGTAGAATATTGAAAACTGGAAAGAGAAGGACAAATCGATTTGCTGTGTCTTTGATACGTGCCCGTCTCACCACGTACCTCTGAATACAAGACCAGGTCTGGGAACGACGCCCACATTAGACGTAACGTTGATGCACGTCTTTGCTCAAGGGCGTTTTAACAAAGGAGACAGAACAACTGAGCAGCAACAGGCACTGATTTTCTTCTGTCTTGATAAAACAACGGAAACCCAAACGTGAGTGTCTGGCGTAAAGCAACTGTAATTCGCCGAGAGAATTCCTTAACACGAACTTCGTTAAAGGGTTTCGTGGATTTTCTTTCCCCTCGGTAGGAATGAAAGTAGAGATGGTACAACTACTAGAAAGTTAGATGTTTCTTGTATATTAGAAACAGGTGCGGAAACGGTTCGTACTTCGGGGTTAATGAGTCTCGAAACAGTAGGAGACCCATGACCCAACAACGAGCCCTGCCTCATCTCCAACTACGAAGCAGGCGGAGTTTTTCGTTGGCAGATCTAATCGGAAGCGAGGTAAGATTCGCTTCTTTTATCAGACCAAGTTGCCAACGCCCACACCAATTTATAGGTTGAAGGGGTTAGACCTTCCCATTCGGGATCTTCCGGCCGAATGCAGGGGATGGCAAAATGAAGGTTTCAACGTGTTTTCTCCAGCGGACAATACTCCATCGAAGCATCGACGAATTCTTGGCAAGGTCGTTATCGAGGAAGTATTCTACAAATGAAACATCCTACATTCTGAAAAAAACCTGATCTTAACAAAAACAAGAATATAGTTGAAGTTTAACAATACGCATTACTTGATACTTTAAACATAAATTACACAAAATAAGATACATGAAATCATAAGCCAACCAGGTTTGTAGCCTGTTTTAATCTTTTCTTAAACTAAAATATGCAAACGAAAGTTGCTCCGTCAAACTCAAGAAGTTTCCGTTTTGATGTGCTACGTGTTTCTGTATGTTCTCTCTCTCCCTCCATCGTGATCGCTGATGACGCTATGTCACTCGTATTCGTTGTAGCTCAGTGGGTACATAGTTTTAATAAATAATCATTGAGCTCTATAAAAGTCGATGACATTTGTTGATGATGTTTGCACTAACGGTCAGTACAATAATTTAATGAATCAAGTGTGAAACGACGACGAAAAGTATAGTTTTATTTTCTTTGCATGCTGATAGCTAATAGATTTAAAAAAGAAAATGGCGGAAAGGATGCAGAAAGGAAGTGAGGTGCGCCGTGAGTGCGAATATCGCGATTCCTTTCCCCTCGTTACCCTGTAATCGATTCCCTTTGTGCCGGCATGCGCCGCACTGCCTCTCTAAACTTTGTAGCCAATTTACGAGCGACCAAGTCAGCGCCCTTCGATTTTACGCTAATCTGATGCCGATGTCGCAGTAGACGAGCTCAACCGAGTTGGCAAGGATTCCATTTTCTATGGATTCCGTTCGGTTCGCCGAATTTACAGTGTTTCTCTTACCTCTGGCAATCAGGCTACCCTTCAAGATCCCCTGAAAATACTCGCACGGCTCGTATCACGCATCCTCAAATCCGACGAACCGAAACTACGTAAATAGGTATAACAAGGTTTATCAGATCAGATTTTTATTTATTTCGTGAGGGCAAGAAACTTACTTAATTAAACAAGGTCTGAATTAGCGGCTGGCATCATATTCCAGAGCTTTACGTCACCCCGAATAATCTCGTAGAATTTTTTTACGCTTCATGTGTGTAGAATCCTTGGTAGTAAAGAAAGTTTAAGCATTCGGAAAGTCACGTACATTCCATCGCGTATTAGCGTAAATCAACGTGTATAATATCTACCATATGTGTCGTAGTTATCATTGAGAAGAATGGGACACTAGGATCCATAGGGAAACCTTGGATCATATTTCTGTATTCGAAGGATAGTTATCCATAAATTGAGTTTGGTTTTGAGGTATTTTTTTGTGCATAACCTTGAATATACTATTACAAACGTATAAAAATATTCACAGTTTATGTACAGCTACATTTGAATAAATTAATGTAACCTAATGTAATCCCGAATTCACGAAAGTGTATCACTTTCCCGTGACAACATTTTTGACTCCCCAAAAACGTCATGTCTAGCATCGATCTCATCGGTGTAATGACATTTTAGGACTGGAATGTGGAAGTTCAGACTTTTTGACGCTGTGAGCTTGAGAAGATAGAGAGTTTGGACTTTAGACCGAGGCGTACTGCACGTATAGGATACTGTGTGTAGTCTAAAGGAAAGGCGATGGTGCAAGTATGAGAAGCGACTCGCGAGCCTTTAGGGAGACGATTTGAAAGGGGTAAGAAGCTAAATGCTCGTAAAGAAGGTCAAACGGGTCGTAAACGCTGGGGAAAGACCGGCCCCCGTATAGTGATGTATGAAGGATGGGAGAAGTCGAGGTAACCTTTCCCCTGCAAGCTCACCCAAACCATTCTCGTGTTTTCTGGCTGCTGGTTCTGATGCTTCTACCTCGTGATCGTGTAACACACACGAAACTCGACGTCGTCTGCGAAACGATCTTACCAGAAGAGTTGAGTGTACGTAGCGAATACGGATGTAAACCTGCTAGAAGGAAAACTGTACGGTAGAGTCAACGACAGAAGAGAAATTGAAATTCGTCCGTGACATAGCCCCTGGGAGTCCGGAAGAGATGAGGTAAGAGCGACCAAGTGAGACGAACCGTAGATCCCATAAAAAAACTGCAAAATATTCGTTCGGTCTGGCCCTCGACGTCGATTCCGCGACGCGGAATCATCGTCACCGTCATTCCGGTGGGAGTCGATCGCACGTCTATCAATCGTCGTCTCACCCATCCATCCCTTCATCCCGACTGCAGCTCCAACATCCATGGAATGCGGCCGAGTCAATCAAAAATTTCCGCACCCGATACCTCGACGCTATGAAAAGAGCTCATCCATCTTCGTGTGGCATGCGGGTTCGGGAATGTTCGCCAAAAGAAAAAGTAACATTCGTGAGGCATCGGGAAGTCTCCTGACCTCGAAATAATATGAAAAATTCACGGGTCAAGGGTAAAAGGAGTCAAAGATGAAACCGCAAGTGCGAAAGATTGTAAATAATAAAGAATAAATCAGCTTTCACTGTCATCCCTTTAAAGCACTACTTAAACTCATCGTAAAACGAAAGCCTCAAATTAATTGCCTGTCGGTTGTATTCCCTATTTACTTACAAATTGCGCTGTCAATATTTGTAAATTAAGGGAAATTTCGAAATATACGAAATTGAATGTATCCCACTGCAATTGCTAACTCGAATATAAATATACAGCGTGGAGAAAAATAGAGATCGATTCAAACTACCGGCAAATGATACGCTTCGGTTGAAACACTTGGTTACGCGGAACGTCCGCATGATATCCCGTTCAAATCGTATCAACTTAATTCGCATTCAGGGAACGAGTCCGCGAGAGTGGAGAGTCGAGAATCGAGAAAGCGGAATGGTAGCAGTGGAAGAGGTAAAAAGAGAGGAAGGAAGAGACACCGTGGAAACGAGAGAACCAGAGTAGATGAGAGAGTAGTATAGCAAAGGTGTGGAAAGGGTTGGAGGGAGCAGAGGGAGCAGAGGGTGCTCCGGCCGAACGGCGAGTGTGCGGAGCGAGCGACCGTGGGAGGAGCGGTCGGTTGAGCATTTACCTGAGCGAGCCGGGGCTTCGGTCTCGCTTCCGTCTCATTACTCTCTACTCTCTACACTCCAATTGAATTACCTACAATCAACATCAAACATTTTTTAAACTCAATTTTTATCTCCACGCCGGAATAAAAAAAAAGAAAAAGAAAAAAGAAAGTCCACGACTGTGTTCACCAGTACATTTCGTCTTGGTATATTTTTTTTCTGTAGAAGCTTTCTATCCTACTTAACATATATAAGACGCAGCCCTCTTCGTAGTTTCACCTCCTCCCGACCTCAACTGTACAAGATCACGAGCTCTGAGAACAGCAATTGCTCCAACCATGGACCATATTACGTTCTAATACGAGATTATTTCTATTCACTTAAACCAGCAGAACCACCAGCTTCGTCGAATATGTATACTCGGATTGAATATAATTCAGAAAGCGAAAGCTTTTCAGAGTTGTAGGAAATTCGAACGAAGATATGTCGACAGCCTTTGCTTTGTACACCGTTACGTCTATTGCAAACAGTTAATTACAGCAATTCGCGGTAATGCAGTTTGTTGTATAATGGTGGGTGGACCGATTTCATTTGGGAGATGCACAATGTACGTAAGTTACTGGAAGGGAGTCCAAGAGCGCGGCATAAGTCTCATTAGGTCGGCGGGCTACGGGGCTTTCAATTTTGTTCAACAGTGAACCCATGGTCCGTGGAATATCTATCATTACTAGCCGTGGAATATCTATAATTACTAGCCGTGGAATATCTATCATTACTAGAAATATCGCATAAAAGTTGCAGAACTAGTCGGTAGCTAGTCGGTAAGATATTATTTAATTATCCTAAGACGCTTCAGGGGTTGTTACACCAAGACTGTTTCTGTTTAAATGTTTTTATATTGTTCCAATTATGAATTAATAATACGGGAGAGGTACGGGTGCTAACGGGTGAAACACCTGTTAGCGATTGGACGGAAAATTACAGGAAACTGAAGGGGGTTACGACCCAACCCGTGTGCAAATTTTGAAGATGCTCGAGGAACCCATACTCGAGGGGCGTCCATTGTAATGTTGCAAGCTCATCACACACACACACACACACACGCACACATACGTACGAAATTTTTTTCTAAATATGATTTCCCGACGTTTTGGGACTTTCTAAGTACTCCGACATCAAAATCTCGAGAAAATTTTATTTCACGAAAACGTAGCTTCCTCTGTGAGGAAGAAAAAAATTATAATAAAGTAATTTAGAATGATAAAAAAGCATTCACCATTTGCACAGATTATTAAATATATTTCATATCATCTGATAATTTCTATTATAATATTGACACACTTAATTATTATAGTTTTCCTGTCTGCTGTTCAAAACTCATACACGGTCGTCCTTTCCTGTTTCGCTCAACACGTTGTCTTTATATTTTTCAGTTCTTCCGAGTACACCTTTCACTTTTATTCTTTCTTTCTGCAGACATTCTCAAAGTCTTTTCTTATTTGTTCGAACGCTTCCATTAGTGAGTTATTTTTTTGTTTTGACTTTCTTGAATTATTTGTTGTCTTTAGTTTATTTTTTATCTTTTCGCCGTATTGTTCACTGCGTTTCTCTCTTCTCTTTGTTCTCTATTTTTTATTTGCGCACAGAACGTTTATACGTGTTCTCTCTTCACACGATGCCGTGATCCTTCCTATCAATGGTACTATTTCATCATTATTTAATACGTATTTCACGATATTTTCTTAAGTATCGAACGTCTAAAGCTACTCGGAAATACTGTATTTATTCTACTGTTTATTTAATATCAACTGCATTTTTAATCAAATATAGTTTTATGTTTAATCTATAATTTTGTAATAAAATGTTATACTGAATTTCATTATAAAGAATTAGTACAACTGTATTGAGTAGCGAACGATGAAGGAAGTGAGAGACATTTGTTATATCATTCTGAAGCGCAACATTAACCAAATAAATTGCAGGATATGAGGAATGCTTGTTCAAACTGTAAGACAAACCGGTATGTTCTAAAGTAATTTGCTGATTTAATGAATAATTTACAACTTTGGAGGACGAACGCAAATTCCAGGCTAGTAGAAAAGTCGCGAGTACGTATGTTGCTTGGTTACCGAACTCAACCACAGTACACAAGTGTAAGTCAATCAACTGAATTTTTCTCCTGAAATTACATTTTACCGACTCGGACATCGTCCCTCATAATTCGCGATATTTTACCATTAATGACAGTCTGTAGATGCAACGGGGTTGCTAAACCATTTTACTCGTGAATTTTCCGCGGACCCTCGAAAAGCGAATTTGCCCAACGAATCAGCGGTCTCGCAAATACACTGATATATCCCGTGCTATGAGGCCCGTCAGTCACAAAGCCTTGCCTATAGAATTAAATTATTCTAGATGCAACCACGTTTCCCACCGAAAATTCGTAATTGCAGAATTTCGACGTTGGCAATCGGACGCCGTTAGGTATGAGCACCAATCGTAGGTTTCGTGAAACCCGATCGTACAGTCCAGTTTTACGATTTTACTCCACAATTGATAACCCCATCAATTTTGCATCCATTATATCGAATAATCAATGAACGATCTACTTTTTTTTCTAATATATGATGAGAAATTTGATTCACACTCATTATGAGGGTGATATGAAGCTCTCTGTTATGCCGGAAACGCGTAATGGAGTATTACCGTCGCGGGTATAATATTTTAAAACGTTATTGTTTCTCATAGTTCGTCGATAAGGAGATGGATTTCGCATGGGAGCGATTAACACGTGAATTTACAATAAAAGTGTCGATTGAATGTTTATTATAAATAACGGCTACTTTCCGTTATTTATTATAATTACAAGGTTTCGTACAAATAAAGCGATTAAAGTACAATTTAGGAATTTTACAGTTACGGACTAGGAACCGACCTGTCGTGTTCGAATATGTTTGAAGACTTTAACGTTTCGGGCGAGTCCGACCCGGGATCAACCGTTCAGGTTGATGTTAAACTTTAGACTAATTTCGACCAAGTAACTACCAACGACCTTTGGCGAAATTGATTACGAATTAACGAATGATTAAGTACGAATTGCATCATTTCGTACATCAGCACACTCTTTCTCCTTTGCGACTTTATCCATATGTTATAACATATCCATATCATCGCAGTTACCTTTGTGCGTAAAGCAATAATATATTTTAGTAAAAAGTTGTTTATGGAGGTGTCATGCCCCAGATTAATCGTCAAATATCATATTTGTTTCAACATTATTCTTCTTTCGCTCGGTCGCGAAAAGTTAAGTAGGCCGCTCGCGAAGTAAAGTCGCAAAGGAGAAAGAGTGTGCTGATGTACGAAATGATGCAATTCGTACTTAATCATTCGTTAATTATGGATACATATGGATATGTTATAACATATCCATATCATTGTCGTCATTATATATATGATGATGGCAAGAACTAATTCTATAAACGTGTTTCCGAATTGAAAGAATATTAAAAAATTATAATTAACAAGTCACAAGACTAAGGCGACCGATTGATAAGGCGAGTGACAAGGAATATTGAAATCGAAATTTTGTCAACATTGACAATTGTCCAAGGTGCTTTATGGAAGGACACTCATTTGATCTCTTTCTTGATACCATCGCAATAAAGGAAGGTGAAACCTCTATATTTACACAGATGTGTTGCTTCTTTCTCACTTTACCGTGAGCGCCATATTGAATCTATCTTTTTCGCACTCATGTTCAGACTTAGCAGAACCAATTGAGTCAATTGATTTCTTCATAAACCAGTTTTGGAGTTTTTCTTTTAAATCTCTTCTACGATGTCTCTCTTTCTTCGCAATGACATTCGTTACCGGTAAAGTCTAGCAAATATTTTTTAAAGACAAAACTTTAAGAGGTACATCATTTTAAAGACCACCATGATTTTAAGAATTTGATAATTAGTCGGCAATTCTGAACTTTAAAAAGATGAAAAATTACAAAATTTATCAAATGGTTTGTTATAAATTACGCGCAGAGTTAAAAAAAGTTCAATACTGGTTTACGAGGAAACCGGTTAATCGCATTGCTTCTGACGCAACCCAAAAATATTTTTTTACAGTCTTCTCGATTGACAAATTGATCTTAGAATTAATCATGATGCTGGATAATATAATTCTCACACAGAAATTTTTTATTTCTTAGCTGACTCGAATGATAATATATAAATAACAGTTTAAAAAATTAACTTACAATACATACTTGACGATACATGCTCCGCATATTAAATGTAATTTACAATTTTTTGCAAGGGCGAAAAGTACAACTACTAATATGGATACGCACTTGTTTCCAGTTTTTTAAACCGTATAATGTGTTTTTTGGAGGGATCATATATAGAAAGGTTTGTTTTGTGCTGCACAGTGGTCATGACGACGATGAGTGATGCACGTCTGAGTTGATCGGATGCTGTACTCGAGGATACGCTCTATGTAGGTGAGCGCTAGATTTAGAGAGGGAAGAACGAAAGAGAGAGGGAGTGAAGGATACAGCTCGGGAAACTAGTGTCCATGCGAATTTACAGGCGTATGCGTCCTCGTGGCACGGACGAGTGAAGGTTGCTCGAGCACAGCGTCGGTGGGATTGCTGGATGGGGGCGAAGGACGACGGTGGTAGAAGCGGGTTACGGGAGCGGGGGAAGGTGGTGTTCAGGCGACAACGCCAGAACGCGCGGGCATCGGCAAGCAGTCACTATGACAACGGTGACAAGCGAGGTGTTAGTGCGCATCCGTGACCACGCCTACGTCACGTCGGTCGGTGACGTCATGCTCGATGTCGGCGCCACCTCGAGGACGAACGTGTCGCGGACGTCGAGGGTACTAAGGGGTGAATACGGCAGCCGCCTGTTGCTACTTCGCCCGCCGTTGTCGTTTCACCCGTTACCTCTGGCATCGCAGCCCGTTCTTGCTCTCGCTGATGCTGCTGCTGCTGCCTCTGCTCCTGCTGCTGCTTCTGCCACTGCTGCCACCGGCACACAACCATCCCCGCGCAGCGCACCGCGACTTCTCTGATACAGCAACGCGCCGCATCCGCGTTTACCACCCCACCACCTGCCCCTTCCGCCGTGGTACTCCCGACCAACCCCCTCGCGTTCAACCCCCAACAGCCCCCGAGTACCAAGCGCGAGAGTAGTTGCTCTCCGCCAGTCAGCCTTCCGACTTGCCACCACGCTGTACGCCCCCGCGAATTTGAAATCGAACTTCTCGCGCGCTTCAAGTGTCAGCCCGTCTTTTGTCGTTTGTTTAGTACGATTATTGTTGCGATTATAATAAATCGACGATCGTAGAGTATCGGAAAAATCCATAACGAAAGAAACGAAACTACATTATACAATACGGTTACGGAGAAGGCGATAAGGGACACCGGGCGAGAGTTGAGAGGACGTGGAGGCATTAGAGGGAGAACACTCAAAGGGCTGAGACAGGGTGATTAAGAGAAAGAGAAGAAAGCGTTGGACGGATCTTAAAAAGGCGCTGTCGTTCGTCTCGTCTTCTTGACGCTGAAAATCACCCGCAACCACCCACCCCATTCGCTCATCGACTCGCATTAACAAGACACAGAGAAAGGGAGAAAGTGAGAGGGAGAGAGGCACGCAACCGCACGACACGCTGCAACCGCGCGCTGCCCACGAGTTTGCGGATCGAGGTTTATGGATCATAGGTTAGCCATTTCCTAATATTCAAGATTTATCTTTGCACCCTTTACTCGTTCACGTGGCCATGTGCAACAATGACATCCTTGATTCATGTTCATAAAACAATCCATCCGTTTCTTCGTTATATTCCCTGTGTACGTCTTGAGTTAATGCTATTTCACTTTGGGGAGCCGCGTCGGGCTCATCGTGAATTGTACGAGGCTCGTGGGGCTCGTGCTCCGCCCTTTTGGGGGAACTTCGATGCGTGGAAGGAGTGATTCGACACGACCCTAGCCTCGAGGAAACGACTGCTTTTAAGAGACGAACGATTTTTTTTGCTCCCCCGTAGATCAAAATCTCCCCAATATGCTTATCGAAACTAATGTTAATCATCCTTTGGAGAAATCCCGAATCGTTTATGGACGATACCATCCAAGTGAACATGCAAATGAAAGTGTAATTACTCGGATTTATTTGGGTAATGTAGAGGAAATAGCTATTGAAGTAATTGACGACAAGACCCATGTAACTCGGTTGTGGTTCAGCAAGCCAACTCGAAAAATTTACGAACGTGGTAGCGTATGAGATATGGACCGAGGATTTCAATGAATAAACGGGAGGGGACTTCTCTTAGTGGCAGAAAAGCTAGAGGTTGTAGCTCAAGAATGGAAAGGCAATCACAAGACTGGAAATTTGCATATCATCGGATTCATTCATTCGATACCTGTTTTGAATATATTAATAATGAATTTAATAAGCAAAACTGAATTCATGTTTATTCATGGAGCAATTATCCTTAGCTCCGACGACCGTGATAGCTTCACGTAGACATGACGATCGCGGAGAAGAGTTAAACGAGAATGAGAACGCGACACTAGGAATGGGGGATAAAGGTCGATCCGGACAGCTCAGCTAGTTCAATAAAGAAATCTTTTATCTAATTAAAATGAAAAATTCAACTATCTAGAAAACCTTATCTAAAAAATTAATTGCAAAGTATCAAAAAAATATATGTTTTAACAGATTTTTATGAATTTTTGTTAAGAATTTCAACAAAATTTCTTACAGAGATCCAAAATTTGTTATTTCCCAAGATTTCTTTTATCCTTTGCCGACATTTTTAAGAGCATCGTAAAATGAATCTGTACCTACTTTCATAAAATTATGTTTATTAGATTGTCAATAATGATAATTTTTTATAACTTTCTCAAAATACTAACAAAAAACATGTTCTAACTGAAAAAAAATGATCAATTCAACTTTCAATTCTCGATTCACATTGCACATATATCGTGCAATAGAACAACAATAATAGTCAATAATAATAGTTGACCATAATTCAATGTAGAACTCAAATTTTTATCGAAAGTTTTCAAAATTTCACATGCAACTTCCCCCAAAGTTGTGCGTTCTAAAACTAGTCGCAAACATTTATAACAGACGCCTTTAGATTTCACTGTAGAATTTTTTATATGATCATTAATATACTTGTGCTAAATACCGATGTATATATCGTTATATTAAATTTAATATACAAGTACATCGTTAAATTATCATTCCTTGTATGAAATATACTTTTTAAATTTTCTTTGATGTATCAATCATTTAATATTACATAATACTTGTATATTAAATTTAATATACCGATGTATACATCAAAGCTTCCTATTTTGTATTTTTTATTTCCCAATATTTTGAATAGCTTTTAGGCATACTTTACATGCATTTCGTTAGATATGCTGTTTTGTCTACGCGTTCGCTTCTCAAGTAATATTTTCACTTTGAATTTTGAAATTCGCTTGCTTATAAATATTGTTAAAGAGTTGATAAAAAATGTTATTGAGTGCTATACATATTTACAGTATAAATTACTGGGCACGACGCAACTATTTCAAAAGAAAATTACATAGTTATTGTACTTTTGTGGTATCACTTGTGTACAATAAGTGATTTTGTTAACATTTTTAGTTTTCCTTTCTTATATAAATACTAGTATCGTACCCGGCTTCGCCCAGGTTTATTTTTAGTATCGTTACCTTAAATAAAACCAAATGCTATGATTTTCAAATAGAATTTGTATTTATTGAACGTTTAAACATTATCATTGAAGTATAGTTTACCAAAGTCAATCCTTCAACACCTGGGTATAAACAATATTTTTTGTTGACTTATTTTCATCTGCCAGCACATATAAGTTTTTAGGTGTCTCCGCCTGTGACATTGCTACGTAGAATTCAATAATACTCTTAGAAAATTCAAATGTCCGTAACTCTTTAAGGACTCAACTTGAAGAGCTGAAAATAGTTGCGTTGACCTAGAAATCAGGAGACCTTTCCAAAATGTGCAAGATCACCTTCCTAGCACGCTCCGTCTAGGAGGAGTTTAAGGGACGGAAATCGACACTTTAAGAATTATAGTATAGATTGTTGGAATGATGGAAATATTATTTGCTATGAACAAATGAATACTTGTTCGCTATAAAAAAAATTTATAAAATATTAGCATCAGTAACTATTTGATAACATTTTACAAAAATTGAATTGATCCAAAGTCTAAAAATATATAAAAAGTCAAAACTTGCGGATTGTTTACGAATTATTTTCTATCTTTCAAGAAGCCTCCACTGTGAGAAAGTACGCTAATCGATTTTGCTTATCTCTTAGGGGAAACTTTGTCAAAAGTGGAAAATGACGAGGAAGCAAGATTCTACTTTGCAAACTTGTTTAATTAGAGTATACATAAGTTTATCTCCTCAAAAATGGTAGTTTAGTATAATCTTGGGATCTGTATTGCAAATTTTTCGTAAAATATTCGATCTTTATAATTGTTTCAATCTTATGTACATTTGTATACAATTTGAGCTCGTTGGCTCAAGTCTTGATAGACTCGTCAGGATCGTTATAATAATTATTCCTAAAACTCGAAAGATTGAAAATTCACTAAAAATGAAATGGTTTGATTGATTTTCGCCAAATTCAATACCAATCATCGATCGATATTAGTCTATTTGTGTGTAACTATTTAGTCTGATACCTCAAATTGCAGAAGAGCGTTAGCAAATATTTTCAACATAATTCAAAGCAACGTTACATTTTTATCATCGCATGCAATTAAACAAAAATAAAGGAAAATATCGGGTGGTTAACCTTTCTGCATGGCGGTGTAATTTCAGTTCGATATATCGATGTTTACTTGAGTTTTTGAGGTTTCAATTTTACTGATCCGACGCGACACTTTATTCTAAATATGATTTTTCATTTATTTAGAACCTTTTGGACACTCTTACAGAAATATCTCGAAATTTGTTTGTTTCGTGAAAACGAAGCTTCCTCAACGAGGAAAGAAAATGCAAGCAAACGGCAATTAGTTAAACGAGCTTTATCGCGGTACAACAAAAAATTTAATTCGGTAAGTGAAAACGTTACGAGTACGAAAACGATTGGAACATACGGTTCACAGCAACAAAAGCAATTCACCAAGCGATTCGTCCATGATTTGTAAAAGAGTTCAACTTGTGGTTTAGCGAATTAGAGAAACGGTATAGACAAAGAGTTTGATAAAAAACTTTCTGCCCTCGGGCGTACGAGCGGCTGGGTGGACAGGTGAAGCGGTAAATTCGTCCGCTGTAGCAAAACAAGCCTCGGTATGCACAGTGGATTCTCGTGTGTTTTGAAATAATACGCCGCACGCTAAATATGCGCATACGATATTACTCTGGTTCGGTATGGTGTACTCGTATGGAACGCAGAAACGACTGTAGTACGCACATTCTTCGTTTCCAAACAATCCTCGACGCACCTGCTGGCCACAACCGTATCCGACATAAAACCAGCGCGCGGTGTCTGTTTTCAGGTAATACAGCGGTATACTTATTCACCTTAAATGCGGAACAACGTGCACTGAATATTTTCGTCGCCCTATATGCCACTCTGCCGCTGTTACGATTAAAAATTTGCGCTATATCATGCGGAATCTCATACTTTCTTTCATAAAACTGCGTTTGGTCAGTTTTATGAATAATTATCGCACTCACGGGGAGCAAAAATAATCTCATCGATTTTCTATTCTTCTCCGTGATGTTTTAGCGTAATGTTCTATCAGATTACACCAAACTATCATTTATCTTCCCGCATTACTCACTCGGAATACTTGACACTCCAGACCTTTACCTATCCATACAAGATGCCATGAAAATTACAAAATACCGTTGAGCTCTGCATATATAGTATATGTATATGTAACAGTGAGTGGTGCGTCCTCGCGCCGATAGCTACTTCCGACTTGTTGAAAAATACGTTACAAATCCAACTTTAACCCCGTAGGGATTCTAGTCACGTATAGCCAGAAAAGATATATCACGTCGGGCGCGACGCTTTTCACGTATCCCACTTTCAAACCTCATTTCTTGCCCCCGCTTCGAGAACTCTGTAGAGGCTCTAACGCTCTTACTGCTTCGACGTGCCGTCATTCAAAGAACCCGTACGTCTCGAGTACAACTACCGCTTCTTTATAACGCAACAATTCATTGTATTTCTTAAAGATTTTACCAAATTTCTAAAAGGTATGCACTAAAGCACCAACCAGCGATGTCCAGGAGCGAACAGAGAAATTGTAGTCACTATGACGAAGATTGGTACGGAGGTGATAAACTTTTTTATAATCATTTCATTTTCTCGTCATTCAATTTTTGGAAAATCTTCTCACGTATGAAGTCGCGAGTGAAATAAAAAAAGAGTTTTAAGTAAAGAAACTCTGAATTACAATTTGATACATCACAAATAATATGAAACACGATAAATCAATTGAGAAAACTATTATGATTCTTATGTGAAAATTTAAAAAAACAGTTGAACGTTCTAGGTAAATGTGTTTGTACTTCGTTTGTACCGCGAAATTAGCGAAAATCATTTAACGTAATTTAAAAAAATCTATATAGTACTGTTAATAAAAGTACTCGACATCTATGTTAATAATGAGGTTCTTTGTGTCGATATATCGATATTGACCCATATATTTATTGATATATGCATCAGTGGCACCCAACGTATTAAATAATTATTTAAAGAACTTAAATTTTCACTATCCTTACTTTTAGAGAAGAGAAAATGTAATTCTTACATTTCAGACAATCAACATTACACATGATAATATACAACACAAATTTGTAAGTGAAAATCATCGTTGAACGGTAAATTTAACGAACTTTTATGTAAGAAATGAATTTTATGAATAATTTCAAGGTAGCTACCGGCTTGTGTGATGAATTTATGATCGTAATTATCATTTATCTTATCGTCGAGTCTTAATAACTGGGTTTCTATGTATTTTTAAAAAAAATGTGAGTGACATAATCACAAATTGTAAATTTCTCGTTGTTTTTAATTGTTTGACACTATTATCGTAAAATTACTGGGTTGGATTTGCGATCGATAGACAGACTTTTGTTTATTTCGTAGATTAATTGTAATCTGCATTACCCACTAGAATTTTCCACCATTATGTTACAAAACACGAGAAATAGCTTAAAGATACGAAACGTAGTCACAAAATGGCTTTAGCAAGGTGCCTAGATATGTAATCAGGGATTCATGCGCATGAGGAACGGGCTGCTAATCATCTTCGCTATATTATTATCGATGTCGATGCCCTGCCGAATGACCACCTCAATAGTTTGACAGGTCAGATTTACTTTAAGGTACTTTTAATACCTAAGTCATCGAAAGTTATGATGCGTAGATTCCTAGGCTACAGCTAGCTAAGATGATCTTTAACACGATCAGGAACAATTGTTATCAAATGATATGCCAGCAATACAGGTTATAACTGTTGATAAACATAATGTAACCCAATGTCAAATCTGTTCTGTCTATGTAATTTTTGATGCATAGCATCCGAAATGAATCTATTATCAGTACATTTCATATCGGAAACTTCTTAAAATCCCTCATTCTATGATAATAATTTTGTCATTGTTGTAAATCTTTAACAATATTCATATTTCACTCGATGCACATGTTTTATAATCGATTATTCGTTTATCGTTTTATTCGAGTAACTGCATAAGGTGAAGTAAAAAATGCACCACTGTACTGAATCACTCATTTTTTATTGGCTATTTGCATGTAAATTTGGTTGTACGCCTCGTACCAAAACATGATAATTTATTATCGGTCTGCGAACAAGAAATATACTTTACAGTTTTTTATATTTTTGATAAAGGATCAAAGGGGAATTGGTGTATTATTTCCGAGATTAGGACTAAAACCATATTTTATACGTACAAGATACAGATTCAATCTGACAAAGACCTGGAGTCTTTTGGAAAAATCATTGTGTTATCGGAAATGAATAAAAATTATCGGCTCTGTGTCGATCACCTAATCCGAACGATTTCTTTGTGACTTATTTGTCCGGTATGTTCTTTAAAATAATAATATAAATTGGAAATTTTCACATTACTTCCTCATGATTCTCGTTAACCCATAGATTCTTGTCTATTGGAATGGTTATCTAAATTTTTTCTTCCCCGTAGAGGAAGTGATATTAAAATTTTCAATAAAATAGAAAATTTGATAAAATTGCAAATTAACAAGTTTAAACCCTCTAATCGATTCTTACGAAATTCAAGATCAAGTACCCTTGTATTCTAGCCAATTTATCTATTGAGTTTCAGTTTGATGGATAAAAATTTACGAAAGTTAGAGCAAAAATAGATTCGTTTTCGAAAAATTACAAAACTTTACGATTCTATAAAATCGGAAAGTCTTGATCGATTCTTACCAAACTCAATGGCGAATTGAGTTGTCCCTTGGCCTATTCTTGTAGAAAGTTTTAACTCTACAGCTCAAAATTGACGAAAGCTAGAGAACGTATCTTTTTTTTTTTTTTTTGAAAAATTCTAACAACAACAAAATGAGACACCCGTTAGCGATTTCAGGATGATCAAAGAACCCGTTCCCGAAATATATCCATTGCAATTTCGCAAGATCATTGCACACACACACACGGAAGTTTTTTCTAAATACGACTTGTCGTTTTGGAACTTTTTAAGTATTCTGAAATAAAAATCTCGAGAACATTTTTTTTTCACGATAACGGCTTCCTCTACGAAGCAATATTTATCACAATTTGACACATTGATTCTATTGTTAGCATACATAGATTATGAACAGGCAATATCTTTTATCATAAATGGTTAAGATCAGATGTATTTTCGAAAAGGTAAAATCATTTTACAAAAACAGTTCTTCGTTCATAACGAATTCATAACAGTGATGTACTTCATCGCAGCTTTTCTCCAATTGTTGATTTTCTGCAGATATTCGGTTATGTTTTATATCATAGAGAATTCCTGAGTGTTTGTTGATTGATGCGAGTGTTAAATAGAAATGTGCTCTTCCCATAGCAATGGTGATAAGAAAAAGTTAAAAGAATAAAATGAAAACGTATGTGTCGACTTCACCGCTCCGTATATTATAAACCTCGATATTGATAGCATTTTTTTTAGTGTACGGCGAAGAAAATAATTTTTTCTAGTCCGCTGTGAAGAAAATTATTCTCAGTACGTAGTGAATAAAATAATCATAAACGTCCAAGTTAATAGCATTTTTATCGACTTTTTAACGAACTACAAATAATCGTCTTTTATAATATAATAATAATATCGTCTTTTATTGATATGAAAATGTATGGCATACCATTTCATGTATTGCTTACGATCTTCAATTTGAGTGTGATTTATTGCTTAAACTAGGTGCGTATTATTTTTTATACAGCCAGCATAGTATTTTATACAGAATAACATTGACATTCTCTATTTCACTGTGTTTAAAAGATACACGAAGGTTATAAATATTTTTTGAACATGATGTCTGGTCTATTGCATTGCTTAATAATGATCCTGGATGGAAATAGGAAACCTGTTTTTGTTTCAAAGAATATATAAAAAATATAAAAAATGCTGGAGCAAGTAAAATTGAATTAGCTTAAAAAAAATGAAAAAAATGTCTTAAAAATTCCGATTACAAAAAAAAATTATAATAAAAGACATTTATTAAAGAAAATATTTGATTTATAAAAGTAAATCTGAAAAGGATGAAATAATTTTTGCATTAATTTTAAATTATAATTCAAATAGCTAGTTAGCTAAAATGATTTCAGAAATTATCTCATTTTTTTAGATTAAATTTTATAGATGAAAACTTTTCGTTATAAAAGTTTTCAAAATTGTTTTTTCTTTAAAATCGGAAGTTTAAAAAATGGTAAATTTTGTTTGTTTGTATTCTAGTACACTCTAAATATATATTTAAATTATAAACTAGTAGTGGATTTTCTTTTTATTTGATTCTCTATTATATACTTCGTATTTGATTAGTAGGTAAAAATATTTTCACGAACTGATCATATTTCGGATACTCTTCAACAACCGTGACCGGTATAACCCACTAACTGCGATTCCCTCGTTCTCTTCTATGTAGCGAACCGCACAGTGATTGTCGAGGTGCAACATGATCCAGAGTATGATAAATGAAGCTTTCACGAGGTTCCCGGAGGCGAGAGAGTTGCGAGGATATAGGATGCAAGTATGCCGAGAGAGTCTCCTGAACGGCTAGGAGGGAGATACGAAAGTATCTTCCGACGAAACCCGAATCTCTCGTCCAGATACGCAGAGTGATTGAGAGAGAGAGAGAGAGAGAGAGAGAGCGTTACCGCGTGAACACAAATTACCTTAACCGGAGATCGTTGCGACCGTGCTGAATCGGCGTCAGACTTGCGAGCAAATACCACAAATGATTAATGAAACGAGCGTATATTCACTCTCAGTTTTCATACAACGAGATCCGTTGAGTCAAGAGCACCAGAAACTCCGAGAATGAAAGCAAAGCGTGGCTTCGATTATAATCTTCGAGATCCATTAAGCATTCCAGGGAAGAAATGTGCTACATTTTATACAGTTTTCATATTTTACATATTCGTGTAGAATGTATTCGTGCGACCGTATGAAACGTTTTTTTTAAAACGTTATTTACTAATCGATAAAAACTATTACTTGCCCATTCATTAGATATTTCCACCGAAAATTATTATTATTATTATTATTTCCGTACATTTCCGTAATATTTAGAATAATCAATATATAGGGATAGCGACAATATCATAATCGGCTTTTTGGAAACAATCGTTCTTTCATTCACACGCTCCAGAGCGCTACACTTCTCCAAAATTTCGTGGCGTGACAATAAAGGAAGCGATGGAAGTTTCTGGTTCAATCATCAAATCGTGTATCAAGTGATAGACTTGATGATCTTCCATTCTGTCTATTGCTATGGCATTTGTCTCTTGGTTGTGTATATGGCTGCCATTCTTGTTGCTTCTACTATTCCTATATAAGGCTTCCTATATGATATAGTACTGACGAAGCCTACTGTCTGATCGTAATCGCCGTTTCCATTGCGACGCTTTGGACCGAACAGCGTGTATTCTCATTGCCAGACACATAGATTCAAGCTATCCCCGTAACAACTAGGAGATTGTACTCACGCGTTAAGATCGATCCTAATCTAACCAGTGCTTTGTCGTCTCTACGATTCCCCGGCTTTCGTAATTAACGAATCTATTACGCACAGAGTAACCATTGTAGCTGGTTCTTGGATGAAATTGCTACGTCCAATGGTGATGAGCACTGAGAATTCTGTATGGACAGAGGAATTGACAGTCGAGACAGTAAATATCTTCGAACTTCATTGATTTACACTCGTTATCTAACCATCTGAAGCTAGTTATGCTTAACCAAAGATTAATTAAATATTCTTCTGGCCTTATTAAATAATCTTTTACGCTATCGGCAGTGAACCGTATTATTCTTGCGTCAAACGATTGAGGTTACATGTAACAGAGTCGCGGTTGTCTCGAAATACGATTTTTATGTTATAATTTTCGTCGAATAACAAAAAGAAAATCAATGTATTAAAACAATTTTCTAACGATTTTATATAAAAAGATTAACCAATTGTTTTACTTGAGAAAATGAATATTTTTTACGCATATTACAGGCAGACAATTAGTTTGTCTTAAAAATGTGTAACCGTATAAAAAATTATGTCGATATAAACATAATTTTAGTACTTTAATATTGCTATAACTTGTTCTCTTGAATTTGGTTTCTACTTTGACCATCGAGTTGAACAGTATATTGATCCAGATTGCCGTCGCTATCGAATCCAAGTAACCGGACTAGGTTCTCTCTGTATCGTGTACCGTGAAGTAACAAGCTTGATGCACTTGGTGGCAGTCTCTGTAGGGGTTTGGCGAGAGAGAGACTATAGCGGGAGGGGGGGAAGGGGTGGTGGCAAAGCGTTCGACCGTAATCATCGTATCCACTGTGGCGAGTCCGAGGGAACGTGCTACCCGCCTCAAAGATTCTAGTTGGCAAAGGGGGAAACTCTCGAGTCGATCGCAGCTACGAGTAATAGCACCAGTAATCGTATATCGATAGTAGTATTATTGACAAGTGCAAATCGGTGTCAATGTACATGGTATTGTAGACCATTTTCTGGAGAGGACATGAGCATGAGTGCAACAGAGGCCGTGCGTACGGTGTACCGTAGCCTGCTAAGAATCTTGCTCGCGTCAATTTCCCTCGCGTAAGTAGGTCAGCGAAGGAAGAGGGACCGCACGCAGGGTGATGACGCGTGCGACGGCTGGTACGAGGGTAGCCGTTGAGCTTTGGTCCGAAACTCCCTTAGTGCATTACCCAAGGCACCCTTTAATGAAATTCGTGGCGCCACTGTTCTCCGTTCTCTCACGGTTATACAGCTCGCAAGTCTAAGCATCCGCTTGCGTAAATACGTTATATATATACGTATATACACATACGGCACTCTCAATTATATATATATTACGGAGAGCACCTTATACGTATATACATATATATAAACTATATGTCCTACTCGGGTGTAATGCATTACGAACAGGGCTAGTGGCGTTGCGATGGGATATACCTAAGAGAGGAAGTGCGCCAGGGAGAGAGCTAGGAAGCTTGCAACGCGGGGCTTCACAGCACGGGGCCACATTGCCGAGAGAATGGAGTGGGTACTATACATACCAGAACCGGACTGAATTATACTCCGTTATGGTCGTGCTTCTATGGGTACCTGCTTACTGTGGAGGGCTCCTGTTTCGACGTACCTACAGCGCTACTCAATACATCCAATACATCCCATACCCTCGCCTCTAAGCATATCGACAGGGGGATGCGCCCTGAATCGAGTGAAACAGCAGCTCTCCATTGCGAGACCGTGAGAGGAGCTCTGCTTTGCCTCACATGACATCGCTTCACCATCCTACCTACTATCCACCGCATGATTGTCTCAATCGAATTATCGATTGTCCTCTCACACGCACTCTCCACTCATTGACTATATATATTGTTATCGCTGTGCTCCGTGCGTTTAATAATGTTATTCTTATTTTCTCTGTTTCAGGTAAGTTTTTCGAGAATACTTGCCGCAAGATCTAACCAATTTGGAATTTGTAAGTAAATTGTATTGTATACCAATGACTCTAACTCTATTGTCAGATATTGAAACGTATCTGTAGTAGTAATGGTAGCAGATATATAATATTCAGATTATTTTTTTGGCCTTCGGAAGAGTAATGTAGCAAGTAGATGTAAGGTTGCAATCGGCACTGATCATGCAACGCAAACTCTATGAAATTACTACACTGGTATCTTTGTAGTTGTTTTACTTTCGGAAACATAGTCGTGAGTCACCGTCCAAGTCGAATCGTAATTCAATTTGTTATAAAAATGTAAATTAATACGCGACTAGTTCATGTAGATGAAGAAAAAGCTTGTTATGACTCTCCGAATAACTTGGCGGCTCTTCGAACCTCCGCAAACTCTTCAAAAGGTTCACTCTTGCTTCGCCACGCGGCACTGACCTGTATCCTACGCCTTCCCAGTCCGTCGATTCTCACGCGCCAACCATCTTTTCCTGGCGGGGACACCAAACGGCGTTGTTATGATTGCTAATGGAAAACTATCCAATTCAAAGAACAAAGCGAAGTAACGAGTTACTCTCGAACAACCTGAAGCTCGGCACCGAGCGCCCTGTAAACTTATCGAGGCGACTCCACCGAGGCTCTCTCAGGACTCTCTAGTTGCGGGGGTAGAAAATGGCGAGGGTTGTTAACATTAGAAATGAGACCGCGGATGTGGTAGTTGCCGACCTTTTCTCCGAAAGAGCTCTGTCTCTCTCTTTCCCAATGAAGGGCCCAACATATCGGGCGCCCTGGAAACACCGAAATCGTTATCTACGCCCTACGAACTCGAGCAAAAAGAAATTTGGTCTATCGTCAATCAATTCTCTTTTATGAAAAATTTTCATCGGCATCACAACTTTTAATCAACTTTTTCATTAATAGCAAATGTATTTCTTCACAAAGTTGGCAACCTTAAGATGTTTTCGCTTTCCGTAGTCTTGAATTTAAAAACAATCATTTTTACTTCCTACTTTTCGCAATACTTGATTGAGAATTTTTTTACAACCTTTCTTTAAATATTTTTGATATTAAGTTAACACTTCCGAGAAGTTAACTTACGTGGCTTGAAATACTCAAGGTGCTACCGCGTTTTGTGACGGATAATTTTTGTTTTATAATACGAAGCGTTAATGTGTTAGGTGGCCTAAGGTTTTTGCGATGATTGTACATGCGTAACTGATGTAAAGATTGGCGCATTACTGCTGTCATCGTGGAGCCGCGTTGAGGTTGTCCTGTGAACTAGAACGGTGTGTGACGACAACGACTATTGAATAGCGGTTCCTGGTGGCTTTTTAAAAAGGAAACAAAGTAATTATACTTCCTTTCATTTAAAACACTATCAACAACTGTTAAAGAAAAGAATAATATGTATCACTAAAACATACTTTTACTACAATATATAAATAGAAGTTTAAAAAGTTTTTTTAAACAGATATCGAAAAAGTTTTGCTTAAAGTTAAAGATTCGTGGTAGTATTTTGTCATGCGGTCCGTCAGTCGGTAAATATATTTGTCACGAGTCACTACCGTGGCTTCTGATGTTCAACCGTCACGGTGGTTTCTTTACTGCTTTTTCAAAAGCGCCAAATTATCTGGCAATTAGCGGGTCCAATTTAGGTACCTCGAGTACCTGGCGTCCCTAGGTGTACACCCGGGCTTTCATTCGTCCGTGCGAAAGGTGCCTACAGCCTCTCATCCGCACTTTTTAAGTTCGAGTCTCGGGGCTAAATTTAAATTTCAAAAATTTCAATCTGGCTTGCAAATTCTGGAAGCTCAAGAGGGAGATCCTACGCCCCTTGGGGTGCTCCAGATTGCCGTGGCACGACATCAAAAGTCTTTTACGTCGCTCGATATTTTTTTTTCTTTCTGCGGTTCCATCCTTTGCGTCTACGAATTGAAAATTTCTTTCTCGTGGGGATAGCTGGCTGTACTCGTAGCTAGTGGATCAACCTCATTTTAGTAATTTGGATTCTACAAGAAATCTTTTTCCCTTGCTGAGGTCTTCAACTTTAGCACTTGCATTTCTTAGCCTGAATGATGTCTCCCTCGTCTTTTCCAATCGACGGTTCTTGCAGCATATTAGTTGAGTAATTCTTGTTGGAAATGATATCAACGGAAAAAGCCTTCGTTAAAAGTTCTTCGTTCATCAAATGCCAAGTCGAAACATGTTAAGTGATGTATCAGACACAATAAAGACGTCGGCTATATGCCACCTAGCTTCACCTGACTGTTATCTCTATGTCATAGCCCGGTTTTCAGGTTGAAAAAGGCAAAATTATGGTAATGTTGGGTTAAATAGAATAAAAACAGTCTGAATGTGATTTGTCAGTCCTTGCTTTCCTACTTGAGGCATTTTACTATAATACTAAAATGAAACAATACAGTTAACCTTCCAATTATTACCGGTACAAAAAAATTTATCGTACTTCGATACTGGATAGTATGAACACACTTAAAATATTAACTCGACAAAGTTTGGGTCCTCGTTGAGTCGTTGTCATCACATGCTGCTACTAAACGAATTAGTATCCATCTCAGGATGCTAGCTCAGCCTTACAAAGCTTTCACAGAATATTACGATTAAGGCTTGTAGGATCGAACTCGTCGGTCTTGCGAGAATTTCACGAGTAGAACTGCAATGAAGATAGAAGGCATATCCGAAGGATCCTAGCAACCCAACGGAATCGCTTCGGAAGTCTCGAGGACTCGCGATAACGATACGCAAAGTTTTCACTGGAAACATAATTTTTTTTTATCTCTTCCCCCTCGCCTGTTGTAGAAATTCGAGTAAGTCGAGCGTGGCCTCGTTATTCGTCGGGTTTGGAATATCTAAGAATCATAGAAAAAGTTTGCATGTCACGGTGTAACTTGGCGGCACAGGAGGAGTATAAAGGAGACTGCAATCATCCAATTGAGAGATAAAATTTGATGATACGCAGGAGGGGATTCACAGTGGCCGTCGTCTAGGGTTACAGCTCTCGAACGACTCCTGTCCCGTTTGTGTTATATACCGTACGAAGAGATAGAGAGCTAGAGACAGATAGATATGAACTAAGGAGAGTGAGGGACTTTCTCCAAGCTGGTAGTCGCAAGTCGAGGATCGTTCGGTTTCACTGTTACGATCGACGATTGAACGCCGCCGCGGAGTACACCAGCCGGGTAGTTTTGCGATCGTGGGGAATAAATAATCTCAATAACCGGGAAGAGATGACGATACCGTGTTGAGAGCGCGGTTGAACCTTCCAATGTACGTTGGCTATACCAACCACTGAAGTATACGAAAGCTGTCAAACCGGAACTGTCTCGTCTCGCATCAGGATATGACTTCTAGACAGCAACGAAACAATTCCCGAAGCGCTGTGCCCTCTCGAAAGATCAACGGCGAAGATTCTAATTTTATTTATACGACCGTTACAAGACGCGAGTGACATCTCGTCATTCCCTTCGTCGTATATACCTCCTTCGGTTTGATTCAACCCTGTCGCTGTCGCACTCTATCTCTCTATCAATAGCGCCTCCGAGCACAAGAGGTTAGTTTGGCCTCTGCTCTCGCGAATGCCTTCTTCGTCGTCGTCGTCCTCGTCGTCGACCCTCCACTGATCCGACGAGAGCGTTCTTTTCCGCTCATGAGCCCGAAACTTTTCGAAACTGGCACGTTTCCCCGCGCACGTCTAAAAGTTTTAACGAGATCGATTTTACGCCCTTTCCGCCCTCAACGAAACTTCTTACATCTGGGGAAATGCCTGGATGACGTTTCATTGACTGTCGGGATTTCCTTTTTCTCGAAACTTCTATATTATCGTTTATTCTCTGTTTCTGTATGTACGTGTGTGTCGGTAGTTATCGCGCGATACCCTTGGCGATCTCGTTGGCTCAGTAGTAACTGGCTGTGCGGATGAGACCGAGCGAGAACTATTTACCACTAAGGATCGCGCCATCATTCTTGTTTTTTTCATTATTTTTCTATCAGTCTGTTCTCGATTCACCAGTAGGAATCGGATTCTCACCGGATATATATCGAAAAGTAAGCGCGAAGTAGTGCGGCCATCCACGTTATTACGGTTATGCAAATATCAGCGCCACGCGCAATAACCCGCATCGCTGTGCTTGTTTGTTTTGTAATCGGAGTTCGCAAATAGAGCTTCATCGGCGATGTGGTAACGTATATGGGGATGTACCTCGAATGCTCGGGTGCACGTACCAATACGTGTATCTACACACACGTCGGTACGTTAACACAGTGCAGGTAGAATCGACGGTATATGCATGTGTCCGTCAAAGCCCATCGCTTATCTTCATTCCCAATGGGTCGGTCGTTATGTACGAACGCTCACGCTCGAAAGACTCTGACTAACACGAACGTTTTGCGATTCCACGACACGTAGATTTTACTTGTAGCAGTGGTCTGTTTGTCAAGCGATATTAAATATCATATTGAACGAACGGCCCATCCTTCGATCCTCGTATCGAACCTTCTCTAAAATTATTCCGACAGGTTACACAGCTGGAAACAAAACTGTAAAATTCAACAGTTTTTAAATGCATCACAAAAAAAAACACGCTTTTCGTGTTTACTTGGCAACAAGTGAACTAGATACTTCTAACATACAAGTTGCATAAAATGTCATTTTACATGTATGTTTCACGTATATTAATAGATATACAATTAAGAAAAATTCCGACTGTTTATTTTTTATCGGTATCACACAAGCTATGTTTTAAATAAATTTATGAGTTCAATAATTGATAATTGATCCATATATATTGTATGGATTGTCTTTCATTGCATTTTACGTATAATTCGAAGTGAAAAATCATTCTGCAAATAAAATTATTATACCAAATTGGTATTTACTTTGCTCAACATGCGGAAATGCCTTTCTGTTCATTTTACGCCAATTCTTGTAAACGTTTCCATCTATGTGGTTCGTCAGCATACAATTGTGCAATTTAAATGGATTTCGACTATAACACTAAACGGCGATGTACAATCCTGGAATATTATTTCGATTAATTTCTTTAGGATCGTTCAAATGTTTGGTTATGTTTAACAAAATACAGATGCAGATTAAAATGTAATTATTGTAATCAATTTCATGTTTCCTTTCTCTTCAAATTTGTATTTAACATAGAGCAATATATGGTACACATCGATTCGAGTTATTTCTGGCAAAATAAAAATTGATTAATTATGATTACTTTAACTGAAAACAAAAAATAAAATTAGATTCTACTTTTATCTCTTTTTCATTTTTCATAAATAATGAGAAGTATCTTTGCATTTAAAAATGGCTTTTGACATTTTCACACGTAATCTTTGGATAAAGCGGGGTTCTTGCTCTCGTTACTACCTACGTACAAGGGAACGCTTCGGAATTCACATAATTTCGTATGCATACCCTGGCCGGCGCATTTCGCATCACTGATAAATCACATTTCTATCGATATACAGCGTGAAGGGAAGTGGCCAAGGAGCGGACCTTGCCACGAGCAGTTTTATCCCCCAGTCGTCCTACACCACTATCGATCATCGTAAAAATAACGAGTGTATTCGCCGCTCCGGATTCTTCGTCACGGTACGAGCTGTGAGACATCCGTGAAACCCGTCACCCTTCTATCTTCGGTGTAAATAGAAACATCTGCTTCCGAATTCCGGGCGACTGTGATCGCGATCTGCCAGAGGAGCCCACACTCCGAGGATCGCCTCTTTCTCTTTGGGGATTCCCTGCCCCCGTCAATGCCCCTTCGGTAATCCTGGATACGTCTTGCCCGTTCTTTTTCGTTGAAATTGCTGTGCGATATAATATCTAGAAATAACAGATTAATGTCGTGCCATGTGGAAAGGAAAGTTTTTTTCCTCACTTGAGATCCGCAAGATCGACTTAATCCCGGCAACTTAATATCCGTTGATCAGAATCTTATACCTACAAATTTTTATAGGTCTCCATGGGCGTGATACTCCACAAAGTTCGTGGCAGGAATACCATAGGCAAGAAAACGGTATTATTATTATTACATGGATGTGGAAACGTTTGTTTTTCTGCGGGAATGTGCTACTAAAGGGATTAGGAGGATCATGAAAATATATTACTCAACCGAAAGTTTCGTTTTTTTTTTAACGTTCTTCGTCTATCCGTGCTCTTTGCGCGAACGCGTTATTGTGAGATCTTAGACATTCCGTTATCGATATGGCGTTGAATTTCCAATGCTACGGACTTTTATTATCAGGTCAATCAGGCGCTACCGCCGCCAAAGTTTTATCAGCCACGATGACCAGTGTATTTCTGCTTTATTCGAGCTGGCCAATCGAGATCACGCTTGCCTCTCAGCTCACGAAGTTGCAAGGGTACTTAGAGCTTCGAATGAAAAGTTCTGTATACGGGGTGGCTGGGTAGTCCGGTGGTCTTCATACCCCATAACAGAAGCGACACCATAACGAAATCGTAGTCTCCCACGTAGTCCCGTGTCCATCGGCGATCTCGGAAACACTATTACAGTCTTGAAACTTCACGTGCATGCTACCTCGGCCCTTTTGAGCATTATGTCCACGTGAGGCACTTTTGCGGCCATAATCGGAATGACCGAGCAAGACGGAGCGATGTCTCGTTGTTCGCAAGAACCTAAAGTGTACTGGAAATAACGGCAAATGACACTTGTACACGGTGATGATTATTAACCCTCTGAACACGACCGTTGATGTCTTAGTTTTCCAAGTAATTCGAACCTTCCTTCGTACCGTAATAGTCTAGAATTTCTTGTCTTACTTACATCTGCTGTGACTCTATGGTTGTTGCATGGTGAGTCTATTTTTCAAGTGTATGGCTAGGAAATGTCCTGCTGTCTCTGAGACTGCTCAGCAGGGGGGAGTGGGGCATGGTGGTGTCGGTAGCGGTGAATCGTCAGGCTCGAAGTTGCACTTCCCAGCCAACCCGTTATGGCTGTTCCGGTAGCTCGAGCCAGTAATACTTACGTGTACTCTAGCACGAAAGCGTCATGACTCCCTGGAGAGTCGTGAGATGGGTTTCGTGGGCCAGGAGAGGCAACAGCAGAAGGCAGAACCCAACGGGCGGGTACTCGTAACGCTCCCAAGAAGATCGTACTTCCTATAGTCAGGTTGGCTTTACTCGTCGAGGATGGAACTCCTGGCGAGCGCAAAACTTACTCGGAAGGTTGTCGAACGATTAGGAAGGTCTATGCACGATGAAGAGTACGACATGGAAGATACGACACGCCCAGATAGTAAAAAAAGGTTATTAATTTACTGTAATCAGAATTATGAAATTCGTAAACGATCTGAAACTAATATTCATGTATCCAGAAGGGTACATTTATCAGTCTTTCGTAAAATTTCATCTAAATATTTTGGTTATATGCTGCATTAATACAAAAATGTCTACGTACCTCAGTTTCAGATCGGTCGTACGATCATCGGCTTTCTAGATGTGCTACTTATTTATTTCGCTTGTCAAACAAACTCCACTTTTAGATTCAAAGTTCTATAGTTTTAACGCACGACGTAGCGCAAAGTTCTATCACTTACCACACTGTTAAAAATCCAGGGTGTTAAAGACGATTGGTGTGGACTTTTGACCACTTATGATCCAATTGGTGTTAATTTTAACAATATTTACAATGTTCAATTAACACAAGCGATTGTGTTATAATTATTAGGCCTCACCACAAAATTTACAACATATTCATGCTCATAATGAGTAAATGAAAATCAATAAATTATCAACAGTAAAAGGCATTGAACGTCTTGAGGTTATAATAAAAATCGACACTAGCTCTTGAACACCGACTTTTTTGACACCAGTTGTCAGTGTCGACTTATACCAACACCATGCGAAGATTAATTTTAACACCGTAGTTTTAACAGTGCACCAGTCAATAGCCATAGCTTAAAATAGTGTAACGCGTCATTTATTTTCATGAGAACGAAGCTTTATCCATGAGAGAGCATACATAACAGAAACTGAAGTTTACCGAAATTTAAGTAATCAGCAAATAAAAGAATGAAAGAGCTCTAAAATCTCATTCATCAATATTGTTTAACGTACACTGTAGCAAATAACGAGATATTTTTACATATTACATCACATCAGTGCATATGTTTAATTAGAATATTCCATATAAGGCAATTGAGAAATTTTAAGATCAAAAGAGTAAGGTCGGTTATTTCATCGTGGCACTCATCTGTTTATTCAGCGGTTAAAAAAAAAAAACATAAATTATCTACACTCGCTATACCTTCTTGTACTCTTAACTAACTTAACTACATGAGATATAGTCAACTGTGGCTTCTTTATATAATATCCATGCTTCTAATTTAATTCGCCAAGTACCACAGACGAAATTGTTTCTTTACAATATTTTATTTGACTTATATTTCATTAATTTAATTTTTATTATTACTCTATTTATTAGTTTTGAATTTGAGTTTATAATATATAGTGTTAATATAAATTTCGACTGAGTAAGAGTAAATTATTGAGCAGCATGTACCTGAAAATATGTGTTTCTCACGTTGTTAATTTATTTCACGGCATGTTTGAATGTTATTTACAATATAATTGTTCATCTGCAGTGTAATTCAGTCATGAATTGCTGACGTATACGTCAAACGCTTTACCTGTCTCTATATAGATGGTACCAATTCCTTTACTGTGATAACCAGCGCAATAAGTATAGCAATCGCTTCTAAACTTATACGAAACTTCAACCACTCGTATTGCAATAGTAGTTTTGGTATCGCCGCTACATAGGAAGTAAACCAAGCGCTTCTTGCACGTGACAGCCACAAGGTCTATGCAAGACTCGAGCGCTGTACGGTTACCGACTGTCAGAGTTGACTGAGCTTTAAAAAAACTACAGACGTTATGTAACGGAACTGACAGTTATTTTTTTTATCGAGACCTATCCCTAGTGGTGTAACCACTAGGTTGCTGTACTGTATAAATACAGTAACGTCAACATTTTTTACATCCTTGACAAAGTGGCACTGGGTTTTCACAAAAACTATACATGATATATGACTGAGAAGTAATTATTCGGTATTGCTGTTTATATATTTATTACATTTATATTTTTTTGAAATATATATTTGTTAAACATCGTGCATGAAATTCCAATATAAATTATTGACAATACCTATGACTTGGATACGCTACAACTTCGGTTATCAAAAACAATTATACAACCGGTATCTGCGTATTTTTTTTACACCGTTGTTCCGAAATTCAGAACAAATATCTTTGAACATTATGGAGTGGTTTATACATGGAAATTTCTGAATACTGGTTACTTAATTTTTAAGAATATAACAAGAAAATTGAACCTGTAACTACATATTAAAATTTTTAAATCGCTTTAACCAAATTATTAAGTATTTAATACAAATAGGTTTGAAATGTGAAATGCGAATTGGTTAAAAAAATGACATTATAGCTCCAATTGCTTCGACATTACTCATGAAAATATTGTGCGCGGATAGTAAATTTCGATAAGGTAAATTTTCTGATATCTGCTCTTTTTCTTTTACTGATACTTCAAATAAGCAGCACAGATACGTTTGTGTAGCTAAGAGAGCAACGGCTGTACGCTTACACTCTCATACAGCCAAAGTGACGTTATTGCCATATAAATTGAGATATAGAGTGGTCACACCACGGGGATGGTGACGAAGAAGGTTGAAGGATCAGCCGTAGCTGTTAGTCTTGATTATCCGTGACTGTCGTACGTACCGAGTACGGCATCCTCCGTATACCAAGGGAACGCGCAGCTAGAACCCTCTGGCGAATAGCGTGTAAGTGAGTAAGCTAGACGACCGGCGCTATGTTCAGACTATGGCAACGCTGCGGGCAAGACGCATGGTTCCCCGTGGTTCCCGTATTACAGACACACGGTATTAATGCATACGAAGCTCCGTCTTCATTAGACTATCTGGAATGGCCAACGGCAGTTGACCCAGCTGGTTGCCTTCCACGATCTGCGCTTAACTCAAACGTTCCGATCATAATGAATCTGCAAAACAAAATTAACGACTATTGTTACGTGAATGCCTCTCGAGCGTTAATTTGTCGATCGAAGGGATAGATACACTCGATTGAAGAGAAGACTCTTCAGGTCTGTGCACAGATTTTCGGAAATCCAGTCAATCTCTGTCGTACCCGGCATAAAATTGTTTTTGGCTCGAATATCAGAGTCTGCATCCCAAGAATCTTGTCTTCCTTACGTCCTCGCTGAGCTCAATGTGTTTCTGCCTTCGGAGTATACAAGGAAAATGGACGATACGGGAGACGCGGAGCCTTGAACGGTGAACAGGTTATAGGAGAAAAGGTTGGACCGTCTTTATACAAACTCTGAAGACAAATGGCGTTGAGCTGCACTCCGGCGAAGGGCCTCGACGCCACGGGGACAGCAGGTGTATCGCGGAAAATATACTACGAGGGAATGGCTGGCCTCCGGTAATTAAAATGTCTCCTTTAGGAAACTTAAGTCTATGCTTGCGCCCCGGCACCCCTCGACACGGTCTTCCGATTCATTCTTCCATACCGCCGGTATACTGTGTTATTTTCAGGAGGCGTGAAACCATCCCCTTCGCTCCGGAGTAAGGTCGCGAAGCCGTGTGCAAAGTATGATAAATCGTCTGGGAGAGCCCGTAACGGCGCAGATTTGTTTGCATTTCGAATCGAAGCTTCTTATACAGTAGCGAACGTTAGCTGACTCGCCCATAGTGTTATAGTTGCCTGCATACCGTGCTATTGTCGTAGAATCCTACACTTTTGTCGGAGACGACGAACACAAATGCTGCCGGGTATAATTTCAACCAGTTGAGAGGGACAACGATTCGCACGACTACTGTGCTGCTGATGGAAGAACTTTTCACGAAGCAGTGCAGCGTCCAGGGAGGGAGTTGTTTGCAACGATTTTGCTGGCCCCGCTATATCCGAGAGCTCTACAATATTTTTGGCAGGATTCCTAGCCGACATCTTTCTTGGTATACTGCATCCACGACGAATGAATTTCTCTCGACCACCTCTCTGCGCTATATATAGATGCCACGGTATTTTTCGGTAGAGGCATCGAATCTCCGGGGATTAGACTTTGATATAGATATATAATTTCCAAACTGCACTGGCCAGATCACGCTAGCCAGATATCTTCTTTACTCCGAGTAGGGGAGAAGTATGAGGGGAATATAGGCGGGAAAGAAACGGTCGAGCAGAGATGAGAAAGTCTCTCGGCGCACTCCCGGAAATCGATCACGACTTTCAGTAGTTAATTAAACTCCAAGTTATTAAATTCGCAAAAACCAGCAAGATATCGCACCACCACTATCACCCAGAGCTTTCTTCGATCACGACCACTCTTCGCCCTGTGGTTCCCCACGTCGATGATGGGAGCTCTCTTCGCCTCGTCCCTGGCGGCTTCAGTCTACCACTTCCAGCGATTCGTCGACCACTCTCTACTTTTCCCCCCAGTTTTTCTCTTCCCGACGCGGAGTTTGGTCTGCCAGATAACTCGGCTCTTGTTGCTGACTCGTTATAACGCTTTCGGGATTATTCTTCCTTCGGAATCTCATCGATCCTCTTGGCATGATCCATCCTCTCGGATTTCCCAGAGTGCAATCATCTTCGCACGCCGCACCGACGAAATGGTCTCTTCCATTATATTCCTATCGCTTCTGTTTTTTTTCACCTTTTTCCGCAATACGTGAGAGTGGAAATACTCGATACAATGTGAGCCGGAAATCGTTGAATGACAAAAGCGTCTCTCATCGTCCCACTTGGTAGCATCGGAGCGAAATGACGGAATTTAAAGAAATGACCACACTGGTCTACATATATTATTTCTCTCACGTTTTTCACTAATTTTATTATGTATTTTCAAATACATCACTAGCCCGTACCCGTGTTATGCATCTTAAATATGCGAGTATTATGGCTACATCACGTCTGACCATTATTTTTTCATTTTATCACAATTGCCCAATCCACAGCCGGAACTGTAAGGAGTGAAAAATACATTTAGCTGTTGTATTGGAAAACTGCGGATCTAAAAACCCAGGCGGGTAGACATTTCACCCGTCGCCTGTAAAGGAGGCTCCTTTTTTACGTTAAGGTTCTCCCCTGACTCAGGGACTTTTCTCCCGCAACGACCGATTCAATTGGCAAGAGAATTTACGATCGTTCTGCCTCGATGCGGTGGTATTAGTGCCAACGAAGGGCTAGCCGTCCAAGGAAATACCTCTCTGTACGTAGGAACTATAGCGTATGCTATAACCACGTGATACGTATGAATGTCTAAATCTATTGCTTCCCCTTTTCCGTTCATTAATGTTTCGAAAAGTTGCCTTTGAAACTTCGTGCAAAATATTATACTGATTTTGTGCGACATCTTTTTTTATTGAAATAGAAGTAAACTATTTTCTCTCATTACATTAATCAACTATTAATAACCTCTTACTTTATAAGCGCCCATAGAAACATTTTTCCCCTTATTAATCATTTGACTAGGCTGTATAGACTGTTGTATATCGTGCAGACGTAAATGCGCAGCAAAATGAACAATGCAGGACATACCTGGATCGTGTGAAGAAATGTAGATATTTATCACAGAGTCCTGGCCCTTACCCGTGACGTAACAGCCATTCCCTTTTTCCGTGACACCGTGTAAGAAATTTTTTTTTTAACAAAGGAGTATGCGCAAAAGCCGTCGACATCGTCTTCATATTTTTATTTATTTTTTGGCGCTTCCCCTTTATGATTGCGAATCTCGTATACTTTACACCGCACCTCGTAAACTTGGAGCTCTTCTCTCCATCTCTTCTCGCATCCCTCTAGCCGGAGCTTAATAATAGATTTCAGAAGGCGTCGACGGCGAAGGTGCGGCTGAAACGTGTTTACTCTCACTCGCCTGGCAAGTACATCCACTGATGGTAGGACATAGCCGTGTGGCGTGGATCGCAGCATTATAACAGCGTGGAAGGGATCTGTTAGCTTCGCGCACCGAGCAGAAGCAACTATGTTTCAGCGGCCCCTTTGAGAGCGTGTTCAGCAGCCCGCCAGAAGCGCCGAGCCCGTTTCTTTGGAGAATTTATTTTGCATGTGCAACGTATACGAATACACGTACGATGCTGAAACCATGGCGAAGCTATGGCAAGATCAGCGTTGCTTTGCCAGAGGTTTGAGGTACGCGAGAGAGAGAGAGAGAGAGGGATTCTTTACTCCGTTGGTGTATGCCCCGCCGGGCCACTGCAGCATCGGGGTGACTGCGCTCCGGGGCTCTCTCACACTCGCGTGGAACGGTTTAAAACCCGTAGTGAGGTGGGTTTAGGATCGTTCGAAGCACAGACGCCAAGATCGTGTACGTCACACACGTACACGCGAGTGAGCCTGGCAAATGCATGCATTCGCGGGGAGAGAGCGAAGGGAGAAGGGAGAGGGAGCGTGTGCCGGTAGATAAACCGCTGAGTCAAGCTGTTTGACTTGCACATTTCTGGCGCAGGAGTACGCGCCGCGCGCGACTACCCCCTTTCCAACCCCTTCTCCCGTTCGCACACCGAGAAGGTTATAAACGGGCGCTTAAAGCTCCCTTGAAATTGGACTGTGGGGAATGAGCGCTTTTCCGGTTGGCCTCTAGCCTCCGACCACTCCGTCCATTCAGCCCTACCCTCTCTTATTCTCTTTCTCCTTCGGGAAAGCACACAGCCAAGCTCGCCAACTCTTCCAACTCCTATCGCATCAGATCTTCACTCTCTTCTTCCTCTCACCCGGTAGAACACTTCCGCGCACCACTTTTCAGATGCGCGAATTCCGCGTTGTCTTGAGTCTCGAATACTCGCTAAGGAACAGATAAAAGCCGGCACCGATTCTCCTCCGACCAATTTACTATTCGGCTGCTCGTGGAATCTGATGCTCTTATCTGTCTTAGTGTCTATGTATGTACTATCAGATTCTCGGTGTTACATTTGTACATTTATTATCGTTGGTTGTATTCTTTTTCTGTCGAAGGAGACCGACCACCTCACTCTGAGGGAAGCATTTGTAACACGCTTAGGGCCATTGAAAGGGGTTCTCGAAACATCTTGAATGCCGAAGGGCTTTCCATGCTTCTGTGCTTTGCTTCGACGTCGAGTCTCGTATACGTTTCAATCTCGCGTTTGCGCGTCTCTGCTTCGAAAGCAACTCTTCGATTTGAAGCCGCATTGCATAACCGACGAACGAATAAACCTGATGCTGGCCTGTCGTCTTGTTCGCGAAGTTTACGAAACACTCTTGTCTACTCGTTACTGTGGAATTCACGGGCATTGTCATAGAGAACTGCGAGTAGCGATATAGGAGAGGCTTTTCGAGAGCAGCATCGAAACTGTTCAGAAAGGGAGTTGAGGATTGCTTCGAGGATTTCCAGTCCCTTCTATTCTTCGTCGCTCTCTCTCTTCGCTGTCTCTCTTCTTCGCTCGGTCTTTAACGTTACCATCATAACAGAATCAACGCACTGGGGAGTTTCGAAGAGACCCTGGGAAGCTGCAAGATTGGACTCCAGAGTACGGAGTAGAGAAACGTCAATGCAGCCGCAACTCCAAAAGCTTGAGGGAGCGTACACTTGCCGACGAGGGGACGGACATCGAGGGGTCGGAAGGAGGCGATGTAATTGGACATGAAAGTGCTATTGAACGGATACAAATAGAATAAACTTAAGAAACTGTTTTTATGGAAATTATTTCCTAGTTAGCGCAGAAAAGACGGCATGTGGATGAATCCGTAACTCGAAGGAAACCTTCTTAAAGTCGACTATAAAATACTCGAATACATTGCCGCGGTTTGATCAATCGATTGCATTTACGTCGATGAACAATGTTTTATTGACTTTAATCCTCTAACGGTAATGGAAAACATTCTATTTAAAGTTATTACTCGAATTCGAATTAATAAAAAATTTCCATTTCGAATCTAGAATTAGCGTGTATATTTACTAAAAATAGAAGATAGTACATGTGTCGTAACGTAATGTATAATCATACACCATTTGAACGAACAAGGGAGACCATTAGCCGATCCCATTACGTATCTCCGTGACTACCAGGTGTATGGCTCTAACTTTCCGCCCTTTCATTTGTAATTGGCCATGTGTTAATATTGACTGCTGAATTTAACGTCAATGCCGGAAATGTACGGTACTCAGTTTTATAATGCCCATTAGCTCGATAACGATAATGGACGTAATGGACGGATGGATACTTGATGAGAACGAGTCGGATGCATGAATTTTCAGAGAGTTTACGCAGCCGCTCTCTATGAACTGAACTAGAGCCAAGTGTTCTTGAGCTAGAAGTTACATTTTACATTCAAGTATACATGAGCCTATCTTCCTGTATAAAAGTTTCTCCCGCGTATACGCAAGACCAAAGCCGGTTCTTAGCTGTCGCTCTTCTTAGTAATTTCAAACAGATTTCGGTCCTTGAAAGTGACGAATAGGAATGCTCGATTGTACTACGTGGTCGCGACTGATAGTATATTTGTGGTCGATATTCGATCGGTAACCTCGAAAAATATTGCAAACTCGACGAGTTTAAAACCTCATGAATATTCCCCCGTGATTTACGAAAAAAATTCCGTCTAATTTGCATGTGGGTTCTCGTTATAATTTCGTAAGAGAGACAAATCATCTGTGAGGAGATGGAAAAGCTTGGTTTTTAAATAAAAAATACTACTCGTATTTAATCGTACCGTAAAATCCTTACTATACTCAGTTGGATCCTTTGAATCCTGTACGCTCTGTACCTCGCGGTTGACCAGAGGTTTCACGCTGCTTGACCGCTACTTTTATGTTTTTGCGCGATAATCTTCTTCACACTGTTGCCGCCCTGGATGGACGAACAAACGCACATAGCGTTAAGTAGAAAAGAAGCTTCCGCTAAGTATATACTGTGGTCATTGTAAAGTATTTCAAACTCTTCTCATGAATTGTCATTCTATGATAAGTCTCTGCATAGTCCGTGCTTTCGCTTTTATACAACAAACTTATATATAGAAAAATCGTTAGATGACAGGACAAATTTTCGATCCAGTAAACAAATAATAGTTGGAGGAACCAACTTATTTATTGAGCCAACCAATTTTTCCGTTTGTCCAACCAACCTGTTGGTTCGTCCAACTATTTCGACCCAAGTTTTCCGGCGCACAAGTTGGTTGTGGCAACTGACAACTTTTCTCCGTGCACTCTGACTGGACATTGAACTATCTTTACGATTTCTTAGCGTATAGAAAAGAGGGAGAGAGACACAGAGGGAGAAGATTTTAAATGATATGGAATATGCTGGTAAATTCTTGTGTCAAGATTCAAGGACTCTACGCGGTAAAAACGATTCACCACGTTGACTTGGCAATTTGGACGAACGTGTCCTTCGTTACAATTATTTCTCTTTCTTGTGAGTAGCGAGGCGGTGCAGTGTAATCGAGTTTAAACAAAATTTTATCAGCTGTTTCTATAAATTTATAGATGTCAACAAACAGGAAAATTGCATTTCCTAGAAATTGACACTTATTAATATTTCTGAGGAGTTCATACGTAGGAAGCCATTAAGGACAAAAATATTCATATTTATCATTAACTTTTCAGCATGATACAAAAAAAACGCTCGCTTAACGTTTTGACATATGGTATACTTGACTCTGGATTAAAAATTAAATGTGTATCATGAGTACTTTCGATGAATCTTCTGATAATGGATACTAAAAATAATCAGGAATGTTCTTTTATTATTGCTGTAATGTTATATTGTGAGAGTAAATGTACATTTTTCCTAGAATAGTTCACGGTGTATTTAACACTTCTTAGGCCTTGAAGCACATATTTAGATGCCTTATTGAATCGACAATGTACTGTCAGATTTTTTAGATTTATCTTAACAATCGATTAAAACAGGTGAACCATGTACGTGGAATGTGAATAAAAAGGAAATGGTTGAACATTTTTGGACAGGTTGTTCTTGAAGCTGATCAATATTTGCGAAGAAAGGAAAGCTTTACGCCATGCGTTAGTAAAGTCTATAGTTTTCAAAGCTCTCCAATAGTTTGTATGATTTCTAAGCAAAAGCTCTGAGCTGTTCTGTCTCCGTAAATATTAAAATGCTCCAGAATAATCTCTATGAAAATTTCAGATATCTCGCTCGTACTCACATGTAACGTGGTAAATGTTCGCACTTTCCCTTAACTTAAGTTGACTATAATAATCGTAATATTTAATCACTGCTGTATCGTAGCCTGCCGGAAAATACACGTATTGAATTATCATAATACTTGGCCAGTGGTGAAGGCTCCATACGCAAGCTTCGCAAGCGGTGTTTTAGTCCCGGTAATCAATAATATTTCACCCCTTTAATCTATTCTCGTCTCTATACGGAGAGACGTGCAAGAGGCACGTCCAGCGTTCTCTCATCACTTTCTACACAACGTCCTTCTGGAAAATATTATGTTGTCAGTCAGTAAAATTTTTGCTAGTCGATGAAAGCTCGAGCTTTTGTCCTCGTTACGACTTCTATATTCGTAAACGTTTCTGTATTTTTGTTAACTCATTGAAGAAGCTTTGTTTTTATTTTATTAAATAACAATTTTAATGTCAGCGTATTCAAAATACTGTTAAATTTCTAAAAATTATACAGAGAAAAAAATATGTGCACGCATGCGCATCCATACTTTTGTGTGCGTGCGTGTATGTTGGCAGGCTTAAAAATCAAACTTCTATAACTTAAAAATGGTTTTCTCAATCGAGCTATAATTTAACAAGCTGGTAGATCAGTTACGCTCTTTTGCTCGTAATAGTTTACGCAATAATTGAAGGACACGTTCAGATTTTATTAGGTTTTTTGTTCTTTGAATGTAGAACGAGAATTTTACAATATTGGGAACGGACTTTGGTAAGAATGTTGGACTTCCAAATTTCGTGATGATTTGAATTTAAAAAAAATGTTAATTCCAATAATTATGAAGAACGTTTACAACACCGAATGGCACAGTTCATTATGCTACTTTCATTATTGGCTTCACTAATTTCCTAAGACTTTAATTTCAAGGTTGTAAAAAAAACTAACGAGCTGTCCCTTTGAGAGAAAAAAATATCAAAGTAGGACATTTTGTGTATTGTGGAACGAAAAAAATAAGGAAATGTGCAAGGTTTACTTTTTACCCTTGAGATTTTTTTAAGAAAATCAAACGATATGGTCCAAAGCTCGATTCGAATGGAACGGTTGGCTTTTTGATTTCTCTTTGAAGTATAGATGTAGGGAGTTTCATGCCGGTACGAGAAGATGTGGCCAAGTGACAACCAGCCTACCTACTGTGCCTGTGAAGCACAAGGCACGATTTCAGTTAAGGGGTGAAAACTGCCGCGAAGGGGTGCTAGCAGCAGCAGGGTGTGCCCGTGGAAACTGTTCGACGTCTCCCGGCTTTCTTACTTTCTAGCACACAAAGGCTCACCATTTCGTCTAGATATCGACAAACCATTTTACCTTCTTCCTTGTCCGCTAGACTTTGCCGTATACCGCCACCCGTATTCGGGTGTGACACAGTCAGTGGAATATCCTTTTTGCATTGCCAGTCATACCCGGGTCTTATATAACCATAGCGGAACACACTTCTCGCGTCTGCCAGCCGCTTATATTCTTCGAATATGCGATAAGTATCGTTGCCACTCGGTAAAAGAATTTTCGTATTTCACCGGGAGACCCTCGTCCCTGGCTCTACAGTTCGTGGATGGAGTATTTCGATGGCGAGCCCAAAGAAAGCGAGCATACGATACAGCAAGAGCATATCTCGGTACCTGTTGCAGATCTCCAAGCGGAGCCATGCAACAGCGAAATGGGTCTGGTATTCACGAGCCAAAATAGACAAAGGTATCCTTTGTAGAAGGAAAAAAATACGACACTCTACCGCTACTTGCTGTATACCACGATAAGTTGATTAGAAGCAGGAGAAAGTCTCGTCGCCCTAGTGCTACATACAGGTAAAGCAGAGGAGTTATGGTAAAAGGCCTCATCAAAGCTTTTTTTTTTTTTTTTTCAAAAGTCGTGTTCCAGTACGATTTCATTGTACCACGAAGCCAAGGCAAAATAGTCGAGAGAATAAAGGAACGCTCGTGCTCATGGTCGTATAGTTTGAAGAAGGACGTACAGGCGATATGTCTCCATTTGCCTTGTAACAACCAGCTGGCTCGTGACCCAATAGAATGCTGCGTGCCGGCTTCCACTACTGGGAACAACGAGCGAGTCTTGCGAGCATGATTAAATATTACCATGTCGAGGCGAAGTGAAATGCCGCAGTGTAAATTAGCCGTGGCAAGGGTGATATATTTATTTGTTAATACCGTCAGCATAAGCCAAGCGACCGTGTTGCCGCAAACTTGAAATTGCACCACCATCACTGTCAGCATCGTAGTACAAGCTATGTGAAAATCGATTGCTTTCGCATTTCTCGTTTTACATCTTCTCGAGTACAGCTCGCGAATAATCACCACTCACTCGTTTTGAGCTCTCAGGAAATTGAACTACGAAGAGGAAGAAATGAGTTCTTGCACTCCGGCTGCGACGATTGTCGGAGCCAAATCGTCCAACAAAATTCACTCCGTAAGGTGTATATCTCTACTCTATCGCAAGGACTTTCTTTCCCTGCTATCTTCATCTGGTATACGCCAAGTAAACTTCGACATAAAGTCCTTGGTAGTACAGTGGCAAGTGCGGATGGTCCGCTCGTCGACAGTGCTATGTTGGCGGATTCCTGGCTTCTTTTCCATCTCCTCTCGTCTCTCCTGCCATATGTCGACACTTGCACACTTTGGTCGTAGTAGTCTCTTTCTATTTCACACAGCTTGTGATTCCATCGTTGCTGGGTGGGTTTTCCCTCCTCGCTTCGAGAGTTGTTGTAGCGCTGCTGCTTCTGTTGGCCGTTAGCCGTTCCACGCCCACCTCCTTAGAGCACCGTCTCTCTAGCAAAGTATACACATGCATGAAGGGATATACACTCACACTCAGATTCCTATGCCATAGTCAGCAAGGCTCAGCAGGCTACTTCTACTTACCCGTACTCCAATGTCGGTTCAGACTCTCGTCAAGTCGGGGGTAACGCTTCTGCCTCCAGCGTAATACTCTTCGGACGCCAGGACATTTTGTGTGCTCCTTGAGGTTCATCCTCACCCATACCGCAACACGACGATCCTTCCACTCCAGACAAACAGACGGACGCAGTCGCTCCGGGCGGCAGTTATCCTGTTGCCAAACCATCGCCATCGGGCCCTCGCTAATTGGCGTAGGAGAACCCTCATCTATCCACCTTTTATATCTGTACTATAGGCTATATGCATCATTTGTGGTCACCGTACAACCGGCTGTGTTCATGTTTATCTAGGACTCGAGTTATTTGTTACTTTATTCGAGTCGCATGTATATATATATTAGTTTGAGTACTTTCTTGCGTTGTTCTTGTTATTATTCATTTATGTCCAACAAAATTGACATCGTGTTCATAGCAGAGTAAATTATGACTTTTTGGTATTTAATGCCGACTTTATGTAAATTGCTAACGTAGATCGCAATCCAACATGAACTGATGTAACTTTATATTATAAGTTTGGTTAGCTTAGTCTGTGGCACGAGTTTGGTCTGCGTTTGTGATAGTTTTCTGAAAAACTATCGTGACAATGTTATTTTGTCCAGTCTCCTTAATTGGATACACGGGTTTTCTTCGAAATTATCAGAAATAGGATTCAGTATCGACACTCGAACACTGCAAACACGAGTCCGCATTGCAATCACTTAGAGTAAAAGATAGTAAGTGTCCCTTTTTCAAACATTCTTTTGTCTTGTATGCACGGTAGGTTGAGGAAAATCTTACCGAATCAACTCGTAAGGCACCTAATTTCCGCGAAACTCTGATCCTCGGTCTCTTCATTTTATCACGAATCGCTGTCTTTCACGTTCTCTTTTTCTACTTTTTCATTGTGCAGCGTCTTCGTCGACTTTTTATTCTATTAAGGATACTGGGCTTTGACGTGCTGCGAAGTACGCTGTTCGCCTGCAAGAGGCATGTGCGCACCCGTGGTCCCTCGTTGTTTTGGTTTTCAGATAAAGATACATCAAAGGAAGCTACGAGACATTGTACGCTTCGAGTCCCTCGATTGCCCTACGTGAGGGTCCGTGTTGATTGTCATTGCGCGCAACGGCAGTGACGAGGACGACGGAAGCAGGCGCGTTTCTTTCTACTCTTGTAAACCCAGAGACGAAGCTTATAGATGCTTAGCCGGAAAGGAGGAAGCGGAAAGGAATGGGCGTAGAGTACAGTCCTCATTGTCTAGGTTCGAAAGGTTGAGACGAATAAAAGGTACGTCGTAATTCTGTGAAAAAGCAGTAGAGTCCTGTCTTGCCAAAGGAATTAGCTAATTGACAAGACCTCTTACAAGAAGAAAAACCAACTGGAGTTTGGAGAGAGAAGAAAGCAACCGGGTGGCTCGTACGAGGGGAACGTGCGCGTGGAGATCTAACTATATGCTATAAAGAGCTGGGACAGAAAAGGGCGGAGAATGAAGAGCACCATGAAAAGTAAGAAAACTGACCGAAATTCAATTCGCTCCGATATCCACTCTCTCTCTCACGCCTCTTCTTCGATTCCTTTTGAGTATATCTTCGTCTCTGTCACTGTCTTGGGAGTGTTCTTTGAAAAACTTCTTTCTTTTCCGCACACTACATATCTGGCACGTGAAGATTTCTTATCGAAGTGTCCTTACAGAAACCTTGTTTACGCATCTAGCGTTGCTGAGTATCGGATCTTAAACTGAGCTGCAATCATCACGTATCTTTTACGCTACGCGCTATTCTACAAACCCATATATCAATACAGACTAAGTCGGATTGGCAACGCAACTGTAAATATACAAAGCTCTCAAGTTGCACGATGAGCGTTTACGTATGCTGATTATCGTAGTTTACGCAAATTACTCATATCGAATCGACTCTGCACAGAAAGCGTTAATACATATGTGGAGATAAATTGTGACTAACATCTATTGTATGAATTTAAAAATCATTGATTTTGAACACGAGGCATCGACTTGTTGCTCTCTTTACGGAGTATAATTGAAAAATAGTTACGATTCTGTCCATATTATCACATATATTTTGATACCATCGGAGATATTATCGGTTTCTCTATCGAATAACCTGGTGAATGTGCTCTCTCGCGCTTAGAATATCCAAGGAGCTGGAGGCACAGTTAACGGGATGGTATATTATATAATATACCCATTCGCCAGGAGAAGACACCCTCTAGGATGGCTATTATCATAGTTATTACGTAATTCAAGCGTGCGGTTAAACCCACGTTTCCATAGTATCCTCCATGCAGAGCGCGGTATTGTATCAATTCGTCATAAATCCCAAGGTAACGAGATACTTATCATTAGTTTGCCAGTGGGTGTAACGTAAATAGTACGCGAAATGGATGAGGAGAATTGGTTTATGATACTCGGGTCACCAGACTCCATACGAAATTGGGATACATTGTTGAGAGACACCAAAGGTCCACACTCTGAGATTCTTATTGGGATTGCGCGATTCTCTGGGATTATCCGCGAGCAAGGGGAAAGTGTCGCGGAGAAAGTGCTAGGCTTCTCGGAACTACACATTACGGCTACGACGGCAAGCATCTTGAATAATTCACGCGCAAGCCACATCATCCCTACAGGAATGAGAGAAAGCTAGCGAGGGAGATTCAGCTGGTATCTTGTGTTGCTCGGTCACTCGACGGATGTTTAGCCAGTGGCCGCATTCGCATTGGCGTGATGTCACCGTCCCGGTGGTTTGTGCAAGAGACGCGGCTCTGAATGGCGTATAATCAAGTCACAACATCGATGTTCTCATACCCGTGGGACCCCGAGCAAGAACAAACACGCTAAATGAACATCGGGCTCCGTCTCCCAACGACCGTTCCACAATGCTCCCACCAACTCCCAGCAGAGGGCAGACGATAGCTCGTTCACTGTATACTTTTCGTTCAGTGGCGAGAGTTTACGCGCATTTTCGAAAATTCATTATGCGCCTCACATTTCTCTCTGAGATATTTCTAGTGTGTTGGAGTCGAAGGAAGTACTTTATAACATCGCAACCTTTTCTTGTCTGTCACATGCAAAAACTGGTATAGGGTCAACGAGCTTTCGTTAAGGATGCTATGAGCTTCGTCAATTGGATCATCGAATTAGCCAAAGGAGGTTGGAGACCATCCGGTTTGTGTTTCGGAAACGCGTGACCCTGCTATGCGGCGATGAGTGCCACCCGTCCCTGATCTTGATTGCTCCTCTTCAGTGCACACCCGCTGTCGTTCAACCCATCTTGTCTTGTGGTCGTTGTCTCACGAGCCCTCCTGCTGAGTCGCCGAAGTGACTATAACTCTCAATGGCCACTAGCAACGACCCTATGCGGCACAGTGCCTTTATTTATGACATACACGCTGATTTGGATAAGATCTATGAATAAATATCCACACAATAATTAAAATAACCTTTAATTTCGTACACTGTGATGAAACGCTCTGAAACAGGGCTTTGAAACCTTCTATTATTTTGGCAAATCCTAGTGAGTTTATTGAATGTTAGTGACTGTTTCGAGAAGAGATTCGTCCTCGGGGCACTCGTAGAAAAGAAAGTGCTCCTCGGAAAAGTATCGCTCGAGATTCGAGAGAGTCTCGAGTCTCAAGAGACCCTCGAGTGTCTCGAAGGACAGCATTCACATTCACCGGTGGAGGAAGAGACGGCAGAAGAAGCTTCGTCTTGACACCGCCGCTGCTTTTGCCTCAGTTTCTTCATCTGGTTTCCGGGGTTGTCGCAACGGTGGCTTAAAGAAGTCGAACATACTTCGAAGGAGCCCACGAGGAATTCATCAATGGGTTTTCATTAAGGCCCGATTCATTCCCTATTTTTACTTTACATTTGTTTTCTTTTTTTTTTATATCCGTACTCCGCTGTATCTTACTCTGTCTTCATCCTCGCAATGTTAAATTACTGAATGGTCGCCCTCGGCGCATTTCACCCTCTGCCTCGCGGCCTCCTTTCTAGCATCCTCACGGACAATTTAGCTCGTCTCGCCGTCTCCCTCTTTTTCTTCACCCTTTTCATCGCCCATCTACCACCGCGTCTTCTTTCAACGTTTCATCGGTCCTCTCATTCTACTCGTCCATCTACTTCTTTCCGATACAACCTTTTAAATAAGATGCTTCTGGCGAATCGACATCCTTCTTATGGCAACTATAGGAGGTGGAGCGATCCTTTGAGAGATTCAGGCGCCCGGATATGGCAAGCAATCTCTATCCCTCGACGTCATCGTCATCCCTCCTTCCAAGAACGAAGGGAGAGGAGGAAGCTAGCTTCTATCGATTATACGCGTTGCGTGTACTCGACCTCGTTATCACCCTCCGGATAATTTTCCCCCAAATTCAATGGCCGTCTTTATCTCGCCGAGGTCTTTGGTGTGTGCTATTTTCGTAAGCACCAGCGCACCAGTGTAACATGTATCCACTCAGGCGTGTTCCTATACTATACGTGTAAAGTGCATAGAAGGAACGAAGCTGCTAGGAAAGCGAAACGAGGCCACGGTGGGCCCTTCGACACATTCATGAATCGCAAATGAGAATGAAAATTACATTGATCCCGTCAGGCGTTTTCATCGTCTACGAGAGCTGTGACAAGATTCCTAATTTACTTAACTTATTCGAGAACTTCCATCCTACCTTGGATTAGAAAATGAAAGACTTCCTCCGGACAAACAAAAATTTGTTTACCGAGCTTTACCGAGTACTTAATGTTGCTATTAAACAAAAAAAAATAACATCAATAATGAGTTCTGCACCTTTCGCTTGTATTCTCTTTTGTAGCATTGTTAAAATTAAATTCTAAATATCATGATATTTCTTCTCAAAGAAACTTTGCTATACTTCCTATGGTGCTCATCAAAAGTAACACATTTTGATTAATTTAAATACAAAATATAATTCTTTGCACATCTGATATATTCATACGCATTGCATAATTCGATAATTTAATAAAGCTATTTTGTTTAAACTTGGTAGTAGAATAATCATTATTTGGAAACATTAAGATCAGAGAGACATGACGTAAAAAATAACATGTCTCATTCATGTGTGTTTTTCATTTGTCTTGTATAAGTGGTTTTTTGTTGTCGTTAAATAAAATAATATTTTAAGCACAATAATATTATTTTATTCTTTGATATATAAATAATTTATTTAATTTCTTGTTATTTGTAATTTGAATATAAGTTGTATACCGTTGATTCTTATACAATTTCTCTTTGTTTACATTGTTGCAGGTAAGTTTGGAGAATTTTACGTCAGACAGTAGATATCCTTTCAAGGAAAATTTGTCTCAGTGCCGCCAATGCAGTGCAACTGTTGGTAAGTTTTTTGAAATAAATCCGCGCGGGTACGTAGGTTATAGTGAAACTTTTCAGCGAGAGCTAATTTTTTTATGGTTACTGGGATTTTCATGAGAATGCTTCCGACCATTTTGCAGTGCTAATAGCGTAACGCGTCGGTCGGCGTTGACGGTGTTAGCAGAAAGAACGGTGTGGACTCGCCATGTCCGATGTCCATAAACGCCGGCAAGTGTGCAGTCGTGCTGGGCCGGAAACATGGGTTGGGCCCACTCCCCTGCCAGTGCCGTTTGCTTTCCCTCTTTTTCACTGGATCTGTCGTGGATTACGCCCTGCCGGGAAAATATAACGGCGAAACAATTTTATGGTTGTTAGAGACTGCGAGGACAATAACAGCGGCAGCGGCAACCGGGAGTGGCGGACGCTGCTGCACCACGTCGCGACCCTATTTTACGCTTCGTACCGCGCGACCAGAGCTCGCACTATATCTTTCTCATTCCCCACAGCAACCAACCCCTATCCGCGGCCCCGCCAACATCGTTTCGACCACCGGTGTACCGTCGTGTGCGTTCTCTCTGTTCGCATGGGGTACCCGCTCACGCCACTCGAGCTGTTTTTCTGATTGCCTCCGGATTGTGCGCTGAGAGTGTCGAGTGGTCGCAACCAACCTCCTCCTAAACTGAACGAACTACCACGGCTCTGATATTTTCAGTTACGATGATAAATACCACATTATTGTGATAGAAACGTCCAGGACAAGTAGGCTAGGCAGTGAAATCTCTATTGTTGTATAGGCTTAAAACTGGGTTCACTACGCGATTCGAGGATATGGCCATGCAATTGCAAGTAATATTATTTACAGACAATGGCAATCACTCGGTAAGATGTAATCCTTAGGATAACTACCTTCTACATTTCCTACACAGTGCAATTTCGAACATTTCTATTATTATGAACGTTTAGTACACTCCCCGCGTAACTCGAGAGTTTTCAGCAGCGATTTTATAGCACTCAGTGATACAGTTGCCGGGCGGATATAAAAGCGTGGAAGAAGTTGGCGATATATATCGGGAGCGAACGTGCAGTGTACGGTAGTAGACTGGAGTGTAGCGAGATTTGGTCTGGATCGTCGCACGGCCCGGCGTGCGAGATAAATGCAGCGGCTGAACGTATAGTACATGGAAATCAACCCGCCACAATGGTCGCACTGGTATTCGGGATAGGAATGCGAGGGATGCGTGCCGTTGGTTGGATGCACGGGGTTTGTGGCTTTGAGGAGAGAGAATGGCGGTTGTTCGTAGCTATCAGGCTCCAAGCTCTCTACTCTCGCGTTCCACAAGCACCGCGCTACTGGCTCACTCGTATTTTTCGAAAGCATTCGAGTTCTGGTATCAATTCCGATATCCATTACTCGTAATGATCGCCGGTATGCATACGTTTGACTCTCGCCGCTACAAATTTAAATATACAAATTCTCTTGACGGCGAGCAAAACGAGGATTGAGGGATCGGGTACGCAAAAGAGAGAGAGAGAGAGAGAGAGAGAGAGATCCGCTCGTTCCGCGATGGGTACGTTTTGCCAATGGGATCGTCGGTAATTCATTTTGCATGATTACGTGCACTTATCAGCATACAGGGCATGTAATCGTTCACACTCATCATACGGGACAAATTAATGACGGCGCTCCAGGGTAATACGTTTTTTTTTTTAAATCGTTCATTTTCGTAAAGTTTATAATTCCCGTCTACAGCGTGAAATTTTTAAAGAAAACGAATCGAAAACGTAAAGACAGATTTCCTAGTTTACTATTATCGGAACGATACTCACAGTTGAACAGACTCCAATGTTATACTTATTCTCGAATAACTTATAGACCTCTCCTAGATTATGGCACAGGCCTGTTAAATATCATATTGAACTTCGCATCTACCCCCCCCCCCCCCCATCATACGCGTACGCATACGAATAGTATTCTGCTGATAATTTACTGGCAGCATAGCGGAGGTTTGTGGAGCATTATAAAAGGTTCAATTGTGCCTACGAAATTCTTCGTTCATTCGTGAACGTGAACTCAACGAAAACTCTTCATTAGCATTAAGTCATATGCAATTTTCGTCTAAGTAATTTAAGTGTAAACCATATTTTTTAACTTATTCAGCAGTATAACAATTATGTGGCTAGCATCGTGCTAACAGCAGAGACCACAAATCGGAGAGGTCTCTCCAATTTTGTGTCTCTTCAAAAAATACTGGATGTGACGAAACTCTAGATACAGAACGTACGATCAACAATCTATTCGTCCAATATTTACATCCAACGGGATACGACTACCTCCAGCAACGCGAGATCACACGGCAAAGAGTATGCGAAGGATGGAAATGGTGTAAGGAGCTCGTAACCCTAAAGGGGATCAATGTAAAGTACATACATTCACTATTCCCGCCGTAAGCGATTGTCTAAATTAATCAAATCAGAAGGTTTAAAACGATAAAAACTAAAATAAGGAATTCTTAATCCCTCTGTTTAGAAATTTGCTTCATTTCTTCAAGTACGATATAATGCTAAAAGAAAATAGATAAAATTATGATATACTAACTGTTAATGGAGCAAGTTTTAGTCAAACTTTTAAAATAAGGAGTTTTGCTTGTATGCTACAAGAAAATTTACATTCGCGATCATACTATTTCCGTATAAAGTTTTATTCACCGAAGATGGACGATTACGCTACTACTGTTTTTTTTTATCATCCTACTTTACAACATGTTCATGTTCAAGGTCCATGGAGGCTACATCAGCTCAACAGAATGCATTCTCTCTGGTGCGCATAATACTTGCGCTATACGTAGGTACGATTTCCACTCGGCTTAGTTCTTCCGCGCTCTCAAAACTGTCGTGACCGTGCGCAGGACACGAGAGAGCTTTTCCGTAGGGACTGGCTGCTGCTTTCCTCTACGACGTCCAATGTTCCAAGTTCGGCGCCGCGAACACAATGGATCCATATAGCCGGTCGCACTCAGAGCGCACTCACGCGACCATCCCCGTTCGCCAGGACGCCAACCCATCTGCCCACCTGCCGATTCACTCGAGTCCCGTAGAAATGTTTGCATTCGCCGTTAGCTGTTGGTGTTGGTAAACCTGACGACGATTGTGTGACGTACACGCTGCTGTTGACGCTCTTAGCTCGGCTTCACAGTAGATATAGTAGATATTGGTGCTCACCGCTATGGTGACAGTCCTTCTTCTGCTTCTGCTTCTGCTTCTGCTTCTGCTTCTGCTTCTGCTTCTGCTTCTGCTTTCTGCTTCTGCTTCTGCTTCTGATTCTGCTTCTACTTTTGCTCCTGCTTCTGGTGGTCTCTCCTTTCTGAATGCTTCAACGAAACCGACAAAAAACACGAACCCTCGGTGTCATCGGCCCCGAGTTTACCGGCTTCCACTTGCACTTCAAAGTCCTCGCCGCTTGGGCATCGAGTACCAACACCTCGAACGAACCTCTATACCCGATATAATATAGTAGACCAACGCCCATTCGTGCATCCTATCTAGACGCTGGTATAACGAGAGATCGAGTAAAGAGTAGGTTAATACCAGAATTGAGGATGAATAGAATACAAAAATATTGCTATAATGTAACATTTTCAAATGTATTTCCTAAATTCTCGCGTTATAATATTTTGTGGCTCCCATTTCTTTAATTAGAAAGTTTGTCACAAAATGCCAGGAGCGTCGGCACTTTTAAAATAAACAAATAAAGCCCCACTTTAAGGACACCTATAAAAATCCATTCAGGATGGAAAAAAAACTATTTCTCTTGAAAAAAATTCATTCGCCGACATAAAAAGAACTCGTCGTATTTAATATGCTTATTCCACTAGTACTATTAATTGTTTCTAAGCATAACCAGAAAATATATTATAAGAGCTATGAGGAGGTATATTTCTGTTTTTTTTTAGTGAAAGGATTTTCTTCGGGAGCAATACTTTTTGTTGAATCAAGTATTTGTTGGGAGATAGTTGTATCGTGGAATAGACATATTAAATCGTTGATGCGCTCTAATTTTCGTCATTACCTATGATAATGACGAAAAGACATAACGGATGGCATAACGCATTCCGGTAACGTTACGAAACACAACACGCGGAAACCAGACTACCAGCGTGCTTTTAAAAGTGTGGAATCATCGGTACCGTTTGGCTTCATTTTTATAGCCGAGAGATGATCCGAAACCAAGATTTGCGTTCTATACCTATTTTCCTACAGTTTACATCAACGAGCACATGGAGCAGCAGACTACGAATCTAAATTAGCTTTAGCTGAAGCTACGTATCGAGCTCGAGAGGTACGCACCGGGTCTACCAGAGGTTTGCGAAGAGAGTCTGGTGAGAGGACTGCTGGTTGGGTACGCCGGTGGTGGATAAGTCTCGCCGTAAATGCTGTCATTATGCTATCTCAATCCGGCAGAAGGGTACCCGCGAGGCTCTCGCGCTCTCAATTTCTCTCTCGCTAGCTACCCCCATATCCGACATCATAGCCTCCCTCTCATTTCTCTGGCAGCCTCGCTCTTCCTCCTCTGTTTCCGGCAACGACGCCATTACCATGGTTCTAGAATCTCAGGTATAAATTTTTTTTCCACTCTCACCGTACCAACCTGTTTCGCTACCAAATTTAATGGCCCTCGTCCCGTCGTTCCTTGGACCTAAATTAGTGCTAATCCATAGCTCTAATTATCTCGCTTATTATATATCCTTATGAAAAAATTCTTTAGCCCCCAACTGATGCAATGAACAAATTTTTTTTTTGTTTACGTTGAAGTATTAAGTTCGTGCAAGCAATTGGGTGGAAATACTCCGCTTTACGCGTTTGAGCGTACCGTATGCTCGCGATGCGGTAAAACGCATCCAGACGTTTTCGTATATTTCGGGCGGTATTCTCGATTATGAAAATCGCGATCTTTCGGTGGTACGTGACCCTTGGGAACATATTCCTCCTTCCCTCTATCTTCAGTCGAGCCACCTTGCGCTCTTTGTTCCATGCTCGATCGATCGGAAAACTGTTTTCAGTTAGGGGTGAGAGTTGCACAATCGCGAGCGAGAGCGAGAGTAGTATAACATGGCGTTGGGTACGCTGAGCAGGCGTTGCATAATGCATGCTGAGAAACGACAATTTCCCTGTATCGACGGATCCACCGACTCTTACCGCGAGGGCAACACCGACCATATCGATTTCGTTCGAGTTCGATAACCTCGATAATAACGAAGCGTTATACGAAATCGTGTTATGGCGTACGCGTTATACAGTGTTGAGCATGCGCGGTACGACATGTGAATAGTTTGCCTCATGTATACGCGTAACTAACGATATTTCATCGTGGCGAGAAATAGTGTGCGTGGACCGAAGGGGCTGGGGTTGGGGGGTGGACAGTGCTGAGTCCTGGGTTACGGTCCTCGATCGGGTTCTATTACAGCCAGCCTCGGCTCCTCCCAGACTTTAGAGTCCAGCTCGCATTAACGGAGATAGTGGCTCCGCTCAAACGTATAATTGCGGGACGAGGCAATTGAGATGGTCTCTGGGGATCGTCGTCTCTACTGCTCCATACTCTAAACCACTATCCCTCGCACGTACTGTCGCCCTATCTAGACACTATACGCTACCCTTCTTCGCTGTCCTGCCTCGAAGATCCCTTCCATGGCGTGACCTCCACCCTCTCGATAAGATGTCCACTGGCCACGGACGTCACCAGCCCTTAACATCCGGCCGATAACCTGAAACCGCATACGATACCGCACCTCTGCGTTGACTATATACGGAAACCACCCCTTTCAGATTCAGACGCTTCGGCGACAAACTCCAACTGCTCTACAGTCGTTTGTATATTTAGTTGCCCTTCGCTCTGTCAACGGGAGTAAGGGGGACTTGAGTCCCCCTCAAGATCGAAAAACTGAATTTTTAATTTCCTGAAAGCGCGACACTCAAGTTGCAAAACGTCACGATTTCTTTACATATTTAGCACGATTAGATTACACAGTGAGGCCTTAGTCACCTAAGAATCATAAACATGAAATGGTGTTGCAATAACACAGATGAACTCGGGTAACTTGGTGAAAAATATCACTTGAAAATCACGACAAAATAAAATATTTTCATACGTAAATATTTTTTTTGTCCACTTCATTGACGACAATATATATTATTATTCTTTACTTGTCGGAGTAATCTGATTGTACCGATAGATAAAATTGACTTTCCAAGGTCTCGTTCTCTTTCTATGACCACCCTGTCCTGTTCGAACATAGAAATTTTTATTTCAAGCTTTCGCGTAAAAGATATATTCACTTTTGTAGTACATTTTTTTGAACAGTAATTTTGTACTAAATTCATTAGACAAGTACCGTACAGAGTAAGTTTTTAAATGACACATTAAATTTTGATTTATCGGTACCATCTAAACACTACAAGCTGCAAACAGAAAAAGAAATATTTGAATCGGTGAACTGTGCTACAAAAAATATTTTATTTTTTTTATGCTTTTCAAGTGGTTTTTTTCTTATAATTTCGCAAGATTTCATATCGACGAAACTAATTCCATTTTTATGATCTTCGCGTAACTCGGTTCTCTCAATTAGAGCTCACGACGATATTTAAAAGTTTAGCTCTTTCGATTGATCTAAATTTGCGTTTATCCGTTAGGTTTCACACCGACCTGTACTTCATAACTACAAAATGTTTTTTTTTTTGCAATCGTCTTAGACAGATGAATTTTTTCATTCTTGTAATCCTACTCTGAAAATTTATCCAAAGAACTGTTGAGAACAGGTTCTTAATCCGAAGCCTTATTAGTAAAAGATAAAAACTAGTTGTGTATTGCTCTGAATTAATTTTGTCTCATTCAAGCGCGTTGGTTTCTCAGAGATCGTTAATAATATCATCGATTAATTACCATGTCCACCAACAATTTTTTATTTACAGAGCAATGAGGTTTATTCCAATTAAGGTACGACACGAAGATATACTTTATGTTTCATTCTTGGGGGAGATTCGATGTTCTTGAATTTTCTAATTGATTCATTTGTTATCTTTATGTCTGTTATAGGTGAGAAGTGATTAAGGGAAGGGGCGAGACAGACGTAGAAATATGATAGGAGGATAATTGTACGCGGTAGGTTTGCCTCTCGCGTCTGTTCCGAGATCGTTGGTTCAAGTATCAGAGTGTATTCACTCAAGAGACAGAGAGCCAAAACAAGTAATACCGCTGGCACCACTTCGTCACCTTGATTGCGCATAATGCACGTCTAAGTTAAGAATAGGAGGAGGCTGTAACTAATTATGTCCTATTACGCGCTTGATTTCCCCGCGGAGAGAAAAATAGAGGAAATATATCAGATGCGAATGAAGCCGAGGGGGAGGAGAAGGGTGGATCCGGGGAGAGTAATAAGCGCCATTAAGATCCGGCAGCCCTCTTCCGTGAAGAGCCTCCTTTCGCCGTTTCATTCCCTCACCTCCTCCCGTATGACCTCGCTCTCTCTCTCTCTCTTTCTCTCTCTCTCTCTTCATTCGCATCCCTCTCCGAAGCTTTTCTCCGTTAACGTAGCATTTGCCGCAACGTGGATAGCTTATTAATGGGCGCGCTTTAACCAATTAGAATAAATTATACTACTATTCATCTTGGTAGACGCGGTGTTAGGCGTTTTGTTCTAGGCTGCGCACACCTTTATTTTCGATGCACAGCTCTTGGCATCTCTTTTACCATCAAGAGCTTGTAATTTAGTATAAAAAGAATGTACCATGGCGAGGAGGATTAAGAGGATACACTTAATGGCAGGTTCTTATATTTATAACCTTCCGTAATCAATTGACACAACACCGTCAAATTTCCAGTTTTAGATCCCTCTCCGTAAACCTACGGAGGTACAGAATTCTCATATAGTTTCGTTTACGATTGCAGCTTGATTGCAATTTTGACCAAGAGACTAGAGGCTGAACCGGGCCCAACTTCTTATCGGATTTAGCGGTGGTAAAGTAGTGGTAGTAGTAGGTAGAGGTAATAGAAGTAGCGGTACTGGTAGTGGTGGCGGTAGGAGAGTCTGGGCGGCCCGGGACCTCAGTTTCCTTGGTTAGGTGCAAAGTTAAGGTTGGGGCTTTACTTAGCCGTAATCGGAAGATATTGCCGGAGGCACTGTACCAACGGCACTTTACCCGGCCGCCTCTGCCTTAAGAAAGCACTGGCTGCTCGCGAGAGGCTCCGGTAACGCCACCGCCAGACCGTTATTAAAAGGGCGGGGGCCCTTTATCTCAAAGCTCTCTGAACCCTCGGCTAAGAGTGTTTCTGTGTCAACCTTTGTACTTTTAAGCAGGAATCTACGGCAGCGGCTACACAGTACGTCTCACCACGACACGAGGACGACGGAGTCACTCGGTAACCCCTCGCTATCGCCAACTATACTATACACGAGACCAGCTATACTTCCCCGTCACCGCCAACACACTCCCATAACTATAAAACGATACGTCGCCAGTTTCAACCTCGCCTAATGGTAAAACTCACACCTTTTTCGCACAGCCCCATCAGAAACAAAGCCAATAGTATTTTTTACCAACACGGGATCCACAAGCTCCACGTTTTTGTCGGCGAGTGCGCCATCCGACCGATGAAACATCGGATCGAAATTTTTTGTGAAAAAAAAGCACTCGTCGAGGCAAGAGCGCCCGAACATCACGATTTTCCTCTCTTCTCTTTATCTATCGCGCTCTCGACACACTTGTCGAGATGCACGAGTGACAACGTCGATTGATAATAACGCGAGCGCTCACGCCTACCCGTCAACGAAAGCCGCGATGCCGCGATATTACTGAAAAATAATTTACGATCGAGGAAATAAAATTTTTGCGTTGTACGCAGGAGTGGCATTGATGGGTTCGATCGCCGCTGAGAACTTTTTCGTGTTGGAGAGAAGGTAGTTAAAGCCGCTAGCTTGTCTGATGCTTCGGGCTTGATGCATGCCGCTGAAGCTTTGCCGAGCAGTTTTACGCGGAGTAAAGACTCTCCACCGCCCGAGGCATCGGAAAAAGATTTAGAATGATCGCAGTAGTAGTCGTTAGTAGTTTCAGGCGACCAAGGTACGGCTGAATAAATTTCATTCGAATCGATTATTACATGCTTAATGTAACATTGATGCTGGTATCTTGCAGCCGTTCTCTGTCGATCAGTGTCAGTGACGAACGTGAAGGGATTGCGTCGGTGGATCTGCGAGGAACCTTCTTCGATTGAAATTCTATCTTCATCGATGAGCTTAGGTAGCAATCTGAAGTAAATCGAACTGGAAGTGGTTACGACCATTCAGACCAGACGGGAAATCCGGCTGACAGGCTAGTCTTGTTCATTTCGGTCGAGATGGGGTGAACGAAGTCCACCAAAGAAACAACTGTGCTATTCAGCGTCTCCATTTCTGATATCGAGTAACCTTACGTTGCGACGTTGAAAAACCATAAAACTTCATTTCGGTACTCGTAGTGGGAAAATTTTTACACGATCGCGCTGTGTAATTTACATTTTCTTTTCGCTTTTTTTCTATTTTCACGTCTTGTCATATATGTTAAGAGTCTAGCAAAAAACGTGACGTACACCATTGGCGCTGCCCATCCGATAGGCACGTTATACAGCATATTATCACGCGGAGCGGATTCCTCGTCGCAACCCATAAACATTCAACCTGTGTTCCCTCCTTCCCCTATATGTTCACACCGATACAGGGGTATAGAGGCTGCAACAACGACAACCCCTCAACGACTCACCCCATTGCTCCTACTCGGACGACGCTGTTCGCGTTGCAGCCCCGGCGCGACACATGATATTCTATATCCAGCGCCCGGTGTTCTTGTCATCGAGGTAGAACTTTATTTGCGAGAGGCCAGTAGTAGCGCAGCCCATATTCACCATCGTACCGTCAGCCAGCGTGTCAACTTCTGCGTATCTGCCGCGACATTTGCATACACAATACTGACCGGTTATATTTTTCGCCACCGAATATCCTCCCTGGATCAACTTGTAGGTCTCCAGCAGTCGAGAAAAATGACGTCGTTGTTTCTGTCTCTCGTCCATTATATTGCGTCACATACTTCGTGGACTATCGGTATAAATATCGAATATTTCATGTATTGAAAGATGGCATTGATCTTCTTACATTAATATCATCTATGAATTAGACATATCGATAGGACCAATATATTGATGTTCACCATTAAACAACGTAAAAAAAGCTATCACGAATCACTCTGACGTTCAGTAGTAATATTTATGCGACAAAAAGGAAATATCAGCTATCAAGATTTAATCACGTACTGAATATACAATTAATGTCTAACTACTGAAGGATTGATTGCCTATCTCACCGAGACATATGGAGTTTTCTTTTTTTTTTGTTGGTGTCATGGATCACTTGGATGGATTGATATAATAAGCGTTCCAAAATCAGCTGTGATTTCAATTGCAATCTACGTTAGGTCATATATCTTGTTATATTGCATATAAATAAACGATTTTATTACTCTGAATAGAGTTGAAAGTTGTACATCTCAACGAGGGTCAGAAGGAAATATGGAAGGCTATGAATTACGAAGCATTACAAACAATGGCGCTCTCGAATGTGCTAATTAAAAAATAATGTATCTATCTACTATGCGATAAGAATTCTCTGAAGAAAATTATTTATGGCCGCTAGATTCAAATGATATCCTAGGTTTGCTTAGTAATATTGATTGGCGAAAGTTTTTTTTGCAACGCTGACGAAGAATAACCGATAGATTATTCTTTCGCTACGACAAATAATTTTAGACAGTCTACTACCCAACGGTCTTACAGGTTCTAGGAGACACGATAGTGCTTACCCCTCACGCGCGTAATGAAGCATTCTTTTCAGACTCGAGTTTACTTTGGCCAAAGTTCCCTCTTGCGCTCTGTTTCTATCGCAGCTCTCGCCGCGACCCAACCCTCCTTCGCCCGCACCCCGTTCCGTGAGCTAGAGAAATTCAGCCCCCTCTCCCCGCCGCTCTGGTATATACTTTGCGGGGGTGAGCTAAACGTGAATTGTGTGTTTACTTTGCGAAACGAGTATTAGGTATACGCGACGGGGTGCGGGCCCCGCTTCTATATATACCAACTGCTAGAAGCTGTTGCCTGCCTCACGGATGTCGACTTCGGATACTCAACTGCCATTCACATCGCGTGTTCTCCACTAACCTACATAATTAACTTAGCACCCTCCCGCGATCGTTTCTGCTGGTTTACCAACTTGGAACACGCTTGGGTGGAGAAGCGACGCAATAAAAAATAAACCCATCAGAGCAAGATATTTGCTTTCATTCCTTCCGGGTTGTACGATAATGTATATGTACTTGACTTACGGGGACACCGCATGGAAAATGAGGGTTACTCTTAGGGTTTAGTGCGATTAAATAATTTTAACATACGGTATATCCACGCCGAGTTTCTACAGTGTATACATCGGGTCTTTTAATACGTTATGTTCATTTATTTGGGGAGAATTCATCGCATTGAGAACATCAGAGATTTCGCTATAATTCGCTATTCACGACGCTGAAAGTCACTCACGATATTTACTTAAGAGGAGTAGCAGCGAGTAATTGATAGGCTGATACTTGTTACGCCCCATTTTATTTGATTATTGTTAGAGACCGAGTTCAATAAAAAAAATCAGGGCGCAATTCCGTGCCTCTGATAATTTGAAATTTCATATAAATTATGGAAAATTTATCTGATGACTTGATTGAGAAATAATCATTGCTCACCATCAGCGATGCAATGGCGGTAAATTGTTTTTCAGCCAATCGTAAGGATCTAAGGTCAGTACCTATTGTGTTACGCAAGAATAACTATAATATACTGAAATAAAAAATGATATTTTATTTACATTTAGGAAGATTAACGTCATGGGAAAATTATGAATATATGGATACACTATCCGATTCATTGGACACAGTTATTTAAAAAAAAACGACTTTCCTATTTGGCGCCATCTCTTCTCCGATCAACTTATAAAAACCTATAAGTCAGGTCTATCTTGACAAAGTTATTTTTTATTCGTGTCGAGTTGAGTCGGTGTGAGTTCAACTCGAAGCAGACGCAATGAATAGATATTTTACTGACGGATCGTCGGGAACAAGTTCGATCCTCGTGATGCCGTGAGCTGGGTATAGGCGTTGCACAGCAAAAGAGGAAGGAAGACTCGTGCTGAGGGTAGTTAGGGGGTTGTTTGTCTCTGCTTCCGTCTACACCAGCTTCGGCCTCTCGGCAGCATTGCGAAATCGAGAGAGCTCACTGGGCATAGAGCGGAATCGCGCGCGCATGAGCCGCGGGCTGTTGTGTAAACTCCGTCTCTGATTGAAAAGCTTGGCACTCAAATATTGGATGATAAATCAGAACGAGAGCTCTCAGATCTCTCCAGAAGGAAGTATAGTTCCAGTGGATGCAATGGGATATCGCACGAACGTATGCTCTCATGTGCCGTGTGTCTCTTTTCCTGTCTTTCTCTTTTTCTCGACTAGATCGGGTACTAACTTTCCTCGGTTTTTTTGTGCCACCTCTAGCAATACGTACAATGCCAACCGAGACGAGTAGTTTATCGAATACGAGAAAAAAAATCATATCCATTACTCGATTGGAGAAACATCTCGATCGTCCGGAGTAATACTCAAAAATATAAACTCTTGCTTGAATCTTTCAACTAAACCAAACATTTTCCCGAAAGATCCGACAATTTGATATTTTCATCTTTTATATTTTAATTTATTATCTACAACGATTTGTTCTTCATTTCAAACAATGATGGATGGACAATATAAAAAGATGATCAGGTGCTTGCATATACATTCGATATAAAAGCGATCAAGAACTGTAGAATCGAAATATGTTGGTTTTAGTCATGGTATCTTCTTTGAATTTTAATTTTTTTTTCGTTGGAGACACGTACAGTCATGTACGTACACCAGTAGACGGGGGCAATAAAAATGTGACGCATGCCCGATATGCGAAATATCCGTAGGATAAAATCCCTCATCGGAAAATATTAATGTTCGTACTCGCACTCCCGAGATCAAATTATTATTCGCCCTCCAAGTCCTACTGGGCCGTTTTTCTCTATCCGTCAACGTACTTTCTATGATGCGCTTCTTCTCCGTGTTCTCCTTTTTTTTTCTATTTGCTCCCTCGCATACACATTGCGCAGGGGTATAAAGAAAGCGAGAGACTCGGGCTGCGGGCAAACGAGCAGCCGGTTCTCTATGTATGCGAATAGTACGAGGCTATATTTGTGCATATCGGATGTGAATTGCAAGGCAGCGACATTGACGTGATGCCAGCTACCCTCGCGTCTCCTACATCGCTCACTGCACGAACCTTCACGAGATTCGCCGTTCTCGTATGTTCACTCATCTCGTTGAGGTGCCCTTCCTGCACAACTGTCTGCTTCAATCCTCGCACACGAGAAGGGGTTATCACATGGACGAACAAACAGTCGCATGGTGTACACTCTCGCCTACGCGTATACACACCAAACGGTGTAGTAGTCTCTGGTCTCCTATTTCCCGGCAATTCCACGCCGTTCACAAATTATCCCCTTCGCGCTGTACGAAAGCGACGATAGGCGGCTAGCCATACACCCATGGAACTTCTCGTTGACTGCTACAGGAGCCGGCCTGTGAGGTTGTCCTTTGCTTCCATCAATAATGGCCTGTGCTTCTCACTCAGGAAAGAGCGGGCTCATACTTAGCCATCGTATAAATTTAATCAGGTATCCTTGGAGTTTCACTTTTAAGGTAAAGCAAAGGCAGGAGAGCGCATACCTGCATTACTACAGCTTCACCTGCTGCTCGAAGAAAAAAACCTGAGATTTACTTCGAGTTTTTGACACGCCTCTACCCAATTCATCTCATAAGACCGAAAAGTTGACTATTCGCAATATTGAAAAGAACAAAACTGTTGCGAAGTAACTAAAGCTCTGGGGGGGCTTGGCTTCGATCTTTTTCTGTTACGCTCTTTCGACTCGTGACATTACGCATCACCGACCACGATCCCGACGAGGTTCTTGTTGCATTTAACGTAAATCGTTTGTATGACGAAATGAGTAGCGTTCCACTTTCGGTCAAGTACCCGAGGAAGCCGCATAATATGAAGCATTTTTTGCATCCTTCTGCATTAAGATGAAAAAACGTTGTCCGATGCTGTTTTCTATAACGGGTGTACCCTACTTCCTGTTTAACGAGGCCTGTTTAACGAGGCACCAAAGAATGCAGAGACCGGCATACGCGGAGAGCACACCCTTAATGAAATAAAATGCGTTGGAAATATTTAATAAGTTTCCGTACCAAGCTCACGAAGCACGAGTTTCTCGCTTGCTCAGTCGTACTCTGGCATCCGCGCGTCCTTAACAAATTCTCCTTCGGAGCATTGTAAACGTAAATTAAAGATCCCGGGAGCTTCCCGTCTCCGACGGTCCGGCGTCTTTGTATTTTCCTTTCCCCCGAGGCGTCCCTCATCGCTTCATGTCGGCCCAAGACTCTCGCTTCTTAAGAATGTACGCACTTCCGTAGGGATAGCAGGAGAGCCCTACCGATATTCCGGTGCTTTAGCGCTGCTACTTGCCGCTGCTGCTGTTTCGCTGAAAGCACGGAAATTCCACTCAGCGACGGAATAGTTCAGGAATTTCCAGATTTTCCCTTTTCGTGTCAAGGACATTTTCTCGAAGACGGGCAAAGAGCCTGGCAAGCAGAAGTAGAGAGCATCGCCTGCCAAGGGCCATTTTCCGTCGATTGAAATTTTCACCCTCTCTTCCCACTGCTGTATGCTGCTCCATTTCGGAATAGTAGTAATGCCCCACCTTTTCCCAGAGACTTTTACATCACAGAAAGAAAACTCAAGAAAATGGACTCACAAGTGAGCTGCTTGGAGAATTTGAATGATGAAAATTCGGTGAGGAATCGTCAGCGTTAGATCTCTAATTCGCAATTTTTATTTTTATTCGATTCGATCAAACTCTTTTAATCTTAAGAGGAATTTAGTTGAATATATATTGATAAGGCCATAAAAAATTAAACATCAAGTTATTATAAAATTTATACTTTTTGTTCGGGAAGTTACTTTATCAATTGATTTATTAAAGGGAAGAAGGACGTGTGCTTCATGGCGATCAGCTGATCGATGCGATATTCAATGTCGCAATTTCCATCTATTTGAGCCAAGAATTTTTAAGACATACATTTTTTAACTGGCCTTTTGTATAGAAGAGAAACATTTTAAATTATAATTAAATCCAAGCACTTTATATTTATTCGAAGCATTTCAAATGATTCTAGATTCCTAGACTATAGACCCAGCAGCTGCATAAGAATACTTGCAGTAATACTACAGGATGTTGGAAGCAAACACGACCTTGGAGTCTCGTTGAAATATCCTGGAAGGACCCTCGTTCGTTTCTGGATGAACAGCGTTAGACGTTTTGACGGTACGTCGACAAAGTTTTCCAAGAGGATGGGTACCTAGACTCTTGAGAGTACGAATGAGAGATAGAGAGCGTCAGGAGAAGGAGATGAGTCGAAGTAGTCGAGCAAGATCGTATCCACAAGCTCCGCAGGTGCCTACACAGTTCGTATCCCAACCTTGGAGCAGTAGCTGGTAGCAGCAGAAGCGCAGAAGCTCGTACAACAAGAACGGAATAGAGGAGTTGGGAGTGGAGAGCGACGACTAGAGGGTACATCACGTACGTGCGAGGCACAGGAGCAACCGGAGAGTAGTGAACACGCACGCGGCACATGGCGTGGCGTTGCCACAGGAGGAACCAGCAGCAGTAGCATCAGAAGCAGCGGCAACGGGGTTAGGTTACATTTGCATATGAAAACCAGGAAGTCTCGGGGCTCGCCTCTTACGAACCCGAAGGAGGCTAGGCTAGGTTAGCGGGTGTTCGAAGCAACTAGGCTGTGGAGCAGCTCCACTCTCGGCGTTCCGAGACCGTCTTAAATATTCAATGGCGTCACGTTCTCAACTCGGCATGCAGATTAGCAACGGCGAATCACATGTTCCTTCGAGACTTGATTTTGTATCCAGCCGACTTGCTCGCTCCTACCCTCTTCCATCTCATCCACGTTCTCGTCCCATACACCAACCTCGGCCTAAACCCTTCAAACCCCTTTAGCTGGTTTGTACCGTATACTCTCTATACTACACGTCTAGCCTATGCGCAAAGAGAGGTACAGAGAGACTGCGAGTAAACTGAAGACATTCGAGTGAGTAGTTTCACGTATTCTTGAAATTGAACTTTAAGTTTCCGTTTCAAGACGCTGGCTGGATTGGGTATAGGGACCTTTAGAGTAGACAAACACCTTCTCCGCTTTTCAATCTCCAATCTTCTTACTTTCCTCGGTTACCGAGTTCTCTTTATTCCTGGAGGTCTTTGCTCGCTACATCAGCGTTATCCCTCACGGCCTGTTGTTTTTCGCTTTCACCCGCCGCCTCCTTCCACCGGCTCACCCGATCTTTAGTTTTAATTACCGAGGAGACCTGACGTTTATTGCTGCTTCTTGCGGTCCTGCCAACGGTATCGCGCACCTCTCTCTTTGCTCGCACGAACAAGTATTATACCGACGCGAAGGGATGGCTCTTTCGCCCGCAAAGATCTCCACGCCAGAGGGAAACGCCCAGAGATGAATTTCCGAAAGCGGACAGGTTACGAAATGAACTTCCGTTCTCGGTGAGGGCGTCGTGCAGGAAAGCGGGAACATTCCCTCATCGGACCCTCCTATTTTTCATGGAAATCGTCGTCGGGAACGAGCACCGCGTCGTCGTCGTCCTTTACGTCGTAAAAAATGCCAGTCTGTAAAACTATAACGATTACAAGGTTGCGAAGGATTTTGAAGCAGAGAACTCTCGTAAGCACCATCGAAATAAAAAAAAATTATAATTTTTGTTAAAGATTTATTCGCACTTGTCTCCATTATTTTTCTAAAACTTAAGTTTATCTTTATATTTTCTTCTTGCTTCGTCGACGATCACCAAGAAGCGACTGCTGAGAAATGTCTTTCAGTTTGTATCTCATACGGGCGAGAGTTCTATACGGCAAAGTGGTTTTTTCGCAGAGTCGTCGATCAATCGATTAACACAGTTCGACGAGTTGTGTGGAGTGAGTACACGAGGTAGTCTGACAGGACTCGTCGGCGCGCGGCCCACGAGCGTTAATACAAATCGGGAAAAGAGTATTTGATCGCCTCTCGACGCAAGGTGGTGAGCAAAGTTTTCGTGCTTGCGGCAGCGAGAAACGTAGATGGAGCATACAGAGGAAAATGGAATAGAGCGAGAGTCGAGCACCAGAAGAAGCAAAATAAGAGAAATCGCTCGAGAGGTGGTGCGTCAGAGTATTGGTCCTTGTTAGGTACAGGACTATAAGGAACACAAAAGAAAATAGATACAGCACATACGTGGTGGAGGAGGATAAAAGAATTAAGGTGGGTTGGCATGGGCGCACTATGGCACCCGAAAGTACTCGATACATCGTGTTCGCCGTGCTCGCGAACCTATAATTGGCTCAGCCCCGCAATAAAGTTCCAGTGGGCAGCTTAGGTATCGTCGGTCAGTGATATAGTGACGATAACCCCGGTGCACGCTGCTCCGCCCAACTCCTTCGCCAACTGGAAAGCACTGCTATTCGTAGTCCAGCTGTGTCGATAGTGGTATACATTTATATAGTGAAAGAGGTGGGGAGGATCTCAGTTGGAAGAAGCATCTTGCTTCCACGATCTTTCTCACCCACTTACTCCTCGATTTACTGCATCTTCGCCTCGTTTGCTCACCCTGTATCGTCTACTATTATGTACTCCATCGGCAAGACCTCTAAGAATAACGCTGCTAAGACTAACAAGATTGTCTTCAGATTTTTTAAACTCAACAATATACCTTGGAAACCATATCGATCACTGTTTCAAGTTAATAGTTTTCGCAGACCGACATTCACTGCTAACGCGGTAGAGAGAAGTATCGTGAGAAGGAAGTATTAGTATAAAGCTTCTGGTGTTACTTCTAGAAAGCACAAGGTTTTAACGAAGAGTAATAAAAATGTACATACAACAGATTACCCTTTCGCAGCCGCAACAGCTAGTCGCGGCTTAGCGCGAAGATATCTAGAGTAGCAACTACAAGGTGTACCGAACTGTACACGCGAAGGGAGGTCTGCTCTGCTCTTACTGGGGGATACAGAGCGAAGGCCGTACAGCCAAGATGATGAACGAGGGATTATTTTCAGCAGCGTTGGTTGGCAGCGAGATTGCGAACCCGCGCCACCGACATTCTGTTAGAAGTTTGTGATAAATTTTCAACTTTCGCTTCGAACAATAAGTTGATGCTCTATCTCACTTATACTTTCTCGGTGTAAGTCGATACCGGAAACAGTCATCCTTCATAATCGATTATTAACGAAGGCATGCGCTGGAGAAATCGTCGGATCGGTGGTTAGAGGAAGCCGCTACTACGCCTATATAGCCTACGATGCAGAGAAGGATATGAGAGCGTTGAAAGAGGAAAACTTTTCCAGCTACGCGTTCGTGTATAAATAGTACCGACGAGACGGAGGAAGAGAAAAGGAAAGGAAAGGTTGGCAACCGAGGGAGCAGAAAAGCACCAGGTGCGCCCTCGACCGTTAAGACTCGTTCAATCAATCGATCGCGGAATTTACCGGGGTGGTTTACAGCGCTGAAAAAGAAAGACGCTTCTTTTGATAAATGACGTGGCTTGCGTGTACAGCAAATATATTCTTCAGTGTTTGTCTTAAGGAAGTAAACTTTTTTAAATGTTACCGATTCTGAGAACGATAGAATGCGTGTATCTGAGGAAAAAAACTTTTTATAATCGGTCAATCATCTAATGGAATCTCAATATATTTACTACAGAGTATTCCAAAGTTTTAAACTGAAATTGCCCAATAATTAATTTTTCCTCTAGATGTAACTTATGCGTTGGGACATATTGGTTTGTACCAAAAACTAATATTGACACAAATACTTCAATTACTGTCGTTGTACATATAAATACGAAATAATTTACGATATATCGATCCACGATTTCTTACTTTTTTTTTACGGTAGCGTGAAGTTAGGACAAGTTCTGTTACGATATTAAACCCTATTTAATAAAGACAGCTTATTCGTTTGCCGCTATTACCGTGTGTATCCCTTCGTTAATAATTTTTTTTTTGTTACAAAGGTTGATACATGAGTAGGAAATTTAAGTTGATTTGTTCGACGCATCAGATGAATGACAGTTTCACCGTAAAGGGGGTTCGACAAAAACATGTTTGTTAAAGAAACTGACTGTAAAAGTAAATCCTTTAAAGTTTTGAGTATGACTTGAAACTTCGTCAAATGTACGTTTAGGCTTATAGGAAATTGTGAGAGTGGTGTCGGTGTTGGTAGTACGTTACGAGGGTAACGGCTACGCGTCGACGGCACGACCGCTGAGTGACGCGCTGCATAACTTGCAATTTGGTAACGGCAGGTGCTCCAGCCACGGGAAACCGCAGTTTAATTACTGTAGCCCCCTCGCGCGCGAGTTCGAGCTCGGTGGGTCGCTGACTATCACGGTTGGCTCGCGAATTGGCTCGCTGCGAGTACTGTCACGTGCACGAAGCGCAAATTGATCTCAGCGGTCCTCTCGATTGATCTCCCCGAAGACCCTCTGTGTATTGTGTTCCGACTACGACGACAACGACGACGTAGATAACGTCTACTGGGGCTTGCTCCTGGGTAGATGCAAATACAGAATACCTCGAGATAGCAATACGAACGATCGATTTGCTATCACGCAAATGGTAATTTAATCGTATCAGTGAACAATGATTTAGCTACAGTATAGAGCAGGTAATTAAATTGTCGACTGTCAGCGAGAAACACGATGAATGATAAATGCACGAGTGGATTTTCGTTGGTCGGAGGGTCGCACGTGAATGACACTTCTCTTCATAGGTAGTAGTAGTACACGACACCAGGATATGACAAGGGCTACAAAGTGGGATAGAGGAGGAATCGCGAAACGCGGTGCAAGAGAGTCACAGCCAAGCTCGGATGTGGGGCTGAGCTTTTGAATTTGTCTCCGTCGTTATAACGAGCCTCTCGTTACATAATAACGAGCGCTCGCGGGAGTCGCTCTCCGCTTCGTTTGCGGGAGAGGTGAATCCACTGTAACGCCGGACGTCCTCTCTCTCTCTCTCTCTCCCCTCTTCCTTCGTCGCAGCCCAGTTGCATCCTTCGCCTCTATTTCGCGTTGCTCGTCCCCACGAACCCAGCACCCGGCTCATCACCACCATCCGGAGTCAACGAAACCCGAGTTACGAGGTCAGGACCGTCCTACGCTTGGGACCCCTGAGCTTACCTCGCGCTTCAAGATTAATTGTCTCGCTTTACGGTCGAAATATTCCAGAGGAAGTTTTCGGCAACTCTACTCTCTCGACGAGCGACCACATCGTCGAGCAGATAGGCTAGCGGTGCACTGACAATACTATCGCAAAATATTTTCTGTTAAAAAATGTAAAATATTCAGCGATTTCAATGCCGCAGATCTGGCATAAGCATGATCGATGATATATTTTTATATCGAAACTCAAAAAGCCATATAAAAATAATAAAAATAAAAATAATCATATATATCTTCTCCATAATATCAAGATCAACTTATTGGATTCTATACGATCTGTGTGTCTGCTTCAGAATGATTAATAAGTATAATAGATTCATTCTTTGTATTCTTTTTATCGGGGCCATGTATTCTGTATATTGTTAAGTTAAAAAAAAATGAAAAGAGTAATAGATATAGTATATAGTTATTTCCAAGTGAAAGCAGTATATAAAAAATATTACCGGACTAACATTATTATATTTTCAGTAGATTTGTCATCCCCGTAACATGGATAATTTAAAAAATGTAAATTTATGGTAATTACTATAGAACTTCATTTATTTACTGACTAAATAAGTTTGGACAAGTCATCAATAACATAAAATACTAGGAACAACCACAAATGGTAAAAGCGTCACAACTTGCACATCAACTCTAATGCATAGATGTATCCACGATGTAACGAACTTAATCGACAAAAAATCATTTCCATATTTATTTATCCGCGGCGAGAGTACTCCGCTCTCCTGCCTGCACCCTCGACGAATGTAATTTGTAATCCGTTGTTCGTATGTGGGTTACCGCTAAGTAATAAATACAATCCCCAACAATAATTGCGTTTCCACCGAGTGCGATGTTGAATAATTATATTCAACGTGCCGAACAGCCGTAAACAGTCCCCGGTCATGCAGCATGAATTTTGGTGGAACTACAAACACAAATTTCATGCTCCCAAGAGCGATTGGTGTTAATTTATCGGTTGGATAAGTAATTCTGACCCTTCTTCCCGCCCTCGCGTAAATACAGCGTACTTATCCTCGCTTGTTCCCTGTAAACGCTGCTTTCCACTACGTGTAATATTGCAAGCCGGACCGCGTCGTGCCGATTTATACGGACGAGCCCGCGCCTCGGGCGTACCCGGACTACCTCGGTCGGTGCTCTTCAGACAGGGCGTGTCGGCCCGAGCCTTCGACTGTCTCAACCAACGAAATCTGTCATTCCCAAAATGCCACATGAAGAAAGCATGTGCGCTTACGTCGTGCCTTTGAAATTACGAATCGCGGCGGATCGGGCGCGTTATCATGGATCTTCCCGGGCCACCTTGGACGGCATCCTTCTCGAGGCGTGTTGTTGCGAGACGGCGCGGCCCGACCTGCAATATTACGCGTCGTGGGAAGCCGCCTTAAAGGTACCGCGGGCACCGTGATCCACGGTGTATGTGTTCTCCATTTACTTACACCGTAGTACACCCTTCAATTTTTTTCCTCGATTCTCTATCGAAACACTCGGACCGAATAACTCTGTACTCGATGGAAAATCCTCTCGTTGTCGAAACGGTATATACACAGAGCCTTTCAATGCACCTATTCAATGAGTGCAATAAAAGCATTCAACGCGGCACGCGCGTTAACTCAGTATTCTCTTACAAAGGAATCTCGCGATGGAGACACAGTCGAGTCGGATTTCAAAATAATTGGCGAAATATCAGAACGAAGCACGTCGTCGAGGGTTGGGATTTTTCAAGCATTCGCCTCGCTCTCCCTACTATTTGTAGGGAGTTTCCGTGTCGTAGTTCTCACGATACTCAAACGCTGATACACGTATGTATGCGTCGTGTCGATTCGATTCTCTATCAGACGAATCGCGAACCAAACCAACGACAAATAAAAATAACAGCATAAAAACCTGATAGGAGTAGGACGAGAATTAAAATCAAAAAGAACGAAAATGGTATCTCCAGCAGGCTCACGCCTGGAATTAGGAATTCTCATTGTCAGAAAAACTCGGTGGCGCGCTGTCGTTACGCGCGTCGGTTTTGTAAATCCGGGCGTTCCACGTTCTTTTTTTCCTGCTTCTCGTCCGCCGCGTTTCTCTTGTTTTTTTTGTTGTATTTTTCTGTTTCTTTTTTCAATCCCCGCTGAATTTCGTTTTCCCCTCTTTCGTGCCCTGGCTACACTCGCTCGTATTCACTCTCATTCGGTCCTGAGGCCTCGATCTAAAGGGGAAGACGGACAGACAGAGAAACAGCGGAACGCGGGGTTTAATTACGGTACGCGGTACTAAAAAGTTTTGAGCCCGGTGCAAGAGCATGTAGTATGGAGAAAAAATGTACCACACGCACACCGCACACATAGACGCGTGACGAAAGAAGAGAGAAACTGCGGAAAGAAACAAAAACGAGAAAAGGCTCCCCGCAACGCACGTGCCCGGACAACCGTCCGCTCGGGAATTTCCGTGATTCGCACAGTGAAACGCTCGACTCTTTAAAATGTTTATGTCGCTCGCACGCCACTGAGCGCGAGCGACACCCTCCCGGCTCACGAGCTCCATTCACCCCTGCCGAACGGACATTTCACCCTTCCTCTTCCACCTGCCTTTCGCATTTCCTAGCTCGCTCGCTCGCAACCTCCAAATCTCCACCTCGCTTTCATTTTTGAGTGCACAGGAGGTACCCGCGATGCTGTGTCAATGCCACTAATGGCGTTCGAGAACCTTTCAATGCTTTTAATTATTTCCACCTTTCCACCGTTCATTCAACTTCAAAGAAAGCCACGCCGGGAAGAGAGCGTTTCGCTCTTTCCTTCTATCTTGCTACCGTCTGGCTTGCCCTCGTACTTTTTCCCTCGTTTTTATCGCTATACCTCCTGCTCGAGCAGGTTGGGAAAAAAAATGAAAAGATCGTCTCACTACCCGACAAGTTAAAGAAAAAGGACGACGACAAGAGTCTCCGTCGCACTCACCCTCACTCTTAGGAGATTCGTTGGTAATTGGCTACCGGCGTAATAGGACGAAACCGAGGAATGGCAGTCACTAACGAGAGAATTTGTATGTCTGCGCAAACGAAAAAAAAAAAAATTAACCCCACGGCTAAAAAATAATTCATATAAAAATGTAGAAAAAAAATCGTAACATTGAAAAAAGCTCTCCTGCATTAGTGAGAAGAGAATTTCATATGTTGAAGTTGCCTTAAAAGAGACATTTTTCATATATTTTTTTTTATTCCGTGAAATTAAATATTTTTCAGTGGTTGCATATTTTCTCTCGTCTCTCATCTTAAGTTAGCCCTTTCATGACTATCGCGATTAGACGAGTAATTGAATTGTTTTCATGTTACCGTTATAATGTATTCCGCAATAACTGGAAAATTATATGCTCGGTCATCAAACGTTATTATTAAATAATAATTGTTGTAAATGTAATACGTGCCCTCATGACAGAGTCTCATAGGGCGAAGCGGAGGTACCTTTCTTTTACATTTTTCATCTTTGCCGATTAAATACCATTCGAAATAAATAATGAAAATGTTTCCTGGGTTTTAACGATTCCTGTTATCTCATCAAAAAGTACGATCACCAAATATTTCGATTATCGAAGCGGAATTATTAAGTCGCGCGAGCGCTTCCTCCACCTGGCAGTGCCTGCTCCACACGCTCTAGACTGCCGCGAGACGACTACCTTAAAAGTAAAAAAGTAACTGCGCAAGGTGTACGTATAAAACTTGTTTATTCGCTGGTTTTGCCACCTGGCGTCTTAGTCAGTTTTTCACATAACCTTAAGATCGTCACGTCCCTTGATTTGGTGTGAACTGTGATCAAGCGTATACGTGCCGTCACTAATGTATAAGCGATAAAACTGCTGTTTTTTTACAAATACGAAACTTACAAGCCAGTGAAAAAGTAGTCGGACGAGTACTCGGAGGTGATCTCGATAATCTTTTAGCGAATTATCCCGGCTCGTAACTCGTGCAGTGTTGGGATGAGTTTGGCAGTGGTGATACGATATGGTGTGCAACTCATCCACGAAAGAATGAACACGAAAGCGCTCGCCCAAAACCGAAGCATGGCAGGGGTACAGTGGAGAACGCGAAGAACGTCACGGGCACGGCAGCAACCAACCAAACTTAGTTAAAAACTTTGCAGTCAGCTCGGAATCCGAAGCTCGTGCACTACCACCCATCCAAAGCGACGAAGCTGGAAGAAAGGAGAGAGGCCCACTCTCGTTCTTTTTCTTCTTTCGATCTTAGCCCTTAGCAAACGACTCCGCCACGAAGCTGTCGAAACTATTTTCAAGTTTTCATGCAGTTTTCGACCGGTCCGTCAATGGCTGATGGTGCCTTTGCCAGAGCTTATTCGCGGTTGCTCTCCCCGTCGAGGTTATCGGCTCTCGCACCGTCAGCGTTTTCGCACAAGGTTCCGCGAGTCGTTCATTTCTTTTCGCCAGTTAAATTGCCCTCACAAACCATACCATGCGTTGCGATAAGGAATGTTCTAAATATACACACACAGAGAAAAAAAGATAAAATAAAATACTGATACTAGAAAACATTCGATTAACTGAATAACATTTTATGATAACCTAATAAAAGATTCAACAAAATTATAAGAATGTCAATGAAATATTTATTGTTTTCACGAAATATTTCTCTTAGTTCAGCTGAGTATCGAAATATCCGTAATATATATATTAATGACATAAATAAATTAAAACATGGGCGCCATTGAACTTGAAATTATCGATAACAGTTATTTCAGTTTACAAAGCGCTGTAATTACCGTATTTAAAATTCATAATCGAAAAAATCAGAATAATTGTATGTTCTTTGCTATAAAAATGACCAATTATTCCCACCTGTTTAATAAATATCAAAGAAACTGCGCCATCTTTAAGAAATGATTGCTCTATATCGTATTCATTTATTTAGAACTGTGTAGCGAACGATACGTCTATGTATGTCACCTGGTTGCTGTCATCTAATAAACCTTATGAACTTTACTCAACCATTCTGGTGCAAAGGGTATCGAATTCCGGGAGGAGTTTGAGAGACACAGGATTCATGATACTTTGGAAAATTCGAAGTTCCATCGACGACATCACTGGGTAGGTAGGTTGCTAGCGTCGTCGCATCGTACTGCATAAAGTTTTCCATCTGTTTTCCCTGTCTTTGTCCCTCTTCTGCTCTGTCTCGCTGCAATCCTTTCTTCTTAGGATAGAGTGAGTAACCTCCAATTTCCCGGTCTTCCTCTCTCTCTCTATCTCTCACTCTCACTCTCTCTGTCTCTCTCTCACTCGCCCATAAAACACTCTGAAACTTTCGCTCAATTACTTCGGAGCACGCGTCGACGGTGAAGAGAATAAAAAATGTTTAATGTCCGCGACGTAGTTGGCCGGCTGCTAGGACAGAGAGAACGAGGAGCTGGTCATTATCTTAATTTCGTTTTTCGCGGCGTGTTTCAGCGTGAGAGAGTACGCGACGATAGACCAGAGGTCCGACATAAGGACCCGTGAGCGAGCATTTGCCACCACTGATGACCTTCTTGATATTACCAAGAAACGAAAAGCCGTATACAGTAGATTATGATCTACGAACGCTTTTTTATGACACTTTATTTTCTTCTGTTTACTTTAGTCGTAAGTAAATATTACGTTTCGTTATCACAAGAAGCAAAGGTAATATTTAATGTATAACTGAATTTGTACTCCCGACCGTGTCCGCTGGATCAAAGTATCATGCTTTTAACCGAGGGTGACGCGAATTAATGAGTTGTGAAATAATTCTCCTTTTAATCAATATTGTCGGGGGATGCTTCTCTCCATTGGTTTTAATAAATTAAATTCAGTTTGGGGATATGTTTGCTAAATGAAACCTCTGTTCAGTGTATACAACGCCATCTCTTAGTCGATGGCGAATTAGTCATAAGATTCGGTAAATGCTAGTTTACCTCACATAATTAATTTCCGTGGTAAGCTTTTCCCAGCATCTTTCCATAGTATACTTAGCATCCTCGGGATCTAAGTTTTTGTGATAGATAGTGGGTATTAGCATGAAAAATTAAAGAAGGCGAAGGTGGAGAAAACGCTCCAGCTATTGTCTCACTTTCTTGCAGAGCACCACCCACTTCCCGATCCCTTGTCCTATCGCCACCGATGTACCTCCGGTAATATCGCATTATGTCGCAAGACTAATGGAGATGCTAATTCCCCGTGCGACTGCACCGTCGCTGTTGTAGTAGTCGTCGCCATCTTCGTCGTCCCCATTTCTACCGGCAATACTGCCAGACGATTTCCCTCTCTCACTGGGAAGAGGGAATATATCTCGGGCTATATTACGCATTTCTCCCGTCCTTTCCTCCGGCGTCACCTCGCGATTTCCCGCAATCGTGCGGAATATCATGAATGTCGAGTGTACGTCGATGAATGTCTGTACCTTTCGCCGTAGCGAATCCCGTAGGATCCAGGAGGCGGCTGGCCTCCCGCAGACACTACCGTAAAGAGATTCACGGCCACCCGATCGATCGACCTCATCTTGGAAACAGCGACTCCTCAACCCCGTTGTTTTCTCTGTACTTCTTTTCTTTTCTTCTCCTCTGCCGCACGGATCTACACAGCGATTCACGCGAATCTCGGTTACTTCGACCATTTGTTTTTCCCCGTGATTCGATTAAACCGCACCCGAATGCAATCTCCAGGGTGGAATGAATCTCTCACTCCCTGGTTGTGCGAGTACCGCGTGTAGCAAGGCTCGCATGTAAAATTCATCTAGACGAATCCGCGATGCCGAACCGGAGAAGAACACGTGGAACGTCGCGTGCCTTCTCCGCGTATATATTCTCGTTCAGTGGCAATCTCCCTCACAGGTGCCTCGCCCTCTCGCTTCTCTTCTCCGCTTCTGTTCCGTTCACTGGTCAACTTTCTTTGTTCTCCTTCTTGTACTATAGATTATGTCTACCGTAGCTAATTGCGCTCACTCCCTCGTTCTCTGTTTCACCTCAATTCTTATTTCCTGGACCTCGCATTATCCCACGCATATCTGCTACTGATCGAGATTCGCGATGCAGAGTGAGATAGAAAGATCTACACTCGAGATTCACCTCGAAGAGAACATACTCAATATACTCTTACAACGTTCGCTACTTTGCGGAACGTTTACTTTTATTACTTTCGTTGTCGACACTTTTCCTCGAGCGCATGGGCGAACGTTTTATTTTTTAAACTTATTTTTACTATTTTTTTCCTCTACTTTGTCTCTTCTCGCATCTGTTTGATAACTATGGCCGATGCAGGAACGTCCTTACGCAACAGCGATTATCTCGAACTCATTGAAATTGCATTGAGGGCCACGTGCTCGTCGGAGCTTGCGGTGACCGCGCTTTAAATTAATGATCTTGAAAGCCTAAGCGTTGGAGGTAGAAGCAACGGCAACAGCAGAGACGCTGTGCGCCGCCTCACCTCTCTCTCAGGAACAGGAGAATGCACTCAAGGGGTGACCGCCAGCTCCTAAGTCTCTTAGACCACGGAGTCGCGGCGACGTAGACCCCTTCGCCGCACCCTTGTACACCGTGGCCTAGTATTTGCCCTCTCTCTTTCTCTCTCTCTCACACACACACACATGCGCGCGCGCTCACATACACACACCCTCTTTCATTCTGCTCCTTTCCGCCAACCCACAGACGCTCGGGACTATCTTAATGTTGGAAAACTAAATATTTTATTACTCGCCGGCTAAGCTTCGCGCCTCCCAGCTACTAGCTTATCTCTAAACTTTTAAGCTTCACCCGCTGATACAATATACACAGCACGTCTCCTTCATTATGTTGAATATACGACAATCCGTTTTCGAAGAGGCGACACGAATTTTTCCCTATATCTACCGAAATATAGGGAAATCAAATAGAAGCATGATCGCAGGAGCTTTTCATTAAAGTGAAAAGTTTCATGTTCCATGCATACACGAAGATTGGTAATGTACAAGATTTTAAAACTAATATTAAATGCAAATTTAAGGATTGACAGGGTTCCTTCTAAACCATTTCCTTTACTTACTTATGATTATTTACTTTTAAAAATAATTTTTGATAGTCCAGAATAGTACGAAATTAAATTTTCAATCAAAATGTGACGTAAAAAAGGTCCCATGTAATAAATAATTTAACGAAGCCTTTGAAAAATGAGTTATTCATTGGAAAATTTATATCCTATATCTCGTTAATATAAGTACTTTACAGTATACAATCGTTTTCGTTGCCAGTTGTTACAACCTATACAGCTTTCATTACTTTTTCTACGCCTCCACATTTTCTACATATTTTTCATACCTTACGTGCAGCGTCACGAATGTCGACAATATACTCACACAAAGCCCTTTCCCGCTGCTCTCCAGTTGTATTACTCGATTCGCTCCGCTCTTTTCTATTCTCACTCGTTTTTTAGCGGTACGCGAGCTGACAGAAAGAAAAAAAAAAGCTTGGGTGGAACGAGCGTTCTCTAATTTCCCGATTGCAAGTTCTTGGTCGAGAAGGAGGCGTGTCCGCTCATTCGCGTTGTCCCGCGTAAAGTTAGGCTAAAACTTTTACGTGCGGCAACCTCTGCTGTATGATAAAATAGACAGAGAGAATGAGAAACGAGAGAGTTGAGAATTGAAGACAGTTTCGAGAGTCACGTGGCTGGCGATGACGAGAGATGAGTGTATATTCAGCGGTAGTACTTAAAGCATAACCGACTATTTCATTAGCACCTTGTCTCTGTAGCACTATCAAATGCAGACCCAGGAGTCAGAAGTAGTGCTGCCTCCTGCTACATCCTCTGTCTTTCTGTATTTCTCTCTCATTACCTCTCTGCTCCTCTACCGCCCTTTCGCTTTGGCGAGCACTTAAACTGTGCTTTTCTCTCGTACCCTTGATCCACCTACCTTCCTCTCTACTCTACGCCACCGACTGTTCGTCGCTTGCGAACCTCACGCATTTCGAAGATGTCTTCTTTCTCTTTTTCACCCTTCTCGCCATTTACCCTCTCGGCCTCGAATCGTCACAACCGTTTCCTGCATATATAAACGGCCCTGCACTTTAGTTAACCCCGCGCTAAGTGCCGAGTTTTTCTCTCTCACCCTTTCTCCGCGTACCAATCCTCACAGCAGCAGGACTATTACCAAAAGTCCAAAACCCTATTGCACGACTCTAGCACTCCCTTTCTTATTGTTTCCGCTTTCGAATTGAATCTTGTGATTCTTTGTCTGAATAAACGTCCGGATACTTACCTATTAATGCTGTGTTCGCTTTTTCTTTTTTAACACACAGTGTTTCCCTCTTTCTGTTTGGAAATTTTATATCTCAGGGGTGACGGGATAAAATATCCGGCGTAATAAAAATGCAGGTGAAAATAACTCCAGAATATATCTTTTATATGTGGGGTATAAAAACAATGAAAAGATATGTAATTCAAATAGCATATATTGTTTATATCGACTAAATGTATGCTGGGAAATAATGTTTTAATTATATTATGTTAACACAACCAAAAAATATCTGTTATAGTCTTTGAGATTGAAAAATAGTTACCAAAGTCTATTCGTATTATTTCTTTAAAAATAATTTCTAGAGAAGTAATAAAGTTATTATTGAGAGGCTGGCGAAAGCGTTAAATATTTCAAAAATGTTTTCAAAAATTTCTCTCATGAATGATGAGTTTATTGGGAGAAAGGACGAGTTTTTTAGATAGTAATTTTGCATAGTATACAGTTAGGAGTACGATCAAGTTAAAAGGCTTCATAAACACACATCTCCTTAATATATTGTGTACTCGCTGGACAGAATCATGATACCCTGATAAAATTTAGTCTTACGTCAATACTTTCCAGGTAACAATGTATCAAGTCGCTCCGGCTATGTTATACGGTGCAATGACATTTTTATTTTCCGAGCGATGCAATAACCGAGTAACCAACAAAAAAATCTTCGTTCCAGTCGTTCTAGCGTTCAAAACAATGTCTCAAAAATGTTAATGTCTTTGCCTGTCTATACTTCTGGAAGCACTTCCGAGCAGTGGGAGTGTACTCCTTTCTGTTTAGCGTATAATTCGATTGGTCGATCGATAACCAGGGCACGCCCAGCTATGTTTTAATAAGCCTTCGTTGCTTCGATATTTCAATATTCAGTTACTCATGCCTAAGTGCTATATCGGTATATCATGCCTAGGGAGCGTATAACTTCTTTAACCATCGAGGATGCTTTTGTTAGCTGAGACTAGTGCAGCATGATATTTCAGGGAATGAGATTAATCTATGCTTCGTTGTAGTTTCCAGTTGAGTCTTAATAACATTTTATGAATAAGAGAAAATGTAGGGAATTAAATTTACTATATTCGAAATAGAAAAATAATAAAAATAATAAATGGAATTTTTGGCAAAGCAACTGAATTTGGAATTGATATTAAATTTCATGCATCACGCTTTCACCTGACTCGTTCGTAACAAACACGGTGGGATTCGGTTTGAATGGAAAGAGAGCATCAGCACCTCAGGATTGGATGTGACTTCCATGGAGACAGAGCAAAGCGCATTGCGAAACAAGTACACGACGAAGCCAGAGAAGGGAACTGATGATGGTGGTGCCATTGGTCGGGTGAAGCTGAGAGCTGAAATTCTACATCCACGCGCGAGTACGACGAGAAAAATTGTTTTCCAATATTGGATTCGCATTGGCATCTCGGATGACGGGGTGCGAGACAAGCTAGCGTTCGGTGTCTGCAGCCGTATAAGGGATGAACGAGGAGAACCGAGTGAGTGAACAGCAGAGAAAAAGAGATGGAGCGTAGGCGGGCGGAAGGTCGATTGCCTGACACAAGCGTGACAGAACCTTCCCTAGGCTCAAATTCCCGAAATGCGGCCGCGTCGAACGACGTTAGACATTCTCTCAGCGAAGCGAGATAAACGCGAAGTAATTCTTATTACGGGTACCACGGGGTATACTACAGAATACGTATAATATTGTGAGCAGCAGTAAGATTGTGGTAAAGAGATGTCTCTTTACCATACCAATGCTGGTCGTTTGAACTGTAAGAATCAAGAAATGTATTCTTTCAATTCCTTTTGGATCCAGGAGTGTATACTTTGACCAACTGGTGTACAATTTTAATTAAGTTGGTTACGATTTAGGCTTTATAGTTATATTAGCTTGCTAGCGAACAATGTAGTATTGGAATTATGACAAAGAGAAATACTCAATACTCAATCTGATCTTTGGGATTTAAAATAAACCAAAATAACAACGTTCGTAAAAACGTTTCATTAAAGAACATTTATTTTTCACAGAAATATATTAATTCCGATCCACGTTAGCATAACCTTTCTTCGCTGTATGAGTTATATGCATAATTGACAGATAGGTCACTTATGACAGATACGCTCGACAAGGTAGAATTGATATAGATACGGGCCGATGATTTAGCTTTGCTTCTGCTACTGGAAATGAACAAAGATGAGCAAAGTACCGAACAGCTTGGATGAAAACACGGGGCAAAAGCTCACTAGCGGTATGACATAGCGGTAAGTACTACCACGAACCCTTCGAGCAATAGCGAAAGCCAGCCGGTGAACTTTTCGAGTGATATTTGCCCCGGGGACTGGAACCGGTCTAACTATGAATATTCAGGGTAAAGCGTCGCTAAACTAGGCAATGAATGAGTCGGTTGGTCCTCGTGGCGGTCCTCTCGCGAGAATTCCGGTCTTGCTTTGAGGTCCTCGACATCAACTTTACCCTCTTCCCCGTAGCAATCCTATACACGTATACTCGCGCGTATACAATCGCGCAGTGATGGTATATTCATTTGTTGGTAAAATATATCTTTTATAGTCTATATCACCGTCTTCGGCAAGGGTGCGGACGATGCATCGGGGAACCTTTAAAATTTGCGCAGCAGTATTTCTATCTGCAGAAAAGCCAGCTCAATTATGCCCCATTTGAATAACGATTAGAGTAATGAAAATGGCTCCGAGTTTAATAGGTAGAGAGATTTATCAGAAACTCGGTGTAGTCAGTTGCTTTACTAGTTCGCGTGCTGGGATTGTAGGAATGAAACGAGTTGGAATCGCGTTAACCGGCTAAAATCCTCCGTGGGCCAGCTAGGATTTTACGAGGACGCGTGACACTCGCAGCTCCCCTGGTGCGGCGGTGGCACGTAATGTCCGGAGTAATACCGGTAAGTAATCGCGGTTGCACTACTCGCATATAGTTGCAATAATCCTGCGAGTCTGTCGAGGGTGGTAAGGGGTCTACAGCAGATTTCGAGTAGGGTTGTACGTAGTAGTTGCAACTACGATCGCTGTTACTGTGCTCGCACTGCCACCGAGCTGCGTGTATGGCCGCTGCTCGATATCGGGAAACTTTACGATTCCAAAATCCCCAACGTACCAGTTTCGTATAGTAGTATACTAATATACACGTAGCGATAGTAGTAGATGTAGCGATCTCACTCTGGACTGTTCCGAGTTGCAATGGCGGATGTAACAAACCCGAGTACACGAATAAGAGAAAGGCAGAGTGACAACTTCTGTTGCTGCATACTACGATTCAGAGAGTATACGTGTAGCAGAATCTTCCTGCCTATCTACCCCCTTCGAGGCAGTTCGGTACCAACGTTGTCTCGTTTCCCGAGGCAACAGCAGCAAATTACCGTGGCTGAACGCGCATTTACCAGTCTGTGGCACAGAGAACATGCTCTCACCCTCCCTTCTGGGTCATACATTTACGAATAGCCCAAATTCAGCCGTGAGATTTAGCCCAGCCTCACAGTCAACCCTTTTTTTTCTTCGTAGATATTATCTCGATATAAATTATTACCCGTCAGACAGCAAACCGAAGATCTTGAGTTTTTTCGTGTCGGAACGACCAGGCTCCCGCACTAGTGTCGCTTGTGAAAACTGCTTCACGTCGAGCGATTGACAGTTACAGAGAGAGAGAGAGGGAGAGAGAGAGAGAGAGATCGAGGAGATCGCGAGGAGAAATGAACACTACCGTAGAAGCTCTCGAATTTAAAACCAAGCCGATGCCAGAGGGTTACTGGTTTACTGCTGCTGCACGTCGAGAAGCCTGCGGGGCTTGATGCGGGTTATCGGCGACTTGGATCCTCAAACTGTATTATTATACCGACTTTATTGCGTCGTCGAGAGTTACGTCTTTCGCTTTCCGCGCTACCTAGCCATTCTCGAGCGTAGCCAGAAGGCGAATTTAGAGAAATTCGAGGTGACGCTGTTGGAAGAAAGAACAAGAACGGGGTGTTGGCGCATCTGGATGTAGTGGGGTAATGCTCATCTTGTGAAAGTGGGATGAGAACAGTGAATGCTGTCTATCACGGTGAGAAAAAGCGTTAGAGAGACTGTACGACTCTTAACTTCTTGCCGAAGGATTAGTTTCAGCGTCGAATCGCCGGGTTTAACCTATTCAATGGATTTCTGCCGAATCCTTACGGCCAATTCCCACAGAAAATCCTGCTAGGTTTCTGGCTACCTCTTAAGCTTTGGATTTCTTCAAGGCTTCGACGATAGCTCTCCGTATTAATTTTGAACAGGTTTCACGATTATTACAGTCAACGTAATGAGATGCCCTTAAACACGGTTACCGCACAAACTACGCATACCGTCCCCGTCATTCTTCTCCAACGAGCTAAGAAGCTTTCGATATAACCTCTCAACGAAATTTTTCCCCTTCGCGAGAAAGGAGAAAAAATACGCGTACTGAATTTCCAAAGGGACTAATCGCTTTTTGTGGCTTCTAGAATGGCATTGAAATTCCATTGGTACTCGGCAGTATTTCAGCAGGGGCCGAACGTATAGTACTTTGGTCGTAGGATATACCTCGGTAAAGCCGAGTCCGAGGGTCGTACCGTCGATTCGTTCTTGGACTTGGACACGTCCAGCTTTCGTAAGGGATACTTCTTCTCACCCTTCGTCTTCGTCCTCTGTCTCTTCCTCTCTCGGTTCTTCTTTATTTCATGGCTCAGGCTCAACTCCAAGGTGTAGACCGTCCAGCAGCTTCGTCGGGATCGCGACCCGCTTATGAAAGGCGTTAAAGGGAAGTCTCCCCCGCTCTGTCTATTACCCTTCTTCACTCGCTCCTGTGGCTTCGGATACGCGAGAGCTTTAAAGGGGCCAACTGTTGCAATGGCCGCAGAAAAAGTAGCCCGAGAGAACGCGCAGGCAGCCAAGCCAAGCTTTTTCTTGGCTCCGCCCAATCGTTTTTCGATGTTGCTCGCAATTACCTACTCTTCCTCTCAAGAAAGCTATATACATAGTGCGCGGTTCTCAAAACGAAAGTGTGCCTTATCTTTTTCCGATTAGTAAGTTTCAAGGTTATACCTTCTTTAAAGTCCAATATCATTTGAAAGGTATTAAAAACAAGACTCCACGTTAAAATTGGTCTCAAATTGGTACAATTCCATGGTCCAGAAAATAGGTGATACGTCCATCTTCGATAAAAGCTGCGTATTCGCCGGATTAGTTTCTCTGATCGATAAAGATAAAAAGTGACGTAACTGTAACACCGTGATCGACAGCTTTACATCTCAACTCTGTGCATCAGAAAGAGGGGATGTCGATAAATTCTTTACTTCGTCGATAAATCCTGATGACCCGCTGAACAGTGCCACTCGAAAACCTTACGAGATTTTCTCTGCACGACCTTTTACCCAAGAAAAGACGATATCGCTGCCCCCAACCTCGACATATCAGTCCTTCTCGCAGTTACGTCGTAAGTTGGCCGAAGTCGTCGTATAAAGCGCGAAAGCCACGAGCGAGTGGTTCGTATAGCCAGAGAGTAGCCAGATGTTGAGTCTAGCCACTTTCCGTCCACTCTTCGCCACAACGGTCGACTTTCCCTGTTTTATATTTATTCGGGTCCTCGGGCCACATCTACCTTTCGCCACGAAAACTCGGTACGACACAACATTATGGCTTCTCTCTTTCATCATCCTTTGTTTATATTCCTACTCTCTTGCGTCACAACCCAAGCCCTGCTCAAGAAGAAAAAGCATTCTCCGAGAGAAAAGCAACCACGCTACCTACCACCCCTTTTCACTTCGAGAGACTTGCCCTCCGGCATCGGTGATGCGGTCACGTACGCGTATTTTCCGGCACGTGATGTTTACCAAAGCTGACTATCCTGTTTAATGATTAAGTTCTTCGGTACACACTGATCTGCTGTGTTATCTAAAGCACATCTGCAACAATACGGCAATGATTTTTCCACCTACGCAAGTGATTCACATATGTTAATTGGATATCCGGATTGTATACAAGTATTCTGTGAACACGATCGGAAGAATTTTACTGGGCTGAAACAATTCGGTGACAAGTACTATCGTATGGTTTGTCGAAGATTAAGTTTTTGGTAAATGTACATTTTCCAACAGCACCTTAGCTTTTGGAAATACGGTAAATTTCTCACTTTGCGAATACGAAATTTCTCGTGCCTTCACTTACATCCACAGCTTGAAAGTAGCGTGCAAGCTCCGTTGGGTCATATAGGAGATACATGCTCGGATAAGGTTTGGTAGAACAATATTTTTGTGCTTGGCACTTTGCTAAGAGTTTGCGGCGTGGTGGAGATTAGCGAAACCTCCTGATAACGGCTTTATGAAACAGTAAACTCGTACCGGTCTCAGTGTGAAGGACCAAAAATATTGCCTCGCAAATTGAAAGATAGTACGCGTGTATGCGAGCGAAGAACGCCTTAAGGTTCAACGGCAGTGAACCTCACGCTTTATCGGTGAGCCAAAGAACTTTTTATTTACACTTGCATCACTCTTTTTCCTCATTTCAACTTGAATCATGTCCATCGCGACTTAAAAAAATATTCAACTCATACACTAAAGAAAAGTAAAACTTTAATGCTTCTGCTAATTAGAAAAGGAGAATTCGTTCAACATCGGAGAACCCTACGTCCATCGGATCAGAAGCAACTGTAATTATTTTGCAATTTAGAACCGTTTATAAAGGCATGTATGTTGAATTAAGATATATTTATGTAGCTGGTTCGGGCTTTTTAAGCCAACCAAAGGAATGAATCGGATGAACATTTCTCTCTTTCTCTCGTCTGTGAACTCTATCTAGACTGTGGATCTTTGAATTGTACCAATGGACTATAGACTAGTGAATTAATGGGCGAGGACGAGAGAATTTTTCTAAACGGAGTTCGCGTACGATAGGAGAGTGTCTGTGGATATTTATTTCGAAGGACGCCAATCCGATTTCTCCCCGTCTGGGGTTAATTATCGTCCAACAAACGACATCTCTGGGAAATCCACTAGCTATCCTGTTCTCGTTCCGTATCCCTCGACAACGGTCTCCTCGTCTCATTCGCTCGTGGACTCATGCAGCTAGCTATATGGCGTAGCGACATTAGGGTCTAGGTAGGTATGGACCTGTCTCGACCGAGGCGGCAGGGGGCCAGAGACGATTCGGCGTGTGCAATGGGTCGTAACGCTCTCGTGTGGCTCTCTGGGTAGAGGAATTTGGAGGCTTGGACGCCAGCCAACCTTTGCTTTACTTTACTTGACTCCGATGCTTTGCCACCGTCGCCTGCTCCCGGGGATAAGGCCATCGCGCGGCAGAGAGATCCGCTCAAGAACGAAGAGTCAGTAGGAAAAAGAGTTGGGGTACCTCTCCTCCACACAGGGACAAATATATCGACGTTCCTTCGAAAAAGTTGTCGCGTCACCGAATATCCTACATAACTCTCAGACTCGCTGCCGCGGATAACTTTTCGTTCGCTCTTCTTCGTCGTCGTCGTCGTCGTCGTCTAGGAGCTGGTCTCGTGCGACGTCTAGCAAACACCACCCCTCTCTCCCTCCAGAGCTTCAAACTCCGCCAACCGTTCCTGATGCCCAGGGATCAACGATTCTTTGCACTCGTCGGGTAATTCTACTTGCGGTTTCACGTAATGGACCCAGCAAGCCATGTGTATCCTGCGGCAAGCGAAGAAAGGAACAAATGCTCTGAGACTCGGCTAATCTTGGCGCATGCCGTAGCTGATTAAGGCCATCCTGGTCTAACAATAAGAATGCCCGGTGGTCACTTACGTCAGATGCAGAGCTCCAAGAGCTTCCCAAAGAAAGCAACCAACCGCCCATTGATGGCTGTGCCTTCCGGCGTTCAGAAGTTACGTCGGTTAGTATAGTAGAACCACGTTGCTGTACCGCTATTGCTCCTGCTCTTGCTGTACCGACCCCTTCGTCCGAGTAAAGTCGTTTCTTCTGCTTTACGGTTTTAATAAATCTCTGTGGGGTAATTCGTGGTGGGTTGGAGCAGACATTAAAATCCTCCGGACCTCTGGCATCTTTGCCGCCCGTTTTACATTGCTTCGACCACGAGCAGCGTTATTTCACCTCTCTTTGGGGCGGGAGGGCTGATCTTTTCTAAATTAACGGGAAAAATGAGCACACTGCAAGGTATACACTGGTTTTCAGTAACCAGAAGTCTTATTACTCTCTCGCTCTCTCTCTGCGAAAAACAAATAAAATTATCGCCTTTGGACGGACATTCAAATTAATCGCGTCTTCTAATGATGTTGTTACAAATAAATAAGACAAAAAAAGGTAATTCCATTGTTGTCGTCTTTCATAGTTCTGTCTTATAGTTCACTTCGAAAACTTGTTAAATATTTATGTTATTTATTCGTTATTTATGTTATCCCGCTATTATTCTGCGGTGAATATTTGTCATTGGTCTGGCAATGAGAATGTTTTAAGGGAATAAAATATACCAAACATTTGCTTTAGTTCAAATTAGTACAAATTCATATATTCATGTAACCTACGTTCAATACTTATACTGTTTTTATTACATTTATTTTACAAGAATATTTATTCAGTTATTCATACGAAAAATTGAGCAGATTTTTAGTTATCTACGTCAACGTAGTTTGATGCGATATACATTAATACTGATGGATATTAAGTCTGACTGATATAAACTTTTTATGCGTGAAATTATCAATGTATATTGTCACAATTTCAACACAACTCAGTTAACTTTAGTACCTCAAGCTCTAACGCATATATGCATCGAGTGTGCGTGCAGTCTTTAGGAGTTTGGTATTTATGGAGAAAATCCCCTTGATCTTAACCGAGCCAGCGAAGCTTCTCACAGTTACCCGGGTCGACGGAAATCCCCGGCAATGTTTATCGAACATGCTTTCGGTAGGTTCGCGGGGATTAAACGGGAGCCGGCGAGCTTTAATGAACCCGCGCGCGTCTGCCTATGAACATCTTCTCTGTCTCTACATGCAGATGATGAACGCGTTACGACGTCGTTGGTAAAATGAAAATGTGCAGTCTCTATCGATCTACCAGAAGTGAATATATTTATTTTGTAAAACAACTAATGAAAATAATATTTTCTCTGTTTCAGGTAAGTTTCCAGAAAAGCTATTATACGCATCAACATCCATGATTGAATCTTCTAAACTGTAAGTTTTATCGAGCCGACTCTCTAATATAATAATAAGAATAATATTACAATTCGGAACTGATTGAAAAAAAGTGTAAATAAAATATTCGTTGTCAATGTTTGATTAAATGAATTTAAATTTTGTTAGTTTAATATTATCAATATTAATATTATATTACCGCATAAATAAATAATAATTTTTTTTTTGGGAATGAAACGCTGTTGTTATACGTGAAAGAGTAACATCTTCCGACCAAACAAGAGATTGTTATCGTATTTGACGATCGTTTATTACAAGGAAGAGGTATAGCACATGAACGAATACGAATTATTACGATAGCGAGCGAGTCGAGAAGAAGGGTGCGTTGCCAGGGTGCTCTCCGTGGGTGTACATGCCTAGGCCGATTCGACTGGCTTTAAGCCTGCAGCATCACAGGGGCAGAAAACGGGAAACACTAACTCGATCGGACATGCCGAGGTGCGCGGATGCGATGCAATAGTTTGTATCTGGCAGAGGGGAAGCCACCTCCAATCTTGGTGGGGCCTTCGACCGCCTAAACAGCCACGACAGAAGCCATTACTTACCCCTACAGTGGGTATAGAGGGTGCTTCCAAGCAGGGGTTCACCGGAGGCCTGAGTAGGGATTTCCCGTTCAAAGTATTTTCACGGATCGAATGCTTGCTAGCTCGCTTGCTCACGCGCTCTCAGATTTACAAACCACCCCTTGGCATTCATGAATCTCTCATGGCAACATAGCCGAGTATTTTTCTATAGCAGTACGAAGAAAGTCGATTCGATTTCGAGTTATGTGAAACCATTTGCTCTGGTCATAGTCACAAATTAATATCGCTTCCACGGTTAATTTACAGAAATCGACGAACAATTTGAAACTCGATCGATATGCGATGGTGTTATACAGGGAATCGTACGAATGCAAACCGCGAAGAATCAGAGGCCTCGTACTCTTAAGGAAAATAAGGAGGGTGGAACCAGCGATGAATCGAGCACTGCCAGCACGAATTATTCTCGGATTTTCGAGGGCACGTCCTTCTAGCTCGCTCGCTCACTGCCCCCGGCTTTTGCCAGAGACTCGATTTTGCTTCACCACCCACGGAGCCTTAAACAAGCCTGTAACGCGCTCGCGAAAGAGCAAGAGAGAGAGAGAGAGAGAAAGACGAAGAACGCGGGATATACTGGTACGGGAAATTGTGGACATTTAACATTCAGCGCGTATGATTAGACGGTCTGGCGGTGCATAGCGAACACGCCACCACCGCCACGACCGCGCTCACTCGCCTCCATCCCTTCTAAAGCACTCCTTTACCCGGCCCGTTGAAACTCGAGAATGAATTATGTAAGGCAAAGTACTTCATTTATCTTGCTCTTGTTATTTGGTGGCTGTAGTTAAACTCCGCGTATTACCGTCACTGAAATATTGCAAGTAATTTTTAAGGCGAACGTGCAATGCTGTCGAGCAGCTCCGACATCGTATGTCCGCCACCCTTTTCCGACTGTATAGCTGCTAACCGCTATAATAAATATGTCTTGCTCATAGATTCTTTGGCTAATGTAAACAAAAGGACAAAACTATTTCTAAATTTCGTCCGAATTTGTTTATTATAGCATTGATTTAGTCGATGATATCCAAGTGAAATCGAAAATCAATCGGGCATATCCTTCGGTACCGTTACACCAGTGATATTGGGCAGATGCCAGCACAACTCTCAAGTTATGGGTACGAAAGAAAAGCTGATAGCGAATTCAACCCCCGCACTGACGATTTCCATATTCCAATTTGCACCTCGTCGGACCGTGTTTGCTTAGTCATATCCTACGATCTCTTGCCAAAGCCCTTCGATGATGCTGGTGCTGCTGCGCCCTATCTTGTCTCTCTTTTTCAAAGGTCCGGCTCATCTCAAGCCGCAGGCAGTTCCTTTCGTTCACACGATCGAATCCCGCATACATTATTGCCCAGCCCGTCTCCACGAATACTTTCACACCGAAGATCGTTGGTAACTTTACGCGGGCACAACATTTTCTTTCTTCTAGACTCACGAATTACGTACTTTTCATCACACGTTGAAAGTAAAATTAAATTTTTTAAATATAACTATCAGATTTCAATTGAATTATTTTTATTTATCGGAATATATCTATAAATATTACCGAAAATAAGTTTAATATGATTTGTCCCAATTTTTTTATAACTCGAAACTTAAAAAAAATTTTGACTAGAAGTGTGAAAATATTCATGCTATCAAGATTGAGAACAATAAGTTCTGTAACTCTACAGATTCAATTTCAAGTATGTATGCTATCTATGATCACAACTTGTTGAGACACGGCGACAACAATGATCCCACCATATGTGTTACCAGTCAGTAACTTTCGTCTATTACGTTAAAATATATCTTGTTTGGTTTACCCGTATAGTCTTGGCTATTGACATTGATTTCCAGCGCACGAACTCTCCAGTGGCCAGTACCCGAGTTCCCAGAAATTCGCTGTTCGGCACAACAGAAATTCATGGAGGTTCGATCGAGCCGGAATAGACGGACCGAATGTTAGTGCACTAGTGATCATCCACAGGGAAAAATTCGAAGATGCGGGAAGGTCCCGGAGCTGAGAAATCATGAGCACGTTACGATTGTGTACGGAAGATAGGCGGCAGGGTACGTGGAGTAGTCGCAAGAGGATGCGTACGGAGAGAGAGAGAGAGAGAGAGAGAGAGAGAGAGAGAGAGATAGGACAATTAGTTCAGGAAGGAGCCGGTTAGTCCGGTAAACAGTTGCCGGTGGAAGCCGTTCATCCGACACACATTACACAGCTACAACACCACGAGCCTAAACTATTCAAGTTTGAAACCAGCGGGCTTTATCTTGGCGAGTTTAGACAGGAGGTATCTTGAAGTTTTGCATCAAAGAACATCTTTCGTGCCAGCAAAATAGTATGAGTTGCGACTAATTGTCGGGCAGTACACAGTCGCCAGGAAAAGTATGCGTATAACCATGTAACGTGCAGTCTCGTAAAGCGAAATAACAGGAACCCGTGAGTTATCTCATGAGCCCTTTTGCCTTGTAAATTCGACGAATGATGTTTTTACGTCCTGGCTAAATAAACGAGGCAGAGGTCGTCCGGGGATTTTATCCTTGCTGACTCTGGCTGGCGGCGGGTCGCATGCGGATTTAATTAAAGCTATAGTAGCCCACGGAGTACAGATTTTTTCTTTCGACTCCCGGCACATAACGCGCTCGTTTCTCTTCTACCCGGATAGCCGTGGAGCAAGTCCGGTGTATGCTCTGCTTCGCTATGTTAAAAAATCAGAATAGTATAACCAGAGAGCAGAAGAGAAAAAAGGTAGAGAAAAGAGCGGAACCATCAGGCTGTGGTCGTTCGGCGTACGCAGTGCTTCGGCACAGCGACCATCAAAGACGTTCTCCAGTGACCATTAGAAAAATTTACAACCTTTCCTGCCAAGACTCCATTGGGCACAAGCACATAAAAATAAAGTACGTGCGGTTTCTTCGCCCATAATTCACCCGACTAGTTCGCAACCACGTTTCACTTCAAGGTCACGAGTCAAAGTTCTCGTAGTCCTCTAGCTCGATCCTCTTTACCGTCGAGTACAGCCTCGATAACAAATTTTAGCTCGTTGCAAGACAGTCAGGCAAAACGTTTAATTTGGAAAGGCTTGGCCTCCGAGACCACGCTTTATCCTATCATCCCTCTTGAACCCTGAGGTAATAAATAATTCAGCCCTGCAAGGGAGATTGGTAGGGCAGCACACGGACTACTAGATGCGAACCGCTCGTAAACTTCCGGGCTTAATCCAGCACACGATTCGTCGTGGACCTCAGCACAGTTGGGTTACGCCAAGGTTTTTCACATGTAGGATAGCGTTGCATCCTTAGCACGCCGTTCGCATTTCGCCTTCCGGTATAGATCCTAGTCCTTCCATTCTCGTCGAGTTTCACTATCAACGTTTCACGTCGACGTTGACATCGAAATGGTATTCCAATTGAGTTATCTGACGTGCGAGCTTATAGCTTAGAATTTTATTGGCTGTTTTTTTCTATGTATGTATACAGTGTGCTACATGCACGGTACAAATGCATCCCCGTATATACTGAATCGCACATTCGCAACTCGAGCGTGAGCGAGGTAGCGTGTCGATATACAATTTGCTTCCTTTTATCGCTTCTTTATACGTACAAACGAAGGGTTAACGCGGGATTCACCCGACATTTCTCAACGTATGATTTTTTTCGAAAGTAGTTATATGGCAAAATTGAGACGATATCGCGACTGAGTTATCTCGTAATCGAACATTACGAAGGAGCGACTCATTCCAGTTCAGTGGTACGTGACCGACGGCCGAAATCCGTGGAAGCGAAACCATCGTGCAGTCGAGCGACCCAGTAGGGGTTAGGGGTAGTCTCGGTAGTGGTTACCGAGAACCGCTGCGCTCCTGGTTCCTCCTTCCTCATAGCGACAGCTCGTCCTCGTGTTTTCCGACTCCCCGCGGACGCCGACACGTCTGTTTGTCCACGTCGGCCTCTGCAGAGTTCTGATCCCTCCTCCTACGAGCTTCAGCTTCTACTGCTGTTGCTGCTGCTGCTGCTGCTGATGCCACGGCTCGTCTCCGCCTCCTCCATATATGTATGCTCCCTGCTGAAGCTAACCAGCAGTCGTGGGTCCCTCCAGTGTCAGTTGCGCGTGTTTACCATGCTCGTCCAGGCATGTTTCCAACCAAACTAACCCTGCTATGCCTCGCTGATCCAACGACACGTATCAACGAACTGAGTCGTTCCTCGTCCACTTCCCAGCCGCGTGAAATACCCTTGAGGAAGTCCAAGTCTATGTGCTATAAGAGCTCGATATCTGAAGCGATCGACACGATTAAAAAATTAAGATCCGTCAAGAGCACACGATTGATTTCGTTAGAAACTAAAGAAGGGAGTCATGACTTGTACTTTCATAAACCTGTAGAGTTGCGTCATATCCTGCGAAAACTTACTTTTACACACCGCAGAATCTTGCACGCTGCTCACGTGACACTCGCAGTTTTCTGGCAACGAGTGATAAAGTTTTATAGGCACATGATATACGAGTACGGCGCCATCGCGCTGTCCGGTATTTCCAAGAGGGAGCTGAGACCGAGAAAGAGAGAAAGAGAGCAAGGAAGGGAGAGGCACCGAGAAGATAGAAATAGAGTCAGGTAGTCGCGTAATTCGAGTAGAAAGTAGGTGGGTGAGTGTCCGTATAGTGTACTATACATGGGGACTCATAATTTCTGCTCGACGGCACCCTCAAAGACGTAATAACGTAGAGAAACGGTTACCAGTAACCAACCCTCCTGGTGCTCGCTGTTGCTGGCCGAGCGTCAGGGAGACTCTTTGATATATTTATATAGTACTGGCAGTAGCTACGGTTACGCCTGGTATACGACCGAAGAAAACTGGTGATGAGGGGTGCGGATGGCGCACGGATGGTAGATGGAAGAGGTCGAGTTCACTTGGATTACATTGGTTGACGCAGCGAGAGCGGTTCCTCTTCTACCTCCTCTTCGGGCTCTAACTCCAACCCATCTCTCGTCTTCTCTTGCCCAACGTCGAATTTTCGTCAGCACCGATTCAGCGGACCGAGCACCGTACCAGAATTGCGTTCAGCACCGTGAGATTTTCCATTCGCCCTTCCTAGCTTCTCAATGCGTTTCACTCCATGCCCTCTTCAGTGTCACTGTATACTCACCTCCCAACTGCATATATCGTCAAAACACAGCAGCCGCTAGGCGCATGTGGATTTAGCGGTGAATTACAGCTATGTCCTCCTTCCATTTCACTTTGTGGTTTTCGGTGCTTTCTCACCGACAGAGCAATTTCACTTTAACTTCACAATTTCGGCTTGCTGAACGTTCGCACGTCTTCCATTTTACTGCTACTGCAAGCCCTTAGCTAGTAACATTACAGCCTTCGAACCAGTGGTATTTAATACAGGGTACCTCAGAACTAACATTAAAACTCATGGTAGCTATTGAGTTTCAATAGTAGATGACGCAGCCGCTGTTCCGTGGAATATATCGTCGTGGAAGGAACACAGGTCAGAGTATCAAATCATATAAATCGTGTTTATCTAGTGAATACTCAGCAATCTAAACCCGCAGTGCACCCGTTATACATTGAAATCAACCGATTAGTCAGTACGTGCGGAGTCTGCTCAAGCACGCTGTATGACTGTGCTAAGAGTACGTATCACGCGCCAGCGGTCACCACTTCGGGACGCTTTGGATTATTGTCTATTAGCGCTGACAGGCAATGCAGCAGGCGGTGTTGTAATCGGCTTCGCTCCCACTCGTGTGTGACCATCTGACGCCCTGACTGTTGCAGCAAGACAACGTGTCGACTTTGGTACATAACGTAGCAGCAGCACTACTTGTACAATATCGATCTTGGTCGAACCTGAGTGTAGTTATGATGCATTTGCCGATGTCCCTATCCCTTCGAATCGCTTCGGAGAAATTCTCTCATCTACTTTCGATCAATGTCCAATATTCGCCATTGGGTTAGGTCAATCGGTGGTTCCCGGTGGTTCATTTTTTTTTGGAATTATTCGAACTTCCAGCAATGAGTAACTCGTCTGCTGGCTGTAGGATAGTGAGAGGAGAGAAGGCACGGCCACGGTGGTCCCACCGCGTACGCGTGGCTTCGCTGTGATTGCCGATGCAAATACACCCTCGCTCTGCTCAACTATCGTTCTCTCGGTCTATTGCATGGGTCTCGGGAACGCGCGTACCGCTCACGGTTTGATTCACGAATGGGTAGCAGCTTTCTGCGGCCTGCAACCCGGGCTCTCATGAATAATGCAGGCCCAATGTAATTGATCGCCCAATCGGAACGGCCTTTTATTTACTTTCCTTCACTCCAACCGTTCGTGTATTATCTTTCTCCATCGCTCTCCCTTCTCTTTCAATTTAACTGTTCTTGTCTTGCTCGCTTGAAAGTTATTTGACATCGCTTACCGCTAGAAGTGCTTTGCACACTCGCATTGAGAACATCCCGAAGCGGCGATGCCTGGTAAAATGATCTGTACGTCTGCCGTCCATCGGCAAAGCACAGTTGAGTTCCTCATGAGTTGACTTCTCACTGTGAAAATTATTTTGTGAATCAACTTGCGGGGAATCCGTTGGTGACTATAATTTCATTAAAAACGGTGCTATCTTACGTTACGACTTCGATGTCTCGTAGATGAATAAACTTTAACATACGGAAATTCCGCCAACCATTTTCATCAATCCTTAATTTTCCCTTGCTCGACTCAGCTAAAGGAAATCACGCTCTTCGCAGTCCGACACGACAGCGCCCTTAACGAATCCCGGCATACTTTCTACACTCTTCTCTCGGTCTTGCAAACTTCCGAAGCTCACGTTTCTTCGATCGTCAGGTTCGGGTTCTACACAGACAACTTCCTAGTTTCGCCGGTCCCTCTCTACCTACACGAGCGCGACTTTTTCTTTCTTTTCCCTTTTTCTCAACTTTTTTTCTGCCTTCCACTTCTTCTATTTCGAACTTCATCCTCGACTCGGCGGGTGGTCCGACGGGACGAACGAACCAACGGTTTGTGTACGCACGAACGTCCTCTCAAATCCCTGGAGAGGCGAGCGAGCGAGCAACGGTTCGCCTCGGCAAATCCTGCGATGGTAGCTGTATATTCGTGCACACGGTAAGCGCGAGCGAAACGACTCTCGTTCCTTCGGACTATTCGACTCTTGGTCGTATTCACAGAAGTTCCGGTTATCTCATCCACCGAGACACACGCAAGCTTGATACAACGGCCAGTAACTAGTAATATCAAGTGTAATGTGGTCGTGTACCCGAGCGACGTGCCGAATTTATTTCATCGAAACTTCAGGCCAGCGTAATTCTGGTCGCAAGTGTCAAAACCGAGCGTAGAACGAGTAAAGGAGCAAAGGGGATGGCTGTTGCTCCAGAAGACTGCCATAGCGAATATGAGTGAGGGTAGGAATACAGCAGGATACGGGGGAATAGAAGGATGCTCGTAGGTCGCGAGCGAGCAAGAGAGAGAGAGAGAGAGAGAGAGAGAGAGAGAGAGAGAGAGAGAGAGAGAGAAGATCGAAGGGCGGTGGCAGCAGCCGCTTCCATCGAGATAATTCAGTTATTTCATGCCCGGGCACCGGTAATTGGCTGCGCGTTGGCGGCTCGGGCACGACCAGCTCGAGCGAACACCCGACAAACCAGCTCGCCATAACCAACCATCCCCGGCAGCCTCGTGAAACCAGCCTGCTTTCAGCCTCCAGCCGAGACATTATGATGTTGCACGAGCCAATTTCTCAGTCACAAGGTTAATAGCTACTTCCGACGATAATAATTTGGCGCTTCCTTTGCCGCACAGTATACATATGTCTATTCTTAAGTGAAAAAGTAAGGCCTTTTTTTAATAATACTTAGCCTTCTTTTGTTCTTTTGAATCTAGTAAACGCTTCTTTTTTACTTGCCCAGACCGCATATTCTAAGTAACAAAAGTTACGTATACAAGAAAACCGACGTTCATAGAAGCTATCTGAGACACGGGGGGAACAAGTAACCATTTCAAAATTATAGCCACCGTTCGATAGCGAATACTTGGAAAGTTTTGGCTTTAACTGGCTCGCTTCGCTATTAATGGTAATGGCTAGTCACCTTGAACTGGCGTAATCCCTGTAGTCTATTAAGGCTGTAGTCACGCTACGGATAACCTGATTCCAACATGATAGACTGTGACATCGGACCACTGATGAAACACGAAGAGGTCTATTTCTCAACCCGGGGTAAAACACAACCCTGAATACTGGCCACGTGGTGAAAAGTACTTATATATACTATAGGTGTATATCTCGTACGTTACGTCAATCCCTGGCCCGAGATCTTCGATAAACCAGATTGCTCGGTCCCAGGTCCCAAGCAATCATTTTACCAAGTTCTTTTCGTTTCTCAACCCGTAACAAATTATATTTTTTGGTTAGAGCGTGGCACGACGGTCCACTGTGAACCCATTTCAAGGAAATAGCTGGCTACATATAGGCCCTTGCTACGTAGGCATGGAGCATCCTTCCACAATATCTTTACAGCGAAAAAGATCAGAGCGAACGTATTTGGATATTGGGCAATCCGTGGGTTAAGCTAAGGCTCAAGATAAGGAGCTTACGGACGTCCGTTTCTCCTTCTGGTTCTTCTTTCCATCGCTGCTGCTGTTACCTTGGACGCCCTGCAATGAAATTCCAACATTATGTTTAGATAGGTGCACACTCGTGTACGCCGCTGTCTCGCAGCGAGTTTTATGGAAAGCATGCTCTTAGAATTCCGTTGCGTGGTTGTCGCTGCGACCAAGTTCTACTCTCGTTCGCGGTATCTCCTCTCCTCACTCCTATAGTCTTTCCTTCACTTTTCTGTGTTCTCACCGTGTTCCTCGTCCTCGTCTCTTTCCGCAGAATCCACCATGCCTCCTCGTTCTCTTAGAAGTCGTCTTTTAGAGCGAAGCGTCTGACGTTGGCCGTCGTTACGACGGGATAACAAATGCTAAGTGTTTCTCCGTTATCGAGGAACGCCGGGAAAGTTAAGAATAGTATGAGAAAAAAAGTCTGGCACAGTGGAGTGAGTGAGAAGCCTCGAATCCCCTCACTTCTGTTCGTTGGCTTCGTATATAGTTGGGTAACGCGTGTTGCCTCGTAGATTCTTATAAAAACAAAAACTGCCACGTGAAGAAAAGTACCTTTTTGCGTAAATAAAGAAAAACGAGTGTACATTGCGCGGCGTCAATTCGACCAAATAAAAGAAAGAAATAAAAAATAGATTACACGTAGAGTCAAGTCGAAGATGTCGGTGTAGGAAGAGGTTAGTGAATCAAGACGATTTATCATTCGCTTAAATGGCATTTTTTATATAAAGGCCGATGCCAGCATGTCGAGAATAAGAGTGCTTTGTATTGCGACAATAATATCAAGCATGGTCGCTCTATTCTCCTCATACCGAGTCACTCTCGATTCATCATACTCGTTGCCATAGTCGAGTTCTTGCGCGTTCCCTCAGTTCTCAATTGCTGCATCGCTAGTTCGCGAACAATGCGAGCTGAGTTCTACGTATAACACCGAATGGTGTTTCACCATACTCACTGCATTCGAGAACTCGAGGCTTCCCGATTTGCAGGCTCGGTATACCACGATAATGGCCAGGCTCGACGATTCCTTTGATGACGCTCTCTCTCCCCCGATTCCCGTCGCCATAGCTGACGCACATAGTATATTCATGTACCCTGCTACCACAGAGCCACACCTGCCGTGATGCGCGTTACAAGTCGACGTTACAGGGATATCGATGTCGCCGGAGCTGCGACGCAGAGACACTACCAAACACGCCCGAATATTACGCATCGTCAGAGTTTATCTCGTATCATCCTGCCTTTGTACAACTTTGCTAGCATATTCGTTATGGTTAACTTAGCTACAGTACTCGTTCCGATGAGGCAAACTTTATTACTGGCCACGCATGAACCGAGTAGCGAAATAAAATATCTTTTGAACATAAAACTCGCTGCGTGTAACGACCGATGTACAAACTCCCTGATACGATACCATTTTAACAAGTGAGGAAAGACGCAAAGACAATACGAACGATGCCTTATTCTGTGTGCGGAAAATCATTTCTTCAATCGTGAAACATAATGTAATGGAGGAAGAGACTCGGACCTTGGTCAGCCAACTTTAGATCCACCCTCGCGATTCGAGGGATAAAGTTGAGGGGTAAGCGAACCAAGCGGATATCGGAGATGGGACAATCGGGTCTGGGAGGATGGACTTCAGCAGTACGGTCAAATGACCGAGTTGGCAGTGCGGCGAAGTGGACGGGAAGCGAGCTACCGCTACTGCTGCCAAGATTGTAGCTAAAATGGAGTTCTTCGGCGTATGAGGGTCCCTTGGCCGCGTATCACTGATTTACATTCGCTATTACTGAGTGAATTGATCTTGGAACTCTTTGCCAAAGTCCCGAAGCTTCGACCCCCTGGAGATACCCTTTATATTCAACAGAAAGAGAAAGGAAGAGTCCAACCGGAAGCTCCGCATCGAATTTTGTGGCCCTGCGGTATTGCTCTGGACTCCCGGATCTGAAAACCTTCCATAAAGACAGGAAGGAATCGTATTTCGATTGACCCTTGTGTCGTCGTGCGCAACATACCCGCGCTATGCAATCTTTTATCTCCCATAAATACGTCCAGGTCGTTTGAAATTGAGTCGTCTTAAAAATCGAGAAACATTGAGTGATTTTTTTTTTTTTACTATTATATTATTTGTTGTATAATGGTAATATTATATAGAAATTTTATAAGCGTTACCAAAATATATTGAACATGAATAATTTCGAGATTTCAAAACATTCTATGTCAGGAATGTTCATCTTTGTATGTTTATCTTTCAAAGACTACCGTTGATTATTATTCTCAAATGTTCAAACAGAAAAAATTAATAAAATTAATATAGAATCATCTTATTTTTATTGCACATGCATCATTTATGATATGAGATAACTGATTTCTTAATCCACTCGGAATTGAAGATACGATCTGACTTCTTTAGATAGTAATGAAATAAATTCTGACCCAACAAGAAATATGATCGAAGACATTTCAGTTGCTTCTCTCCAAAAAACTCAGAAAAAAGATCATTTATTTACTGGAAAATAATAATTTTTTCTTTCAGTGTTCCTAAGGTAAACGTTTTGATATTTCCGTGATAAAGAGAGAAAACCAAATATTCATTTTCATCATTTTTACCTTACTCGACCTACTGAACTCTACTGAATGAACAACAAAAAAACTAATAAATAAATACATAGCAGAGACGCTTCAATTTTAGCATCCATATTGCAATAGTCGAAAAAATGTTGGGATTCCACAGCAGAATGAGAAAAACGCAGGGTAATGTTATGTTAAAGAAGCCAGATGGAAGATCCTTTGCTTTCTCTTTGTAACAACTCAGTTCTCAGTCCTCTTCTCTGGTACGGGCCGATGCGCACGGTCTCGACATCATCGTGCCGTGCTCAGACAACGCGTACTATAGTATTCCATGAGGAACTGAGATATCATATGGGACTCACGTCCCACTGCGTTTAAAGTAACATCAAGGATAATGTACCTCTCCCTTCGGCATGGCTTCAAGGTTTTCTCATACCTCTCTCCGCCGGATCTCGGTGGATTCCTGTGTCTTTATCTCAAACTAGAGTCTATATCTTCCTGCTGTTCGCGATACCTCTGCGCTACATTGTACCCGGGGATCACATTATATTTTTATATTCCGAGAAGCCCGGTAGTGGAAAGGTACAAAATATTTTCTGCTTCTTTGGGATAATCTTCAGCTTTGAGTCCGCGCATGTATTTAATGACATTTTTCTACTCCATTTCCTAGCATTGTTTTTAAAAAGATGGCAGTCAAGGGTTTCATTACAATGAGCTTTTTCTGCTTCGTATAATATGACAAGCCGATTCAATTAATTATGACCTGTCTTTATGGTTATGGTTGGGGTTTACGGCTGATATTATTAGGTATAAAATTGGCTAAATTGTTTTTCATTACCGAAATACAAAGGTGACGATCTTCATTTTCATCTTTACAGGAGCAAATCCTTGCTTCATAGCGCGGGTTTCCCTGATTGGCCATAAATATCTCCGATAACGCAACGTGTCCCAAGGATATCTCGGTGATGTGCTATGAACGTTTGGACGTATTAGGATATTCATAAAATATCTGTGGGATATTGATGGTGATAGGGATACCTATCGCAAATTAAAAAAAAAAGATTGCTACATTTCAATTTGAAAATAAATAAATAAAAGATAACTGTAACAAGTATTTCAAAAACTTCTGGCTGAAAAAGCAGTAAAAATATACATAATGAAATAATTTTTATTTCCATTTTTGTTAAGCGTACAGCTTTCAACAATTGTTCGATAAGTAATATCTACGTTCGTTATACTCCTTGTACCGGTTTACTCTCAATGCGAGAAGCAAGAGAATGAAAGAGTCGTTGAACCCATCGAAGTAGATATCACGAAATGAGGAATGAAAAAAAATTAACAAAACAAAATGCAGAGCTGAGAGCAGAGAGGCAGATAGAAGAGGAGTCAGAGCCCAGGTGAATCGTTCCCATTTCGAGACATCACCGACAACCCGAGGCATGTAGTTGTAGGTGGGTGGGCTTTCACCCCGGGACCACCCTAGGATACACGTACGCTTAAGTAATTTAATTAGAGCAACTCCGGTCTGGAGACGTGACTCCGTCTCTTTGGTCTCGACGCCCAGGCCGAGCCTGCTCTTCTCTTCTATCCTTTGCCATCCTTGTTCCTATTTCTCTTGGTTGGTCTGGGTCTATACAGCGATGCCGAAGATAGGAGTGTGCGAGACTGAGCGAGTCAGAGAGATTCTGGTGGTTCGCGCCAACGAAGACCTGGAAGATCAAGAGCAAGAGAAGAGATAGACTGTACGATATAGAAATAGAATTTGAGTCGGAAGAGTGAGGGAGTATGCAGGAGCACACGAGACGATGGCTACGAGGAACATCGTGCGAGCGTCACGATGGTACTGCACTTGCTGGTTCGTGCTCCGGGAAGTTTCACGACCCCTGGCGACACCAGCCAGCCACCCCTGGTGACCTGCACGTATCTACGAGTCTAGGATACGTTGTAAGAATGACGAAGGGACTGTATTACAGCATTGATGTTGCCTGGTTTGACTAGTTGACATTCAGTATGAACAACATCGTGTCTTTCCGATGTTCTTCACGATCTCTTCGATTTACTTATAATATTTAAGGTGTTACCTCTGTAAATCTATTTATTTCAAGCTAAACATTTTTTGAAACTTCACGTACATTTAATTGAACGTAATATCAAAACGGATGAACAATTTCAACGATACTTACAGTTTCCAAGTTGAAATAATTATAATTGAAGATGGTACGGTCAGTGTGAATCTTTTATAGCAAACACGCACGACCAACACCTTTTTCATTTTTACTATCTAAACGATATTCAAGTATTAAAAAAATAAACGAGAGTATATCAGAGGAGCATAAAACGAAATTAATTTTTAAAGTGTCTGGTTCTTTCGCGTTTAGATTCTAAAATATCGTGAGTTAAATAGAAATGTGTGAATAGCGCATGTATCCTTTATACAAAACCTAAAAGCACATCGCATCTATTGCATTTATCGCCACCGATGTTGCGTTAAGGTAATAACTTAAAGAGTTGCATATGTACATTTAGACTTTCGACAATCGATAAAACCTTCGTTATCTTAACCTTTTAAATATCGTACGTTATCTCGCGCGTTTTATCAATTAACAACAGCTTTTCATATAATTTTTCAATTTCTCCAAACACTTTAAACCAAAACAAGGTATTTATGAAATGTAGTTACGGCGTCTGGAACGGAACGGAAGCAATGCAATTCAGACCAGACAGATAGAAATGTTTAGCCACTATTTGCAAACGACGATCATCGCATATAACATGAACCGTCGACACGTGTCGGCGTATTAAAAGCTTTGGAAACTTTCACCCCCTACCCCCCTTCCGCCCCTCTTTCATCACATAACAGCGAAGCTTCAATTTAATATGGCTTACCAGAGCGGAGACGAAAAAGGGTCTCGGTTCGTTCATCTTTTTTTTTTGCGAAAGATCCCTCCAATACAGGCCCGTCATACACGTTTTCTTTCTCCGCTCTCTCTCTCACCCAGTCCCGACCTCACTCTCCCAGGGAAGCGTGTGCCCGGCATTTCGTTTGGCACGTGACAGCACCCTTTCGCGCTCTCGCACCCCTCTTCCCACTGACATGCTCGACTAGGGAGGGAAAATGGCCTCGCATTTATGTTCTATAGTTTGCTCTAAATATTGCATTAAGCTCGCACGTACTCCCTCGGAGTGGAGGGCCCGCCCCTGTGCAGCCACCCTCTCGCCTTCGCCAATATAGTATCTCGTCGTACTATTCAACAGAATACATACGATATATCGCAAGAGTATGTGGTTTGCTCACGTGTTTTAACCCAGTAGATATGTATATGCGGTATATATTGCCACCCGTGAACAGGAAATACAAACACATTCATGTCGAAACATAAAAGTTTCGATTGGTTGGTATGCGTACTTTAAATGTTTGTGTGGGTAAAAGTGGAAAAATGCTGGTAAACTTCATTGACTGTGCGATGTATGTGTGAGAAGAAGGGTTCTCTGGTATACACGGTACTATGTATATTACAACCCACATAGCGCGAGGGGGTTCCGAGGGGTTCGCTCTTTCCTGTCCGCGCAATATGTCAAATTCACGTGCAATCGACTTACGCCATCGATTTTTATTGTTGGACTCTCCTCGCTCGGCTCTGGCATACCATAACGTTGATATACCGGTCGACAGGGTTGATCCTATACCGGACAAAAGTGTCCGTGTCCATGTGTGAGTTCGTTGGGGTTGGAAACCGATAATCGGCCTCGCACCCGTGGAACCACTGAGCTCTCCCGTCCTCTTAGCGAGATTGAACCTGACTGATCCCGGGCCAGCCCAGGATCGCTATTCGAAATCACCTCGTACTTTCCATTTCATAAACCATGAAAGACTTGAATTCGGCCAGTGAGCAAGGGCGCTCGGGTTATATCGTCCCGCATGTACTATATATAAGGTGTACAACGTCATTTCGGAAAGGTAAAAACCCTGACATTTTAAAAAGATTTTGTAACTTTGGTAAAATGAAAGTTAAGTCAATAGAAGTTTGTCATTTTTTTAACATTTTTTTCTAAAGGATAATTTTTTATTTCCTAATTGTTATATCGAGCGTTTCTCACATCAGCGTATTTTGCTGATGTGAGAAAAGTGTGCGAATCAGCGTGTTGTGCTGATTTGAAAAATTATGAGACAGGCAATTGAATGATTAATACATAAAAGTCGCGGATGTGGATTGAACTCGCGGACTGAAGTGATTATAGCATTTTTTTTTTAATTACTGTAAATTCTACTAATACAAAAAAAAAGTTACTTTTATACAAGAACGATACTTTTAATTTTCACCAAAATTTAACAGACATTTTTTTATGCGTCTAAACATACGAATAAAAAATTGGCATCGTGAGTCATTATTTTTATAGTCACATTAATTCAGTTATTTCAATGATTGCACAAATTCTGGATTGTTCATAAAAATCATAAATACAAACATTTATTCAGCATAGGGGAAGCTACCTTAGTTAATTTTGTTATAATTATTAGATACCGCCTAAGGGTCTGTCAAGATGCTTGAATTGCTATAATTTTTAATTGGTTATGTTACATCTAAGTAATCACCGATGACGCGAGTAATCATTCACGGAACTTGTTTTTTCGTTAAGTTATTATTATTTCCCTAATTTCTGTATTTGATCAAAGTTTACAAACATGCATTAACTCTGTAATTAAGTGGTTGACAATTCAATCGTGTCATTAACACTAAAATTACCGAACCAAGTCAAAGTTGTAGAATGATAAAACCGATCAAATCAGTCAAATAACTGGTTTTAAGGTAGCCTGAATTGACAGTAACTTTCGATTGGACGAATTTATATTTTGTGCACTTGAAGCATCTTAAAAAATAACAAAAAAAAATGTAGCAAGGTAGATTACGTCATCCTGAACAAATGTTGTATTCGTTATTTTGATGTAGAATATAAGAATTTGAAAATAATTAATATAAAACAATTAATTTAACTGTCATCACCGGTTACGGAGAATAATCGAGAATAACGCTTCTCATTCAAGCAAATCGTCGTTCGACTATCGCACTGTCGTCGTGCCTCAACGATTGTGCAGCATACATACATATCACTTTCAATTTTAGATTATTTTTATATTCTCGTATCCGGCGACTCGACGGAGCGTCGTGCGGTCATACATTTTGTATTCAATCGCTTCATGGGTTGATGTCGTTTGTACACAGTTACATGTATACATTCTGTGACTCCGCGCTGTTCAGAGTCGAGCGAAAATGTTTTCCAGCAATGCGATTTCTCCGAGAATTTTCGCTTTATCTTTCCATAGGAGTGTCTCGGTCTTGTTTTCGAAGGCAAGAAAGTAGAAGCCAGCGCTTTTCTCGGGCATGTATGTATGCGCACGCGGGTGTGTGTGTGTGTGTATGTTTTGGCGTAGTCGTTTTAGACACAACAGTCCGGGACGCCGTTACCGAGGTCAGCGAATGAGGTTGCACTACGACTCCCGGAGTCTCGTTCGGGGTCTCTCCACCTCGATGTCTACACTATCGGCGATGATAAATACAATCTTGTTCGTAGTAAACTCGGTTGCTTTATCGGCAGCCATTTAGACAATGAAGATGGTATTTCTCTCGCGGTTTTATGCTGTATATCATCGCCCCACGTTGTAGCTGATTCTGGTCGAGACGTGCAGGCTGCACGACTGCACACATTGCTACCAATAACCGACGCCGCCATGTTGGACGTCTGCAGCAATGGAGGAATGAAGATGAAAAATAGAAGAAGAAAAAATAGTGGAAGGGTATTGGTATACATTGCGAGAAATAAAAGGAAAAGGACGAGAAGTAGGAAGTGAAGTAAAAATGGATGAAATAGTAACAAACACCGAGGGTAGTCACGAGATTGCCGCGCCATACGTACTACGCGTTATGGAGTTTTTTTCTGCCACCATAGGGGTACGCAAGCTGAAGAAATCGATTATAATAAAGCAGATAAAAAGTTTATCGCTCAATGCATTTTCTTGATAGTCACTCGACGTTAAATCGTACATCGAGAAAAATTGAAAATAAAACTGCTTCGATGTGTTTTATGACGGGATATTCATAGGAAAAGAAAACAAGGTTGTATCTGTGATCTCACTAAGCAAAAGTTAATGGTCACCATTTGTCTTTCGGAGATTCTACCAATAGCAGCAGATTCGAGAAAAAGCACCAAAGCTTCTTTCATCGTAAACAGGTCTCGTGGATCCTCTGCGAGTTTTTCAAGCGTTGGGGTCTAGTACCGCGGTGGGAGGACGAAGGTACGAATGGAAAGGAAAAGGGAAACAGGGAACGAGAGTATCGCTTAACCTCTCTCCCACCCCTGTTGGCCCAGGGATTAATCCGTTACGGTTTACAGTACCGTTAAAGCCAGACTAGAGCCCGTGTGCCCGCGAGAGCTCGCAAGCAGAAATCCCTGGACGTCGGCTAATATATCCTCGAAATACGAGCGGTAGCCGTGGTTTCCGAGGTTCCATTATGACCGGCCTTTGGATCTTTATTGCCCCATCAGACGATGGAGGGCACACCGAATATTTTCAATAAAATTTCTGTTATTAATGGCTGCGTCGGAGAACCTACTGAGGCGAAATGCGAATCAGCGAGGTCGGCTACTTGCTCGACGGCAGGGGTTGCTAACGTGGAATCCTAGACCGAACGATGATACAGGTCGAGGGTTGTATTTCGTGTTTTTAACCTATCTCCGCTTCTTATTAGAATTCCGATTTTTTTCTCGAACGGATAAAAAATCGTTGCACTGCGCGGAGAGGATAAAGAGGAAGGGACGGGGGGATGAAAAAAGGTACGTTGTCTCCCCTGTGTTACGACTTGTCGTAAGTCGAGTTTTACGATTTTATGCTACGTGCTCGCTTCGTACACGATGGGGCTCGCCAATTCGCCTTTCCCGTTACCGAGCGTGGGGGAGAGGAAGAGGGCATAGCAGTGAACGTCTTAAGACCCTACCCGACTCGAAGCTTCCGTTCGGATCGCGAAGCACGCTGGAGAGCGGTTCGGCATCGAGCTGTCGAGCCAGCGCGCGACCGGCTACCCAAGACTCGCGGACCGATGTTGACGAGATTGGCTATAAATTTATTTGCCCTTTTAAACGTGATATTGTTTTATTGTCATCTAAAGTGAAAGAGCAATCTCACGGCGCTCAACCCGGCACAACGCAAGTTGATATAGTCATGGTACTCGTGACATTTTTTACTTTGCTGCAATGTCTATGGGACAACCTTTCATTTCAGGATTTGTTAGCTCTGGAGCAAAAAGATGTTTGTCAATTACAATAAAAAATATTTCCGTGACACTGATACAAATGTTTGGTAAAATTAACATTTTTATCAGTTGTACGAATTTTTTAAATTAGAGTAATTTTCGCAGGAACGTATAACAATAACAAAATATCCATTAAAATGTTTACCACAATTACACGATCCACACTATCATCAGTTGATATATTTACGCGCTGTCGTTATCGCGATAACCATTGATATATGTTGCTAAAGGCTTTGAAATTAAAAATAACTTTGGAAACACAATTGGTTAATTGTAGATTTATCATTTTTCAAAATATTAACTTCAGATTTCAGTCAAAATTCACAAATTGTACTGGCGAAATATACCCATATAAGTATAGCAATACATTTTTTGAGTATCAATAGAATACATCTTAATACGATACGATCGAGTTAGTATACTCCAAATTTTAATATTCCAGGAATACTATTTTGATACTAAACTTTTCCGTAAATATGTACTATTTATAGAGTATTTTTCTTAATGTACGTATTTATTTTATAAGCAATGTGTGTTTGAATTTTGTCGATGGATTCGACAAGGAGAGGATCGAGACCGAGCCTGAGTCACAAACAAACGCGACTGCACGAGTGTGTAATTTTTTATGCGATTGATACAGAAAATAAAAACAAACGGGATAACCGTGGTTTTCATGAATAATTCAAAAAACGTCACTGGCGAGGGCCATCGAGACACAAAGTCCGTGTTATCTGTGGATATCGTGTGCAGAATGAACGTAAAAAAAACGTTAAACGGTTTGCGTTGATGGAGCATCGCACGACACAGGATCATCTTTGAATATATCACCGCGCATGCATTTTCCATATTTAACTAATTATACTCCAATCATCTGAGCGATGTTTGGGTCGCACGTTTTATGCCAGATAGAATCGATGATGGCTATAATTTGAACGCGAACGTTCTCTCATTGACAAGAGGTTGATCCCGTGGCGCGAGTTTCGATATTTTTCACTTGTCGAATGATATACACGCAGCTATTATATTTAGTAATCCGTCAATCGAGTGTGCATTTTGTAGATAATTACAAACGATAGATGAACTGAAATTACCTCGGCCAATAATAATTTGTGAGTCCCGATGAAGTTCAACACCAAACAGCAGGCAGAAACGAAAGTTTATACGAAAGCAGTGGACACCTAATGGATAGGGTTTGAAGGTAGCGAGTTGGGAAATCTGATTGGACCCTTTGCCCACGTCCGTTAAAGTCCCGGTTTCATTCACTCTCACTCGCACTTCCACCATCGGCCTCCACTTTTCTACGTAGCTACCCTTCCATGCAGCCAGTTTTCTCTCTGTCTCTCATCAAATGTAATTATCCCGAGGGGCCGTGCGGGCGATTGATGAGCGAGAGCTTAGCTCGGCCAGCCTTAACAAGAGTTTGATGAAAATCAAATTAACGTTAATAATATCACCACGGGTCTCTGCTAGCCTCGCTGCTACGTAGTATCACGAGACACGGTTGAGTTTTACGCTGAGTAAATCCATAGCACAGTATACTTCGTATATATATGCACGAGAGTTGTTGGTGCGGTGAAATGATTGGTTTTCCAATTATATACAAAACCTCTCGAACATCCTTAACGATATAGGTTACTTTTAGGTTGTATACCAAACTCGCCCAAGCAATAATTTCGTCGAAATAATTACTTCCACTAATTACTTAATAATTAGATATCAAATAAATAATTTCAACACTCACAGTTAACAACGTCAACCAAAATATTTATTTGTAATATTATTTTATTCGATGGAATAATTATAACTAGTATTTTGATTGTTTTTTATTCCAATTACGTTCAACACTGCTGTTTTTACATTGATTTGTACTTGTTACTTAAATAAGTGTGATCTAGAAATTAAAGAGTCAATTGTTGTCAAAAATGTTAACGATTAAATCGTTTATCTGTGCTTTTGAAATTGCAGTGACATCGCCGATTCACCCCCATTAAGTAAAAATATTGACAACATATCAAGTGGATAAACGACAAATTAACGGTTATTTTCTGCGTCAAGGGAACGGGAGGCTTAAACTTCAAAAGCGTCACGGGAATTAGAAACAAGAGCATCGGTAACCGACGTCGCGTCGCTCGTTTAATATTTGATGCCGCTAATTTGTTTTGCGTCATCAATTAGACTAGTCAGAGCCGCTCGGGTACGTCAACTCAACGTCGAACAAAGCGAAACGGCTTCGCCGCACTCCGGCCCCTCCCCCATTCATCCGCTATCAACAATTGGCTGATTAAAGCTTAATCAAATGGTGATTCGGCTGATTACGTGGGATTGGCCAATTATTCGTTGCCCAAAAAGCTCTCTGTGTGCTCTATCTGGGTACCACTAACTGGAAGAGTGGCTGCAAGAGAAGTGCAAAACGTATGTATGTATTATTGATTCTACCACGGGCTAAACAGAAAAGTCCTACGAGCGACAGATCAACCAACACTGTCTTACAACAAAGCCTGACCTTCAACGTTACTGTATAGTTATCAATATTTATTGTCAAGTACACATTCTCGATGAATTTTTATATACTTATTGGTATTTAAAAGTTGGGATATAAATGTGTTTAAAATTATTTTTTAAGTTTAAATTGTTCCAATAATTTTTTTCTCTCACTTAATTGGGACATTCTACTGCAAAACCCTCACCTCAAACTTTTAACTACATTTCATTGAGGGAAATATAATAACTTTGTGGCTTAATTAATTTTTTGGATGGTTGACGCTGTTTTGGTAGACGCGGTTCTCAAGTGTTCCGAAAAAATAATTAATTTTGTGTTATCCGTGGGAATAAGATAGGTAAATAAATTATCCGCTAATAATCTCTTATAGAGTTCAGCCCTAAAACGTGATAGAAAGCAGATAGTAACGGCAAAGTCGTCGATGAGAGCACCGGGTGGAAGAGAGGACTATCGAGAACGGTACTGGTTAGTACTGCGCGATACCCGGACGTGCTTTTCCCTCTTAGCTCCATCATCGATAGTTTAAACTTTGTTAATTAGGAGGAAGCTGCTGGTAATGCCGGTAACTAATTGGCACCCAGGGCATAAGCCGAACGCGCGTAGTACTTCAGTACAGAGACGAGAGGGTCGAGCAAGTAGAGGATGCTTTTGCTGTAGAGCTAAACTCGGCGAGCTTGCTATACCAGGCTTAATGTCTGGTTTCATCTCTGCAACACGCTACTAGGAGCAAGAGAACTACAAGCAATATTCTACTTTATTGTTGAGTACTATTAGGGTTTTTCTTCTCTCTTTCTCGAATACCCTTCTCATTTCGAGGGAAGCACCGGAAGCTATCGAGATGACTCTTGTAATACCTCTCGATGAAACTATCGAAGCGACTTTGCCCCCCCCCCCCCTTCCGAGGCAGCGAGAGTACTCGGTGGTTCCAACCGAGCGGGTTAATTAGTTTCATTCATATCAAACTACAACGAACGTGCCATGTTGAAACTCGAGACAGGTTCTCAATCTGGTTGAGACAGCCAAGTAGGGGAGAAGCAAACAAAAAAAAAATGCCGATCAATGATCTTTTGATTACAAGTAAATATAAGTTTCTCATTGAATCATGAATTTTTCAGGACAAAAACAGACTTTCTTTGCATTTTTTCCCGTTCATTATTATGTATGGAAGATGGTACGTTGTATGTTAAAGCTAAGTCACGCTTAAACAAAGAAGATAAATGTCGACTAATGATCTTTTTATTACAAGCAAATAATAGTTTTCCATTGAACCATGAATTTTTCAGGGCAAAAAAAGACTTTATTTGCATTTTTTTCGTTCATTATTATATATTAGAGCCAAGTCACAGTGAATGTTTAAAAAATCGAGTTATCTTGTGTATACCATAAGATGATTTATTACTGTCTTCTCTTGATGGTTTGGAAATATTTCATTGGCTAAAAGAACTTTCCTTTTGGGACATTTTTTTTTTCAATAGTTATAGTTCCAAGTTATGAAATCCCGCGGATAGCCCGCATCGGTAGAGGACGTTGCTATTACGTTTACGATGTAAGTAGATGCATGCAGTCTGTGCAACGATAAAAAGAGCGTTGAACGCGCTCGAAAGCCGCGCACGGCGGTGAACGTGTTAACGGGACAGTGATAAAAAAACAGGGCATTGTAGGATAAGAGCTTAGTGAAAGGCGTAGAGGATGTGCAGAGAGAGAAGGACTCAACCTCTGAAGGTGATGCTTTAACGGCTCCATAAATTCTGGTGGTCATCTTCCGCCTCGGAGCTTCAGATAAGCGCTCTTGTAAAACACGATGAAGCTCTCGCTCTTGTCAGACAGAGCATAACGTACCCTGACTCGGCACCGTTCTCGTATATTCGTTTTCTGCAATTAACCCTTCGACGCCTAGGTTTATCTTCATAATGCGCTTCGCTAATAGTGCTTTCATCTGTGAGTTCGGCAACTAAACTTATTCAACCTTGGTTCCCTCATTCGCTCTATGTACGAATTCCTTATCCTCATCAGCTGTAAGTAATTCTCGTATGCATCAATGACATTTTAATTATTTAGTAATTTATTAAGCGTATGGGAGTAAGGTAAAATAGTGCTTCGTCTCTCTATATTTTCTCGAAACATGAATGAAGCGCTTTTTAAGATCCATCGGTATTGGGGTTCCATATTTTGTTCAACACCCTACGTATAACACTTTTCTATAATGGCGTATAGACACTTGTTGAAATACGTAGAAAATCATTTGAATGATAGGATTGAGTGGATTATCTTTCAACTTGCAATTTCATTGGATTAGTTGTATGCATATAGGATAGGTAAATTGTGAGATTTCAATCAAGACGCGATATTTACTTTCGTTCCTGTAATATCATGACTAGAAAGTCACAGGTTGGACATACAGTTCGTATGGACAGACTCATGGAGCTCCGTGACAATTTATTGAATCGATATTCGGTGCGTACGCTATGGTATCGAGCTTCGAACGTTGGTATAGAGTCTACACGAGGGCTCAGCGTTCAACTTGTCTGCAGACTCCAATTTCGCTTCTCGATATCCCATGAGAGATTGAAATTAAGCGTCGACGTGTCGGGTGCACAGAGGTCGTACGAATGAGCGAGCGAGAAGCGAGGCAGGGCGACCAGGCGTAATCAAGATTTAAACAAATCCGCGGCTCAAGTGACTGATCGCCTCGCAACAGGTGGGATATGTGCCCAGGGATTTGGCGTGGCTGCAGGTGGTGGGCGCGGGGTTCAAGAGGAAAACTCGCAGGCAGCACGCGGGGTGAGAATCTCGGTGAACGTTAAGGGGGCGGCGGGTGGGTTTCGCAAGAGAGTAGCCAGACTAGCGTGCCAAGAACCCACCCCTTTCGGCCGCAACCTCAAACTCTCGTCGAGCAAGCCGATATTGTAATTGCCAGTGCTATCCAAGTGGCCTAAGATTGATGAGGTGGAAGGCAAGTTAGTCGGAGCGTGGCAAATGCGAGCTGGCGTCGGCTCCGGAACTGGAGAGTAGTAGCTATGCCGGGTCTACGGCGTCGTGGCTCTCCCTGAAACCGGATAGGGCGAACCAAGAGAAGAGCGTATCCCGTCCCTCGAGTAACCGACGTCCTCGACGTTCATCAACAACCACCGCGCTCTCGCGGCATCTACTACCAATGGACCGAGAATGAGATTACCATGGCGGCGTTTGCTCGATACCCAACCATAATTCAACGCTAGTATACATCAGCAACATCCTTTATTCTCCAGATTATTCATAGTAATCGTAGCCCCACTTATCACGTGTCGACTAAACCGACTACGATTTAAAAAGTAATACAAGTTTTTCCTTTGGTTTGAAGCGGACGATCTTGACAAAAGTATGTTTTTCGGTACACCGAGTCAATGCCAAACCCGCAAATATGTACAAATACCAAGCATCTTGGGATGATTAGAGATCAGAAGTAACAGCCATCGTCTTTTTTAAGGTAAAAACAGTTCATTTAATTGTAATGAAGCTGGCCGTTTTATCTATCTTACAATATTTCTAGACCAACTCCGATATTATAGAATATTTTTGTAGTGTAGTTGTTAGTTGAAAGATGAATAACTGAGTTTATTCCTATATAACAATTTGTATCTTGCGAATGGTTCGGACAGTAGATGCACACTGCGAAATTCCCGAGAATTCAGAAGGTCAAAATCTCTGCCACAACTATTTTCTAGCAATGATTACTTTCGGGGCGGGGGGGGGGGGGGATAAATGTTGGACGGTACTCTGCGCCATACCCTCATCTTGTTTGTGAAAAAAACACTCAGCACGTAAAAAGAAGGGAGAAACATTGGTGGTGGCGCGCGAACCTCGGAAATGAGAATGACGACACGTTTCGTTGTCTCTCGTTTGCTCGGCCAACAAACAACACGACCATAGCGAGTCAACTCATTTACTTCTTACTGCTGCCGTTGCGCCTCACACGAACCCGTATCTCCCTTCCGCCATTCCTATCGCTATCTTCCCATGCTACATTTGGCGGCGATGTGCGTTTATTATTTCAGTCAGTTGTAGTCAGTGCCCCGAGGAATGTTTTCTTGGTTCTTATTACCGTAGTCGTTGTCAGTGGTAGAGCCGAAACCCCTGGTGCGACTGGCACGTGGAACTACAAACAACGTTTGGTGGCGACGCCCCGTGTATGTCCGAAGTTACTGAGTGCTGGTGCATGTGGAGTGCGCCGCAAGTGGCAGCATCGAAGCACGGTAAAAGTGATTTGGAGAGTCGCCAGCAGACATCCAGGCCGCACTAAATCATCCCTTCCTCGTATTGGAAGGTCCATCCTGAGACGTGCCGCTCGGTGAAGTTGTCTTCGAAGTTAGGAGAAAGGGAAAATTGTAATGAAGAAGTCGCAAATCACCGGTTCCAGGAAGGTGGACACTTGGTAACGCTCGCTTTTTCCTGAAACAGAATATCTGGGAACTACGCGAATGTGGGCGACATCTGGAGAAGCTTATCAATGACTACTCATCGCGAAAGTGAGTAACTTACTCTTCGTTTTAATTTAGAGTCGACTGCGACGTCGCTTCCGACGGAATGGTATAAAATCCCGGATGAATGAAGTTGGACGAGCCCGACGTCTTCTGGTATAGCAAATCACGAAGACGTTTGCTTAACTCCTTTTCGGAGATAAATGAGGTAGCGCAAGGATTGTTTTGCCGGAGATAGCAAGGGCGAACTACAAACTGCTCTGTGAAAATCCGCCAGAGGGTACGCTGACGGTCTGATCAGGGCTTGAACCGTGGGGTCGACGAAAGGGGACATAGCAGAGGTAAAGACTTTCGGAATCTCTGCGGAAACTCAAGGGAAGAAGACTACGACGCCGGCGAGAAGGCGAGAGTAACTCCGATAGCGCCATAAACAAACTTTTAGGTTTATTGAGCGCACTCTCGGTGTGCTGCATTGTACCCACAAGAGGCGCTGCAAATATTTGATAGCGGCCGAAGCGGGTCTCTCCTCTGATACTTCGCTCTGTCTCTTTCCAGATTCCGCATCGACACTATAGAAAGGGTTTGCTGGAAAACCAGATACCCAACCCACAACTATTCTCATTCCTTCGCATTCTGTTGTCTTGCGTCTATCCGCCTCACGAAAACGGTCACCCTCGAAGCGCATACCACACTTACAAGTTAATCGAGTGTACTTTTCCCCCTCTTCTTGTTATCGTGTTCGTTTTCGTTGTTCCTTTCAGATCCAGAGACGACTAACTTTCACAGAAATATTAGAACGCAAATAACCGGCGATCATTTGTCTCGTTTTAAGTCCTTGAATCTTTCGATTTCTTTCGAAAGTTTTTTTTTCTATTTGGAAAAAAGTTGTTATAGTGATTTGATGATATTTATTCAATGCTCCTTATTCTTTTCAATAATCAAAATCGTATAATTATTTTCCCTAGATTCTCCTTTATCACTCAAGTTTTTATTGACACAAAATATCGTTTCTATTTCATTAAATATTGAAAATATCGAATACAGTAATAATTTTTTAAAAGCTGTACATTTTCTTGCCGACAGTCGGGAATAAATAAAACATTACTATCGCTATCCGTGTTCGTGAGCTTGAATACTGAGCCACTCCGTGAACGGATAACAGATTTTTTTTTAGTTTGCTGCTGCTATGAGTGTTGTTGGGAAAAATCTTCGAGTGACACGTACCCGATACGACGCGTATCGCGCACAAGAATCGAATGTTTCCTTCTCCGGTTCGGAAATCGGAAACTTCGACTGCAAAAGTATGAGGTGGATAAGAATTTAACGGCACGTGATGTGGAACTTTTAGAAACTGGCTGGCTCTCCTTCCGTAAGGTTGGATAGCCCGATCCGGCATGTATTCATTCTGTTGTGACTCGTAAGATAATACGAAAGCATGAAATATGAATGTCCGCCTTCCATTTTTTTTGCACCTTTGCGCAGCATTCGTCTCACGGTGTAGCGGTCCAAAGGCTCCGCACGGAAGAGAATAAAGTAAAATGTGTAAGGGGGTTGAAATGGTAAAAGCAAGTCAGCTATCTGCGTGCAAAGACGTCTGTGGGTGTACACCAGTTACCCGAGCTGTAACTCGAGCCACCATGAATACTTGATTTTTTCGTAAAAGCGTTACCCACCGTGCCGTAACTACGCAGTGTACCCACAGCAACAGAGAAAAAGGCGTTGGAGGCTCGGAGCACTGTACTATATGTACATCGCGTTCAAAACGCTTCTCCGTCAGTATACAGGAATAAACCCCGAGGCTCCCCATATCCATCTAGCACTCTGTCGGCCTCTAAAGTTAATTACATCGTTGTCCTTTGTCGTAGGAAAACCTTGCTAGCGGCGATACTTTACTATACCTGTGGTAAAGTTCATCACTGTCTGGGTTAAAAAAGCAATTGACTGATTGACAGCAGCGATTTTTAGTCTCATTTCGCTGATGCACGTATCAACAACTGGATAAAATAACTGTGAATAACAAATTAACGATAGAGGCAATATGATTATCAATATGAGGTTCCAGACTATTTCCAGGACAAGTACACGATCTCTCATAAATGTTCCCTGATTCCCCAGCTATTTTTAAACCAACATATGTATCCATTTACGTATGCGGTGTACACTAAGGACTCGCTGATGATATTAACACACTTTTTGTAACTTCCTGGAATGGCGAGGAAATTGAAAAGTCTTGGCAAAAGATTTCAAAAGATATCTGTTTCAAGCACGCTTTCAATTTGATCAGCGTTAGTTTAAAGTAATCTCAAAGCAAGATGTATCGTTCAAGCGAACTTTGAACTTCAACATTGTCCAACGAGGTGAAGAGTGAGGGGGTTGTACGCTTTTGGAAATAAACAAGGATTTTTTAACTTCGGATCGACTTGTACCAACTTTAGTAAATAGAACGATAAATAAAGACTAAAAAGAAACCGAGAAGTGAACTCAATGGGAGATACAAGAGCTTTGAAATCCCGAATGAGAAAGGGGATTCAAGTGGGAGATGGAATCGTGGAGTATATGAGCGAGTAAAATTGAAGTTCTCTTCGAGAAGTGGTTAGAATCAAGCGCAGACGCTCATTGGTCGTAGGTTAATTGTCGGAGGTGTTTGAGCTCACATCCAATATGTGGCGAGCGAGAAGCTCGTGAATTAATGTTCCTTTGAGGTTGAACGCAGAGAACTCGGTTGGGTCTTGCATCCTCACCTTTGCCTCCCTTGGGCAACCCACCTTACCGCTTTTGGAGATACCGTCAGCGCGAAACCTTGTCGGATATAGATGGGTTTGTCGCGGGGACTCTTTGGCGTAAAGAGAAAGAGCGAAGAGACGCGGGTGCACCGGGACGAGGGTGGAAGTTGTTTCGGACGCAAGGATTCCGGACCACAAGGACAGTTGCGAGAGCAGAGAGCGCTTGCTTCAGAAACGAAGAAGCGAGAGGGTGGATAGCGTTTAACTTTAATTGCGTTCTCCCTTCGCGAAACCGTATGAATAACTTTCCGGTCGGGTGTCGAGTGGCGTCGGCGTTCACCAGCTCCTTGCGGTTATGCAATCGCTTCTGGGAAGGCTCTATAGGCACGGGGCGAGCTGCGAGGAGGGAAAGTTCTGCGGGAGCGTTTCGACCCTCTCCCCTCATGTTCTCGTCGTTGTTGTCGACATTACCGTTGTGCAACACTGCGTACGTTCGCTATTATAACGATGGCGAAACCGTTACGTAACGCTCGTGCAACACCCCCTGTTATGTATCAATACCCCCTTCTTCTCGAATTATTATAAGCTCTGTTTCAAGACTGATTGTGATTTGCTTTTCGTTTTGAAACTCATTGCTTCGATAGTCAAAGTAGTAACGGTAGTGGACCTAACTATACTCACTGATATAATCGGACAGCATTCGATTTACTATTCTGACAAAAAAAAATGTAATAATAATTCCGTTAGCAATAATAAATATATTATTAATTACAAAGGAATAATTTTATAATTTTTTTTAGGGTTATTATTCAGGATAATTTTATTAGAATAATATCAGGGGTACAAATTGAAAATGCGGGTTTGATAACAGATGGCGTTACTAACGCTATACGCATCAGGCAGTACTGTGACTATGTTCATGTCAAAGCTACGTCTTATAGCTTTGATTTTCAGTATGTGTCAATTTGTCGCAGTGTCAAATTCATAGTTTTTTTGAGCTCTCAATATGTCGAGTTTCGTGCCAACAAAACAGCATTTGCGGGAAGTTTTAATTTACTTCTTTAATTTGAAGAAAAGTGCTGCTGAAGCACATCGATTGGTCTCCGAGGCTTATCCGAGTCATGTTCCATCGGTTTCAACGTGCGAGAGATGGTTTGTGCGGTTTAGAAGTGGTGATTTTGACGTTGAGGACAAAGAGCGGCCGGGCCAAGTGAAAAAGTTTGAGAATGCTGAATTGGAGGCAATACTCAATGAAGACTCGTGTCAAACTCAACAAGAGCTCGCAGATTCATTGGGAGTGACACAACAAGCCATTTCCCATCGTATAAAAGCCCTCGGAATGATCCAAAAGCAAGGACATTGGGTGCCGTATGAGCTGAAGCCGAGAGACGTCGAGCGCCGTTTTTTTGCATGCGAACTGCTGCTCGAACGGCAAAAACGGAAGGGTTTTTTGCATCGCATTGTCACTGGTGATGAAAAGTGGATCCATTACGATAACCCGAAGCGCAAAAAATCATATGGTTACCCCGGCCATGCATCATCATCGACGGCCAAACCAAATATTCACGGCGCCAAGCTCATGCTCTGTATTTGGTGGGACCAGCTGGGTGTGGTGTATTATGAGCTATTGAAATCGAACGAAACCATCACAGGAGCACTATACCGAACTCAATTGATGCGTTTGAGCCGCGCACTCAAAGAAAAACGGCCACAATACGAGCAAAGACACGACAAAGTAATTTTGCAACATGACAACGCTCGGCCACATGTTGCAGCGCCGGTCAAAACATACCTACAAACGCTGAAATGGGAAGTCTTACCCCACCCGCCGTATAGCCCAGATATTGCTCCTTCCGATTACCACCTTTTCCGATCGATGACACATGGCCTAGCTGACCAGCGCTTCCATTCTTACGAAGAAGCCCAAAAATGGGTCGATGACTGGATAGCAGCCAAGCCGGCCGAATTTTTTCGCGACGGTATCCGTAAATTGCCAGAAAGATGGGAAAAAGTTGTGGCTAGCGATGGACAATACTTTGAATAATTCATTTGTTACCATTTTTTCAGAATAAACGTTCAAAAATAGAAAAAAATCCCGCATTTTCAATTTGTACTCCTGATAGTTTGAATGATTTTGTTTTCAAACGATTATTTAAATGTAAGATTTCATATATCTCTTAGTACAATCGAGCACATATTTGTTAATGGGATTGAATATTCGTTTAATTTTTAAGAATTTACAAGGTTACCTATCCGTAACTGCGGTCTAGTTAATTTTATCGAACCGTTTTCTGAACATAGAAAAATAACAATTGAACGAGAACGTAGGACGGTAGGTGGGAGATGTCCCAATGGTCTTTGAGTTTTCTTCAATTTAAAAAATTCGAGATTCTTCAAACGAAATTTGAGACCGCAAGCAAACGCTTGGTAATGAAGAAACTCCTGCAGCATTCTTTTTCTCCTTTTTTCTTCTTCTGTTCTTCTACTTTTTTTGTGCATCTTCGCATTTCTACCGGGTCTTCTTTCTTGAAATGCGAAGCTTGTACGGAACCTGAGGCGAGTAGTCGAATGGAGATGGGGGAAAGACGAAGCCTCGGAAAGACATAAAAATTTGTTATATAACTCCGTTATCATTTTTCTAAAAAGATAAAATAGTTATTTTATCAAAAGTGAGTATTTTTTTATTTACTGCGTTGTTCCGTGATCACTGTGTTCAAAATATATTTTTAAAGACTGAGAAAAATATTAGTTGTACGATAGAAAATTAATATTTTTCAAGGATACAAACCCGATGACGAAAATTCCGATTCCTTGGTTCCGAAGCCACAACAAAGGATAAGCGAGAGTACCACACTGTATGAAACTCGGATAATTTCTTAATTTGTTCATCAACGTTCGATCGTCAGGCAGCTGTTCTTCCAAAGAATATGAACAATTCGTATACCTGCGAACTATATATTTTGATTGCCGCGTAAGTACATTACGTACAGCCGGTAGCACTCACACCCAGCTGTGCAACATTTTCTCGCGTAGTACAGCTCAAAGTTTCCATAAAAAGCCATCCCCCTCGTTGAACCCCACGCGCTGCAACACCGTCCCTGATCGCGCGCGAACTCGCTCGCGAAATGAAATTTCACGCTAACTCCTGTAATTTCCCTCACTCCCTCGCGCGCACTCTCACAAAAGTTATACCGAAGATATCAACCCAGAGATGGACAGGGATGCAGAGAGAATGAGAAAGGGAAAACGAATGCGAACCAAAAGATGGAACGGGGAGAGGACTAACGTTCGCATCAGAGTCTCTATACCTAACCCTCTTTTCTCGAGAAAATCATATCGAGAGCTGGTGGTGAGTGCCCACCCTCCGCGAGCTCCGCACGGCGGTGTACCGTATCGACTCGATTTCCACCATTCCTCGAATCCGGACTAATATATTTCCGGAGAAACTCGATTGCACCCATGGGGTGGCTCTTGTAGCAGAGTGCATTGTGCCGCACGGCCATCGTAGTTCCAGACAACCAGATATGTATAGGCGCGGAGAAGCCATTGAGGGGACGTCTCATCTTGTTTGTTGTCGGTACTACTGTGTTCGACGTTACCACGAGAATAGCGTCCCCTCCAGGTCGACGAGATGAGTTCGCGAGTTACATATGCTGCGAATGTTGGAAGAAATTTGAGAGAGAACGGAATACTGTTTGTCAATATTCGTTATCTCCACCAGATAAAAGTTATCGTAGAATCGTGATAACAGACAACGTGCGAAGTGAATGTCTCGATTGATTTCATACCATTTAACCAGCAGAGATTTCAACGCTCCACACATTTCTCAATAACTGTAATTTTACAGTTTAAAGAACCACTTAAATTCTATTTGTCATTTTAAAAAACAAGAACATGTGTTATGCTTCAAATAAAAAAATAATAATTTCTAACATTTATTCAACCAACAATTGTGATTGATAAAATAATTTTATTTGATTCAAAGTTAATAATATGGTATGTGATCAATCGATGAAGGAATTTCTTGTTGATCTTTCTAAAAATTCTTAACAATTGCTTTTTTTTTATCTTATCAATGTTTCCAACTGCGCGCGTTGCTGGGCAAAATACTGGATTCAGTGATTATAGAAACTATCGTTATTTCCAAGGATTTCCGAGCCAAGAGCGTTAAGAATGAGACTCAAGGATAACGTTTTTCAGATAAACAATTAATTTTATTTTGCTAAAGCGATACTATGATGAAAAGTGCGATAATAATCCTATTCTTAAAACTATGTATTTATGTTTTTAATGGCTACAAATAAATCTTTTTACTGGCCTTCCAGGCAATAAAAATTTATCCGATCGATTCCGCATTATTTAAAAATTGGCATTTCGTTTGATCAAAATCTTATAAAAATGTTATGTCCGTAGAATAACCGTTCGCTATATTATAATAAGAAATATAAATTACTGACTTTGATCTTTGTACGGATAGCGTGTATGCAATAATTATAGTAAGCTTAACAAATAAAGCTAAGTTGAATGATATTCTAATTAAAATGCGTCTCATGCATATTTTATCGTCACAAAAAATCCTTTCAATCTCTGTTACAAAATTCTCGTAATTATATTACATTATTTTTTCAATTATGCGACATTATATTGAAGTTTCTGTTAGATACGTACATTCATCTGGCATTTCGTCTACCGGATGGAAGGCATGGACAGCGCTCTACCGAGTTCGAGTACTTCCTTCTCTCTTCATTCCACTCGCTTTTTCATCCCTCGTCCGTAGTTCCCCCGATTCAGTGTTTTTAATTTCACATCAAAGGCTACGAGCTCACTATTCCGATGCAAATTACAACCGTGGTTATGAGAGAAAGAATACCCAGTACATTACGGACCAGTGGGGCCCGAAATCGGAGATCGGAAGGCAATATTAAATTGCGTATATAGACCAGCCAAGTTGTGTCAATACGAACGAAGTACGCGCTGCTTGTCCGCGGCAGTAATTCATATTGGAATGATATGGTTGAATTTTTCAAGTATACATGTACGTTGTTTCGATGCTGATGAACGCAGAGGACACTTTCTCGTAATATAACACTTTATTACGTTTATAAAAAAAAATAAAACGATTCGATATGAAACAGACAGAAAATACAACGCTCGGTTCACGGTGGAAAGTCGGCACTGAGCTCTTAGTGTAAAAAATAATCCTTACAAACATTTGACGCCTCAGTGTTGGGAATGGCAGGTTTGAGGGGGCATTACGGAGAACAGTACTGAAGTGAGGGATGAGGGATGCCAGAGGCTCACGAGCCAGGCAATCGAAATACACCGTCCGACGAACGTAATTTAATTTGATATTCCCTTTGTTTGTCAGAGCCCGCTCGTTCACGAGAAGAGAGAGAGAGAGAGAGAGAGAGCGAGAGAATGAGGGGCGGGGGGGAAGCTAGTGGGTGAAGCACCGGATGAAAAATATTTCAGATTCTCCGGGAACGGATGAGCCGGCGGCCAACGGCTCTCTGCTGCTGATGCTGTTGGTCTCTGTCCATACTGAAAAGCATGGGGCCAAAATCCCTCCCGCGTTCGTACAACACCGAGCAACATCCCGCCCTGAAGCGTGTACTCGAGAACGCAGTTGGAAAACTGCGCAAGAGCCCTGAAGCCAATTGCGTTGAGCCTGAACGCCCATGCTCTCTCCTCTTTCTCACTTTATCTCTCTCTCTCTCTCTCTCTCTCTCTCTCTCTGGATCCCACTCTCTGTCCATCGACTAGAAAACGCTATTATGCGAACAGAGAGCTCAACTTTGATACGCTCCCATAGTAACCCGATGTATACCATCGCATACGCTACCACTCCAATTCACCCTCATGCATGTTTTTATTTAAAAAAATATATGAGAAAAACAAATCATTGTACATGCATAAAATATTGAAACTGAACGAATCAATATATTTGATGTTAATACATTTATTTTTATCGGATACAATGTAATTGAATATCAATCTAATACATTTATATTACAACGATATTTTTGACGCACATGTACTAATAAAATATAAAATTTAATATAAATAAATTTGGAGATTTATATATCGATAAGTTTTCACGATGGGCTTACTCGCATGTTTAAGTACATCCTCGAGTACAAGCGGTATATATATTAAATTCTTTTCTTCTCATAAATTCCTTTTTCATTACTCGCATCATTTATCTTCCGTGTCGAAAGGGGGTTGCCATGCAGCACCATGAGTGAATGTATGAGAAGAATAAAAAGAAGTTATTAGATACTTTTCGAAGTTTAAATGTATGCCTACACTAGTGTAGAAGTAAACCCTATGAAGCACTGATGTCTTCTTAACATCCGCATTTCGTATGATGCACGATAACATCTTTAATCTTTTTATTCCAGCATAGCAGCAGCGAGGCCCGTATATGCAATGGGTTTTGCGTTGTGTATAATGCACATATATATATATATATATATATATAGGTGAGATACAACAGATCGCGGAGCTGAAAAGTTTTGCGATACGAGAGAGCGAACCGCGCGAGATCGGCGTGTGGTCGTAACGAAGCTGTCGTCGTGATGGATGAGCGGAGACTGCAGGAGGTCCGTTCTCGCCGACACACAGATGTATCCGTGAGTGAGAGTCGAATACTGGTAGAGGAGCAAAGTCCGAGTGAGAGCAAACGTGTGGACCAGCGAGATATACCATACGACGAGGTGGCGTAAAGCGAAGAGAAAGCGGGGAGACAGAGTGTAGACTGCACTGTATTATAAGGGTGAGAACGAGGGAACGACGAGGGTGTGTGCGAGAGGCGACTGACCAATGTCCTTCGAGCGTGATCCAAGGGATTTCTATCGCTATCGGGTCCGCACACGCTGTCTGTCATTAGCACGCCCCGCCACCTCAAACACACTCGGGAATATAGGCGCGCTCTCGCTCACTCATACCACCCCAATATTCTCGTTGCACGCACGATGGTATATATCGTATTATATAATTATGCTTGAGATGATATCGACGAGTGGGGTTATATAACCGTTTGCACACGTTGGGTGAACCCTCGTAATTAGAAACTGTCAAACTACGGGAGCACATGCAACCCTTCGAATAACAGTATTTCTACCGATGCTTAGTAATATATCGTTTCTTGATAATGCAATTAAATATTGGCTGAAAAAAATCGTTCAACTATTAGAATACAAATTCTTTTAAGTTTTCTATGTCAATCGATAAAATAAAACAGCGGTTTTTAAATTTCGAGTATCGTTTTTTTTTCTCTTGAAATATCGATGTTTCTTGCAGCGATTGTAATTTTGGGGTATTAGAAGGAATTGATTCTGTATGACGGCTTTTCGAATTCTTTTATCTCTTCTATTCCGGAAAGTTATTAGAGTGCCTAACATTCCTGAGGTCGAGTTAACGTGAGTCACTGATCGCCCTTCGCTCTCGCGTTTTTCCGGTGACACGCGCGCGCTCTGGCTGATGGTTTTTCACTCCCGTGAAAGCGTCACGCGCTCCTCTTTCTTCCAGGCCGGAGGTTTACCCTCCGGCCAGGATGACGGTATATATAGCTCTACGTGGACCGAAGGGTTGTCGCGCCCGTACCCAAGCTTCCAGAGCCTCGGGGCAATCGTCAACCGCATACCAATGTCCATGCGAATTTATTGTGAGCTCGGCCCGGGGAAACCGGGAAAAAAAAGAAACGATAGGGAAGAAAGACTCAGCATCCTCGGCTATCAGAAGAAAGTCTCTACGCTAAATTCCTTTACATCCGCTCAATCTTTCCTATCTTATCGTGAAACCGGAACGAGTTTAACCACTGACTAAAAGTAGCTACGGAATTTTTACAGACGAATTTGCGATGGAACTCGAGCGACAGATTGGATTGTGCAGTCGGACTATACAAATTTACCAGATATCTATATTGTATTTTTTATATATTCATTTTATGTTCGCTTTATTTATATCTTGTATTTTAATTATATCCTTCTTTAAATCGGAAGGTAAGATAGTAGTTTTAATTAATATTCTACGGTTTCGAAATTTCATTATTCTTTAACTTTTAATTTTTATTTCATTGTTTTTATCTTTTATAATAATCCATATTCATTATAAGTTACAGAGTTGAAAGGTAACTGGTTGAAACTGTTATATAAAAAATGACATACGAATGTATACAGATATTTTTTTCGTTACAGCACAAGTTATCTTATCACCTTGCAAAATATCCCATTGCCTTGTTTGATTTTTAAAAAGGTTGATTCGCATTACCAGTGAAAAGAAGAAAGAAAACTAAAGACGTAGAATTGTACCATGGAGAAGTCGTGGGCTCTCGATGGATGTTGCATCGAGAAAATTGACAATAGTAAAAGGTATTCTCAGTTCTATCCGTTGGTATTCGGGTGGCGCGTCCCGTCCACTTTTCTCGGTGTTCACTCTGGGGTAAAGCCAGAGAGTATGACAAAGCGAGCGAAAGCGCGAAGGTAGACCCTTTAGGTAGAGCTTCGCCGGTGTACGACGTGAAGAATCGTCTTATTCGTGGTATTCGAGAACGACGCGAAACCGAGGGAATGTCGCACATGGAAACAGGAGAGATGGCAGAAAAGTTTGCACGTATTCGAAGTCGACAATAAGGGTACGAGAAGACGCGAGAGCATCAGTTTCTATTTAGTTACGCCCCGCGAAGTGCTGTTGTATAAGGGTCGCCGATATAAGAAGGGTGGCGAAGAGACGAAGCAGGCTTCGTACACTCAGGATATGTATATCTGAGATGAGTATTAGATACAGAAGAGAAGAGACGAGTGAACACGAGAAGCCTGCCGCGAAGAGAAGCCTCGGGACTCAAATGTTCGACAAACTTTCCAACGAGTTTCTTCCACGTTATTGTCCCATCTTCCAGTGTTCGGACTATCCGGTGTGTATCTCGGTGAAACTACATTACACGGTATCGGGCACGTGAATTTTCTCCCCGTCTCTACTTCGGAAGTGTATCAGACAGCTGAAAATCGTCGAGCCATTCAATCTCGACATTTTGATTAACAGTGGAGCGAGGACCGGTAAATAGAGACATTACTGATTTCTTCTTTAACCAAAGAGAAGAAATTATTTCATATTAGAAACTAACAGCGTATCCATACAGATAATAAAATCGTTTCGATGTACTTTATCAGCCGTTACGCGTGGCGTAGAAAATATTTGGTTATTCGAAAGGGAATACTTAGTTAATGAAACCAACAGTATTACTATTTACTACGACAATTCTTTTTACAAGTCGAATATTTTGTTGACCATCCATAATCGTTAATTCAATTGATTAAAACAAATTGTATTTAACTCGGTGTACATTGTGTCAAAGAAGAAAACACTGTTTAATCAAATATACACTATTTGCACAATCACGAAATTGAATATTAATCACAGCTGCTAACTTGAAAGTTTATCATTCAAGGTTTTGGTTATTTAAGCTAGAGACGAACAAGAAAATGACATCGTATAATTAAAAATGGAGTAAAATAAGAATAAAGATGAGTTGGTTTTTCTGCATTATTGAGTTGAACTAGTAGACCTTTGTTGTATCAATAGTATGGCGAATGTATACTCTTCCTATGAATGTTTAATTGAACTATCGAGACAATTAATGGATGTTCTACGAATCCTATATGCGCACGTATTTAACGATTAAAATTGCGAATCGGTTTTTATTTACTTTTTAATTTATCGCGTAGAAAATATAAAACCTCTTAAAAAATAACTTCACTGGCAAGCTCCGCTATGATGAGAAGTAATGAGAAAGAAAGAATTTTCAAGGGGGTTAAAGAGTAAAAAGCAGCATTATCGCACGACGGTATAATAAACATCCCATTCTCGGTATGGAGTGACTCTTACCCGTTGTTTAACGAAATGAAATGAGCGTGCCCCGTAAGAATGCGCGCGACCGCATAAAAATGATGTAAATTATGGATTCGATGGAACGCACGAGTGTTCGTGCTTGGGTTCCGTTGGTGTGTCTTTTCACGCTAAGCATGTCCTGTCAGCGAAGACATTTTATGGCCAGTATTACCGTGGCAACGTACTTGCTGTAACGCAGGTTAAAAGGGGAGTGGGACACACAGCGAATGAAAGCTAGCGGTGTTAGATGTTGGTGGAAGCGTCGCGCATCAAGCCTCGCAACCACGGCTTTACTCCGTATTTTTGCTTCTTTATTCTCTTAACGGGTGGATAGTATATGCGCACGTAGTTTACACCCTGGTATAAAAGTAACGTTGCCTGCGAGAGAGAACGAGTTATATGGTTGGTCTTTGGCTGAACGAGTCGACGATGATACAGCCACGCCATGGTACGCTTTCTATCCCTTCGTTCTTTCGTTTGCCTCGTCGAACCCTTAGAGGGGTCGCCTGTTACTAACGCGATAAAACGCACGTACCCATAGCGTACACTCTTTGTCACATTATTCTTGTATTATTCTGCTTTATACGAAAAGAAAAAACATCAAGTGCATATGCGGAACTTGACAATATTGATACTATAAAGAACGCACCGTCTTAGTTTGAAAAATTTAATAAAGTTTATCGGCATAGCACGTTCGAACGTAGTGCCTGAGTACAGAAGTAGTGATCTCGTTGATTGACAAATTTTTATTTTGAACCCTCACAGGGCAACAAGCACAGTTAGTTCGGCACCCGTGAGAAGATCTGACACCGTTTGCAATCATTTTACATGATACCCTTCGGGGTCTCGTTCTACCTCGATCTCGCAAACCACTATAGGTCTCTTGATTTCCTCTCTATTCTCCGGCGTGTTGCGTCAGGGATAGAGAATACGCGACCTCACTCGCAATCCTGTAGTCTGGCCACTCGTCAGTTTAATCAATGTTCGCAAATTACGGCGTTTGTCGAAGCGTGGGTAACTAACGCGACGCGATTACATTGTCCGAGCTCGTCGGTATGCCATGTGCTCTCTCGTGTTCTATTTATATGAATGTGTATGCATACTTGACCTGATGCTAACAGTCTACCTGGAAGGCATGAAAGAGAACAGCCCCGAGGGTTCACCAAAGGGATTGGCGAGGCTTTCCAGAATCATGACGAGTTCTGAACGAGCTTCCAGAGTATTCCAAATGCGATAATGATGATAGATATAGAGGGAATCATGGGCGGTGTATACGCAGAGATACCGGATCAGTAGAGTCGACGATCTGATTGGCCGTTGCGATGCTGACCAATGAGAATGAGCAGCGAGCGATTGAACTGTTCGGTTATAAAGCCTCTGGCTACCAGGTTAGCCGGGATGAGACCCCGTTACATGCGTGTTTACAATAGCTCAGCCGCTCATGCGACTCATATCCCTAGCTGGGTTCGCATAGCCTTGGTCGAACTGCCCCTCTCTTCCTGTCGATGTTCTCCTCTTACCGGGTTTCCGTTCTCCACGCTCACGTTTATGTTCCGGTTCACTCGATGAGTCTCGGTACACCAATACGATCCATGTATGTCGCTTGTTCCCAGCTCTGATCTGGCGAAAGTAATTGAACCTACCTGGGTAGCCTGAGCCTAATTAATGTGTACCGACGCACTCTGGTTCTCTCTGGTTGATACCCTGTTACCATATCCTCGGTACACTTTGTCTCGCTTGCACTGCCGATGATGCGACCACCCTCTTATCCAACTCAACTATCGTAACTTCTTCATAATACGCCGAGTGGAAGAATAATTTGGGTAGATATGCCTTAAACGTATATGACATTGCATTGTTTGATGCATACTTGACCTGAACCGAATGAACATAATTTCACCGAAAGGTGAGCAGAATATTTATTTACAAAGTTTGCTTTTCGACAACCTGGTATGCTACTCGTCAGCGTCGTTTTATATAAGTTATAAGTGAATTTTAAAGCGAAAAATCTTACTTAATGTAATATCGTAACATTAATATATCAATGTCTACAGCTGACGAATTAAAAAAAAATTAATTAAACCTGAAATTCCATTCTAACTCTCCTGTTGTGTATCCACTCGTGTGGCGAAGCAAGAGAACCGCTGTAGCAAGATGAACAGGCTACGTAGAAAAGCACCCACTCAAATTTCGTCTCGGTAACAGTGTGGTGAGGCGACGAGTCATGAGGAAATGTGGTTGTGGCGGTTTCCAGGCCAACAATGAGCCGTCGTCGTTTGCGCTCGATGCGACCTAATCCAACATTAATTATGATATTTAATTGTGGCGCCAGGCGCTACCATCGCAACCGTCGGGATCCATTGTTCGAAGGTTCCGCCAAGTCCCCGTGAACTCTGACAGGTGCACCGCCTTTCCCTCTTACAGCTTACTATCCAGCGTGTACTTGAATTTAGAAGAGCTCGAGAGTCCGTTTTCATTTATACTAAGAGAAAGAAAACATTATCCCGTGTCAGTCACTCACCCAAGATATAAAAACACGCGACGAGAAAATGAGAAAAAATAATAATAGCGCCATCTTTTAACACCGGGGACCAAGATCATGCCAGAAAACTCCTTCACATCGACATTAACGAGAGTCCATGATAATAATATATTATTACACCGGTGGTATTGAGTCTCTCGTTAGTCGTCCGTTTTTTTTAATAAGCCAGAGAGTACAATATGCCAAGCTCTGTAACGCGAGCTACTCAAGAAATACTAAGCGTGTTACACCCTAAGCTTATTCAAGTGCTTTTCATGCCTTTCTTCCTGTCATATATTTTGGTATAGACATTGGGATATTCGCGTCAGTCGTATAATAGTAAACAGTTGAAAAATCGATTAACAGTGATTCCGTTACATTGATCAAGAATTCATTGTCTCCCTAGAGGGTTTCGTACGTCCACAGTCAGCCAGGAAAACCTGTAGTTTCCCTTCCTTACTTACAGGGTCGCTGGTATAAACTGCCATCAGCGGTATACGGACAGATCCTATCGGGTCTGAATGTCCGCAATTTCAAGCGGGGTTCACGTCGTTGCCCGCGCGTGTACGGCTTATTATTTCGTTTTCCCCTTACACCCCTCGCCGAAACTATATTTCTTACGGACCAGTGTATGCGGACATTACAGTAAAGCCATACGAGAGGCTCCTAACGTGCCGTTCACTGGAACCACGCCACCTCGGTTGCTCGAAAAGCGATGTACCGAATCCGAGCAACCGAGGTGTATTGTGTACGCGAGGTGTACGCGACATCGTTCTATCCTTGAGGGGGGAAAGGAATCAGCTACTCCCAGTCGTTCGGTTACAGTGCAGAATCGGGTGGTTACGTTTCACTGGAAATAAACGACAACTGCAGCAACTGCTTTGCTGGAAATTGTGTATACACTATAGGATTTCTCTCAAGTACCCAAAGATAAATCCCCGTATTCTACCTCTTTATTTCTCCGTAGTTCACTTTTTCTCCGTTTTGTTTTCTCATCTCGCGATTCTCGGGAACGTTCGTGGTAGCTTCTGTATGGCCCGAGGAAAAACCCAGCACCCGAGCACACCCGTTGTAATGAATAATTTCGCAAGCACTCGAGGAAGAATCAACGTCACTTGCCAGAAACCAAGCCGCTCCGGGGCGACTTTAGGCTGTGTATATATACGAGGACGAGGACGCGGCGCGACGATGGCTTGTAGGAAAAACCGGGACGGCAAAGATGCAAGAAACCCTCTACCATCATCGCCAGCATCCTTCCCTACTATTCGGGCATTCTCTCATTCTCCCGCGCTTCCCCTCAACCGCCTCTAATTTAAATTACGCAAAATTTGTCTTACTCCCGACGGAGTTCGCACCACCCACCTCCTGACTTTCCACGCTTTCTCTCATCTTCTCTCCCCGCACTCTACTTTCCATTTCCCTTCCACTTTACCACAGCCAAGGCTCTCTGCCGTTGCTCACACCCTTCGGCCTCTCTTACTTTCTAATTTCGAAGCTCAGCGGCCGAGCTTCAGAGTTACCGCAAGGGAAACAAGGTCTCAGAAGTAGCAAAGCCAAAAACTTTTCTTTTTTTTTCTTTTTTTTTCTTTGCCAACCGCTTGGATTCTCCCAACCAGCCAGTCCTTTCCTTACGCGCTTTTATTACACTATTACTATCATAGTCGTGAGAGACTCGGATAGCGACCATAAAGCATGGTATGTACATATCGAAGGTATGCGGGACCGAAAAAGCAGTGAAGCTGACGAGGTTGGTGGCTAGAAAGACGAAGAGAAGGGAAGCAAGAAAGGGTGTATCCGAAGAGAGGAGAAATTCTCTTACTCTTGAACAGAATAAACGCGACGGGGGATGGCTGGAAGGGCGCTCACCGTAAAGAGGGCGCGAGAAATGAGTGGGGTGCACGAGTATAAGAAAGATAGAGAGGACTTTCACGCGATGAGAGAGGAACTTACCACTGGTGTACGTCCCCGACTTTACCGTCCTGTGGAGGTCGCGACCACAATCTCTATAATGGACTCGCTAAAGTGTCCCGAGAATCGAGATTCGTCCAGAGCTCTGGAGCAAATTCGAATAAACCGTACGAACGATATTAGCTACCTCCCAAGCTTTCACCATCCATTCGAATCATCCATAAATGTAATAAAATATTTTTTTAACGATCTGCAAATACAGAATTTTATTTTTCATTTAATTGAAATTATTTAAACTCTGGCAATAACTCAGAATAATGCATTGAATAATAAACAACAAAATGAATTTTAGAGTAACATTACACGATTCAATATACAATTGATAGTTGTACGAGGTGTACCGTTTAATAATGCGGACTTTTTTCAATAGACAGAGTTACACATGTGTTGATACTATATATATGTGATTCGATATGTAAGCTATTTTGTTGTATTAGCAATAGGCTTCAAAAGTTCATGTCAAATTTTCTGAAGATGTTAACACCATAGATATTTTTTACAGACATTTTAATTCATTACTTTATTATGAAGGAAAGTGCTGCTGACAGTTATCGTATACTTTGGAAAGCTTATGGCGAATATGCTCCATTTAAAAATGCTTGCGAACGCTGGTTTAAACGCTTTAAAAGTGATGATTTCGATGTGAAAGACAAAGAACGTCGAGATCAACGCCAAATCGCTTCTGAAAAAAGACATGTTTTGCGTTTGGTGGGATCAGGATGGTGTCGTGTATTATGAGCTCTTAAAACCAGGTGAAACCGGTTAACACTGTTCGCTACCGACGGCAAATAATCAATTTGAACCACGCTTTGATCGTAAAACGACTAGAATTTTTTTTGATCGTAAGACGACGGACCAGACGACACGACCCAGTAATTTTGCTTCATGATAACATATCATCGCATACTTCAAAACCAGTTAAAGACACGTCAAAAGATCTTGCCTGGGAAGTATTAACTCACCCGCCGCATTCACCGGACCTTGCTCCTTCGGATTACCGCTTGTAACGATCAATGGCATACGCACTTTCCGAGCAATACTTCTAAATGTACGACGAAGTGAAAAATTGTGTCTCTGAATGGTTTGCCTCGAAGACAAGAAAAATTCTAATGGGACGGTATTCACAAATTACCTGAACGATGGGGGAATCGTGTAGCTTTTGACGAACATTACTTCGAATAAAGCACATTTGATGTTTCTCTTGTAATAATCGTGTTTTCTTTTAATTACAAAATCTGCATTCTTAACCGGTACACCTAGTATATGTGTAGGAATTTTTTAGTTGTCATTGTTTGCCTGTCTGCTGAGCAAGCACACGAGACGCGCGCGGCGTTTAGAGAAGTAGAAACGAAAAGCGACAAAGAGTTCACGAACGGCGCTGACGTGGAACAGACATATCTACGACAAAAAACTTAAACATCTAGTTTATTTTCTAATTGGATTATCGTGTTACTCTCACTGATCCCACTGATAGGTAACGACTACCATTTATCCTACATGTGCTACGGATGAAAATACATACATACAGTTATAAATAAAAGTAAAAAATATCTTTTCTGAATTAAAAAATTCAGTTTAATTTTCGCTGTAAAATAAGTAACAATTCCGCACTTCGATTGAACACGCGAGCGAGCTGTTTATTTTCAATTATCCATACGATGCATCTTAAAATTATTTTAAAAATTAATTCATGATTTCTACTCATAAACGCATATCGACGCAATATAAAATGTCGATAATTTTAAAAACCTCTCGACTGAAACATTAGGATAGAAATAAATAAAAACCTCGAAGAAAAAAAAACAACGCATTATGATATTAAATCGAAAAAAGATTAAATGAGTTCAGCGTCAATGATAGGTTGGTTAATAATTTTTATTGTCATCATTCATCGTTTTCACTGCTGACGTAAAATATCCCCTAAATATCACACTGGTTTATATATGAAGCATTCTATGCAAATTCGATTAACTAAAAATCTTAAAAAAACGATTGAATCACAAAAAAGATAATCAGGGTCGGAAGCTGGTTGAGTTGGCATGAAAAGCCTCGTCGTCGCTTAATCGCAATGAATCAACGATCATAGTAGATTTAGTTTTATAATAATGAGTTCTATTACACAGTGAAATGCATACAACCCTTAGCGTTCGGGGGTTGAAAATGATCAGTTTTACAAAATGATCAATGATATAAACTTGCAGCTCTATCTAATATCCTACGAAGAATTATATTGATTCTTAAACATTTTTTAAATGTCTTTTTTCTCTTTCATTGTCGTGTACTATCGTCAATGGTAAAACACCTTTCAAATTGACATTAATTTCCAATTGCGTATGTTTGACTTTTTCCAATCATTGGTTAAAGACGTTTACTTCCCGTTGGCGCTATACACACTTTGCGATTCAGTTTCGCCTTGCGATTCGTTTTATTTAGCTGTTCGAGAAACTGTTCTACACAAGGTTTGCCTCACCCACTGTCCGCCCATCGAACCGTGATAAGATGGATGGCTTGTCAGTATGAGAGTGTTGTTACAACATGTGCTGGCTTTCTGCAATAGCATAAAAGTTCTAGTGGATGGTGGCAAAACAAAAATGCCCTCCTAAGTGATTGATAAGTGTGTAAAAGTCGTCGCACCTGAACACGCACAATACAGTGTTACTTTTCGACGTCTAAACATGGCACGGAGTGAAGTTGATTGTGCAAGGGGAAGTTCGTTGCGCTGATCATTGTAGCTTTCACGGGGATGGATTTACGCAGGGAGTGGTTCCGTGTGTAATAGCCATGAGAGTTCGCGTTAAGAACGCGGGTCAACATCCACTACTGGTTTGCACCCAGTTATAGAATTTATACGATCGCTGAGCGTGCATGATGGATGTTGTCTGTTTGGGCCTGTCTTTCATTCGTTGGTGAACGCAGGGAAAAGATAAGGATTAGGACGTTTTCTAATCACGCGCTACCGCCCCTTTTTTTTCTCTTGTTCGTTCGCTGGCGCCCTTTGCAGTTGTAAGACGCAGAAGTCATGGACGATCCAGCGCATATGACAGTCCGTCTCGTCAACTTACGTTCATATTATATAAATCTATATTATATATGTCAATGAAAAAGTGGGCAGATGTTTTATTTTACACTTTATCATAATCCTGAACATGGAATAATAACATTTTTAATCTTCTCGATACTCGTTATATGTTGTTCCAAACTTTCTCATTGTAACTATTTCATTTTTTGTTTTTGCATGCTTCAAAGAGATTCTCCCGACCACTGTAACGATAAATAAATCTACAGATGAAATTTTTTTGCATCGAATGTACATCTTTCACATTTATATTTCATTCAAAAAATATATTGCTAAATCTTTCCAACCGAATATCGTGTGTAGATGTCAAATTTCCCTAGCCTATTGTGTAGATTGATTTCTGCTCCTGATAACGGCGTATCCTTTCGAGACAATTTGTACACGTGGCTCGTACACTTTGCCCCTCGCTTCTTCAACCTCGTGCACGGAATGAGTGAGTCGCGAATCTTCCACACTCTCCTCTTCTTTTTTGACGCTACACTTTCCGTATACATTTTTTTTTCTTCTCTCGAAAGTCTCTCCCCAAACAGCCCTTTCGACTGTTGGGTACCTCGAGAAACCCCGAGGCTTCGCGTTCCCTAACCATTGCAGAGTTTCTCTGTGGCGACAAAGCGGCAAAGATATTGGGACGATGTTGGTAGGAGTCCCGAAGGCGTTCGCCAGTTGCTGGCGCGTCGAGACTTACCCTCCGACTTCACAGTCATTAATCACCCGACTTCTCTCGCGTACGAGGACTCGAACTCTGGCTCTGTTGCCATCCCCTCTCCCCCCCCCCCCCCCATACATTGTAGCTTCATTGCCCCTCTGGGCTGCATCTTACTGTCCCCGTAACGCACCAACAGTCGAAGTAGCGAATCCCGAGAGAAAAACAAATTTACAATCTATTTAAAAGGCTTTCCAATCGGATCGTATTCGCTGCCAAGTAGCTACTTCTCTGAAACACGCACAGTACTACTGTATCCACACAGAAAAGAATTATATCCAAAGATATATACGAGATATATGTATACCAGACATAAAACTTTTTGCTGCAAAATATATTATATACATCTGAGGTATATCGTGATATTTATCGTTCAAAATATATTCGGTGATAAAAAATAAATAGAGGATATAGAACTCTTAGCTGTTATACATAATTATCTATTCAGTATATATCTCGAGGATATAGAACTTTTTGCCGTTATACATAATTATATATCCTGTATATAGTATATCTCGAGTAAACTTTATTTCACCGAGGGGTGCAAAGTTCTTTCGCCAGTAAACGTGACATATTTCACTGATATACGTCAACGGCATCGATTTATTCAAGGAATGACATCGTGATTTAGTTATGTCGTGTTCACGATTTAAATAAAAATGTATTTAAGTACAATTTATTATCTAGAAGAATACATTATAATAATTCTGCTCACTTAAATAAAGTCGATTACGAAAAAATTTTTGAATTATCGAAGTCCTCGAAATATATTGTAAATATATGTCATTTAAGTAAAAATATTCAATTTTATCATTTGATAATAAATTAATATTCATTTATAAATATTATATTAACAATCAAACGTATGAAATAAAATTTGTGACGGATTACGTGTGGTTATCAGAAGAACATAAAATACGAAGATACCTCGTACGATATCCATTCCCGATGAGCCATGATTCATATATCGTATGATGCTTCATTTTTTAATTTTATCTATCCAATTTGTAAGACACTGAGACAGTAGTTTTCGAATGATGCGGCGAGCTGATACGTTATTCGCACCTCAACGCAAGAGCAACGATTACGATTCGTAGCATACGTGACGCGGACGTTAGGTCCGGACGAAACGAAAGTTTATCGAGGATGCACGACGTGAGATTCTTGTCGAGACGATCGTATAAGACCGAGATGTCAAGGCACACGACGAGCGACTCGCACTCGAGCGCAACGCCAACGTCTTGTCGTAAAGCATAAAGCGCGTCACTGTCCCGAGTACCCGTAAAATCGTGAAAATTTTAGTGGACCCACGGCAATCCCGGCTAACGATTTCTCGTTTCAAGGCTCACTGAATTGAACAGTTCGCACTCACTAACTTACTATATCTATTTCTTATTCCGCACGCTTCTCACTTCATACCTTACAAAGCCGAATAAATTTTTTAAAAAAGTAAATTAATCGAGGCCAAAATGATTAACATAATAAATAAATTAAATAATTTTAAATACATCAGCAAAAAATTGGCAACGTTTGATTTCCATTTATTATGAAATTATGCTGATAATTCTCTGCAATAATCTACATGTTTTGTTCTACGGGTACAAATATTTTTATGCTATACGGGAAAGTGAAGATAATTGCATAACTTTTTGTATTTTGTTAATTTCTGGTATTAAGGTGCATGATCAAATGTTAAAAAACTACTGACTCATGGACTATTATCCTTCGTTTTAAAAATGGTGCGTGGTTTATGCCCGGAGCTCCACCTGTTTGGTCGCAATATCACATTGATGAGAGCCACGAAGTGGGGTAATCACGCTGAGAGTCGTCCAAATATCTTGATAACATTCCGTAATTATTTCAAGAGCCACGTTAAAGTATTTTTTTTTCTTCATTGTTTGAAAGGAAATTTATTATACGTAGAGGAATTATTCCTACATACAACAACAGATCACGCTGTTCGTTATCAATAATAACTTCCCTGTCCCGAAAGGTATAATTCATAGATCCAAAGCTACTACAAACGCTTCCATCGTTCTAGAGATTTTTCAACCTCATAGTTGGTTGCCCCTGGGTTTCGTAGCGAGACTTTTCATCCAATACTTACAGTGATGGTGCGACGAAAGCAGCTAGGGGGGGGGTGGTTGACTGCTTTTCCACCGCCCATTTTCGAGCGTTTAATATTTAACTCGTGCTTAGAGCGAACGAGCTCGAAAAGCCTAAAAGAGGGCGAGGAGGAGGAGGCCAAGAACCAGAAGATCGTCGAGGGGTTGGTAGGAAATTCCTGATCTGCATGCCGCGCCGCACGCCCTAACGTCACCGTTAACGAGTCAACGACTAGTCGTGTCGATCGTCGTCGTCACCTTGCGCTTTCGCTCTCTTCACTCTCCCGGTAGCTCTCTTATTCTCTTCTCGGGTTCTTCTTCTCCACGTGCACGGCCGATACGCGCGCACTTTGCATTCACAAGAATTCTCACGGGCCCAGGCGCAAGAGCTTCGCGAAGAGAATCCAAAGTATGAGAGCTTTTCTTCCGTTTTGTCGTGCTTATACGCGAGAGGTAGAACGTAGAAAATGTACCCTCCTACAAAAATTTTCGCGTGAAATTGATTTTACGAAATAACGACAGCCACTCGAGAGCTGAAAGCTGAGAGAGAAACGAACCAGAGAAAGACAGATAGAGAGAGAGAGAGAGAGAGAGAGAGAGAGAGAGAGAGAGAGAGAGAGAGAGAGAGGGTGTGTGTGTGTGTGTGTAAGGCTGCTACGCGGGAATAGTAGGAAATTTAATCGCGAGAGGGTGAAGAGAAGGTTCGAGCCGGCAGCCAGCGGCAGCGAAGAGAAGAAGGCGATAAGAAGATAATGCAGAGGAATGAATCGATAGTGCTCGTCTTCGTCGTCCTCGAAGCATCGCCAAGAGTGAATAGTCTTTTCGATATTCTCTCTCTTTAATCTGCATCCAGATGAGACTAGCCCCCGTGAGGAACGTTATCCCTTCACGATGAGCTAGGCGAGTTTTCAAAATCACTGCGCGTCGAACAAGCTATACTACCGGAACAAAGACGCGAATGAAAATAATCTGGTGTGCTTAACGCGACGGTGGTTTCGCGAGATAACCTGCTACTTCGTCGACTGATACTGCTCATTGACTCTGCCTCTGTTCTACTGTACGTCGTCCATGACGATTCGAGGGTAACGACGCGAGCCAGCTTCATCCCGGAGCCCTCGCGTAAAAAACTCACCCCTATCCTGATTTCGCCGATCTTTTTTCTTTATCTTCCTTTCATTTTCCCTTTTCTTTCGTTTGGCAGGCTCACCATTCCTCTCGAGCACCTATTCGCTACACGCGGAGCCTTGACTCTTGATTCTCTTGCCCTCCAAGGGTGAGTTTTATTACGGACAAAGAAAGCGACTGCGCATACGCCTTACTCGTTCACGGCTCTTGAGCTTTAACAGTCGTACTTTAATTAACGCTTCGACGGATATCCAAGTGCTAAGAGAGAGAAAATGAAAGAAGGAGAGAAACAGAGTGAAGGAGAAACGGACTGCCTCGAAGAGTTATCGAACCGCAAACTTTTCTCTTTCGCAAGAAATTGACGCCTAGGATTTTTAATACTCGCGCATCCCTTTCCCTCTCCGTCACTCCGCAAACTTTATTCTCCTATTCCACGACATTGCCTGAATATAAGGGCAACTGGAACGATGATTTTATGGCCAGGTATTCCTCAGAAGTTTTTACGTTTTGAGACCCTTATTTAACCTTAGTTGAAAAAAAAATTTTCAAGCTAACTTAAAATACCGTATTTCTTAAATTTTGTTTTCTTTAGATGATTAATTTAGTAATATAGGGTAAGGTATATTAATGATGCAGCGTAGCGTGACGTTATCATTACCATTTTTTTTTTTTACATTTTAATCTGTAATCTAAAGTGCTTATCATATCTTTCACCCTTTATAGGTCTCTGGGAATAACATTTTCCACCAACTCTTCAGCCAGACCAAGAATTGTTTCTTGGTTAGTTTTCAAAACAAAAGTCGTCGGGATATAAATAGAGTAATCGCTCTTTATCTTATTCCTAGAAATTATTGCGTTAGATATAATAGCCAAGTGGAAGTCGACGAGTCTAAAAATGTTTGTCCTCTGGATGTTGTGGTAACTGTCGGTTTTACGGAAGTTTTGCTATCTGCTACTTAAATTAACCATAAGCAAGCTACTCTTATTGCTAATGTGAATATGTCGCGTTAATATTATTTTTTCGCGATATTTTTTACAAAATCAATTTTTTTCTTTGCAAGAAAGTAGCCTGCAAAGTTTTAACGCATTTAAATCGGCCTCTGTATAAAAATATTCGTATAAAGGTTAAAAGTAACATGTTGAAACATCAGTATCGCAAAAGAAAATAAAAAGCGGGCAAGTCTAAAACTTGCACATTGCTTCCTCGTGTCTCTCGCCCACCCGCGTGGGTAATGGTTATCTCAATTCTGGTTTTCTCATAGAGAAAGTAGTATTAACATTTTCAATAGAATCGAAAATCCAGTAATTGCAATTTTCTTTCAGTCTAAACTCCTCTATCAATTCTCATTAAATGTAAGTATCCTAAATAACTAAATATCCTTATACCCTGGCCAATTTGTATTCCAAATTACGATTAGACCGATGAAAATTTACAAAAGTTATAGCAAAAAGAGGTTTTTTTTCGAAAAATTACGAAAATACATAATTCTATAAAATCTGAACGCTCCGATCGATTCTTGTCAAACTTAATACAGAGCAACCTTATCCTCTGGCCTATTCTTGTAGAAAGTTTTAGCTCGATAGCTCAAAGTTCACGAAATTCAGAGAGATCACGACCTTTTTTTCAAAAATTCCAACAATCATAAAATGAGACACCCGTTATCGATTTGAGAGAAAATCGAGGGGGGGGGGGGAGGAGCGAATCGAAAGGGGCTGCTACCCGACTCGTGTGCAAAGTTTCAGAAAGATCCAGTAACCAGTTCTTGTGTCTTTTAGATTTTACAAGTTCACAAAAAACACACACATACGCACGCGCATTAGCACGCACGCACGTACGTTCTTTCTAAATATAATTTCTCGACGTTTTGGAATATTTTAAGTACTCTGACATCAAAATTGATAATCAAATTAATAATACTTCAGTCATCGATACGTATGTACCTTTTTTATTTTTTCACGTTACCGCTGGTCGCGAGTGATGCAGATGGTCAGCACCTTTTAAACCACTGCATAGGCAAACGAACTATCACTTTCTACCTATCAAAGTCTTCTTGTTTTCACAGGTGGCACCACCACTACTTTTATTTGCGCCAAGTCGGCTATTTTCGACCTCTTAATAAACGTGTACTCGTGTTTTTAGATATTACATCACGGTTGAAAGGGTAATATAGGAAATGATTATGTATTTAAAATTTGGAGAGGAGAGTGGAGGTGAGGAGGGAAGTGTAGTCGCTTTAGTATGGAAAAATACTATGGTCACGAAAGGGCGCGAGCTGGGTGGAAAGAGTCAAGCCGAAGGGTCGCTGGGTACTCCCGTCTGCGTCCATTAGGCGCGGAAACCTAAATCTCGAATAAACGCGACTCGCTGAATATTTCAGAGGATCCCACTCCCTCATTAGCAAGCATTCGCCGAAGCACGGGTTAGAGGCCAGCGTTAGCCGCGAGCGACGGAATCCACGCCTATCTCTGTGGCCAGGATCCCCAACAACCTTCATACATTTTCTATGAATAAACCCCCTCTCGGGGCAGCTCTTCTAGCAGCCAGCATGAAAAGCGCGAACGCGACGCGGTGAGAGGGTTCGCGGTCGCGGGTCCTCCTCTCATCGTCGTCTTGCATTTTACCGCACTGATGTTAGCCACTTATCTTTCTTTCATGTCTAAAACTAACAAAAATCAACTCGCGTCTTGCTTAAATTCGAAGTCAAGCAATTTTGTTGAGAAACTTATAAAGTGCTACGATAGAGGATCTCTGAGATCAATTAGAGAGAGAGAGAGAGAGAGAGAGAGAGAGAGAGAGAGAGAGAGAGAGAGAGAGAGAGAGAGAGAGAGAGAGAGAGAGAGAGAGAGAGAGAGAGAGAGAGAGAGAGAGAGAGAAAGAGAGAGAGAGATTGATTGATTGAATGATTAATGTATTTAAGCCTTGGTATACGTTTAGACAAATTGTTGAGTACAGCAAATAATAACAATAAAATAACACAAAATATACATATAGAGTTGGTGCAATATACAAAAGGATAGATAATTTGAAATGAAATAAAATCTAAATAAAACCTAAATAATAAATAAAAAGCATATAGACTATTAAAATAATACTTATATAATATATATCTCATTTAAACAAAAAAACTCGAAGCGATGATGTAGCGTACATGCAAATTGCAGAGTATAGAAAATAATATAACAATAAAATAAAATAAAACTGGAAACATAATCGTAATAGGACAAAACAAAAATAAACGAAAGAATCGATAATCTAATATAATCTAATATCTGAATAAAACCGAAAAATATAAATATTAACTATATGGGCAATTAAAATAAATGAGATTATCGTTATCTACATCAAAGAAGAGAACAAATAGGCAGATTTTGAGAATTCCAATACCAGGAGTTGTTAGAACCTCGGTAGGCAGCGATTTCCAGAAATATACTAGTATGGTTGTGATAAAGAATGAGTTCCGATATATACTCGTGCGACACGTTGAGGTAAGAAAGAATAATGAGAAAGAGGGAGAAAGAGATCGTGTACTAAAAAGTGAGCTAATAGCAGGAAGATCAATTTTGCAATTAGTACTTGAACGAGAGCATCACTTTCAGCTTTAGGAACAGTCGGGAATCCGAAATTGTACGGTAAATTTTCCTTCCAAACTTCTCGAACGCGGAGAGCATTAACGCGTTCGACGTTTTCCTAGTACAGGGCCACGTCGTCCCAGTGGAAAAGTGCTACACTCAATTAAACTTGGTCGAAATCAAGTTGGAGTCTCGAGTGTAAGCTTTACCGTTGCTCGTTGTGAAACTGGTGCGAACGCGTAGT